>CATIXQ010000033.1:2022937-2091382 GCA_949711755.1 Leptidea juvernica
ATAGATTATATATAAATGTCGATATAATGACATATTAAAACTCACAATAAATTTTTAAAATTCAAACGAGAAGTATCAAAAATGTTGATATGATGATGATGATATGATGATGAAGATGATTTTTCTAACCCTATCATAAAACAGAGATTCCAACGAACAAAAGTCCACCGAATTTTTTGAATAATATGATAGCATACCAGTGGGAGGCTCCTTCGCACAGGAAGCCGGCTAGATTATGGGTACCACAACGGCGCCTATTTCTGCCGTGAAGCAGTAATGTGTAAGCATTACTGTGTTTCGGTCTGAAGGGCGCCGTAGCTAGTGAAATTACTGGGCAAATGAGGCTTAACATCTTATGTCTCAAGGTGACGAGCGCAATTGTAGTGCCGCTCAGAATTTTTGGGTTTTTCGGGAATCCTGAGCGGCACTGTGTTGTAAATGGCATGGCGTATCAATTACCATCAGCTGAACGTCCTGCTCGTCTCGTCCCTCATTATCATAAAAAAAAAAGTTTGACGTGAGTTATGTATCGGGCGTCGGGAATTAAGTTTTTAAAAAGCACTTTATTTAACAATATTTAATGTTACTCACAGAAAAATTGGAACAAGACTGCATAAACAATATTATAATTAAGCTAAAGAAATGTAAAAGACAATGGGTGCTCGATCAGCACTACGTCGAGGTACGGGGTGGCAACGTATGCAGGTTTAGCCGTGTTGGGCCTGCGTAACTCCTCCCTCCTTAAGCTGGAAGCTGACCCGGCAGCTTCCCACAGTGTCCTCACTGTGTTGTACAGCGGTGTCCTTGGCTGCATGCGACTTCCTCCAGCTAATGATCCTTGTGACTCCAACAGCAATCAGCAAGCCATATAGGATAAGGGTAGTCCAACTTGGTGTTGCCATCATGGTGGTCCAGTGTGGTTCCTCTGTGACAGATATTTCTTGGGCTGTCTCCAGAAGGTGCTGCAGGTTGTCCAGTTCTATATTTTCCAATTTTATATGATACTGTACTGGTACACTCTTTTCAATATTTTTAGGTAGTGGAACAACTTCATTAAATGTAATCTCTTTGCGGTTTGAGTTTAATGTTTTATTCAGTATCTCAACTTGGCATTCCTCTGTAAGGGTAAGTAGGAATGTACCTGAAGCCTTTTTGTATGTAGATTTTGCTAAACACTTGATGTGGATGACTGTTTCTTCTCTCAGGACAATTATCCAAGTATTGTCCTTGATCCTCTGCACTATACTTTTATTAATCTGCATTTTCGCGTATGTACAGTTTGACGTGCGGTGTTGAATTCGCGATATAATACAATCTTCCGATGCCCTCGTGGATGCTGTGTTGGACATCTCGCAGAGCTGCGTGTTTCCGTTGATTGTTCTGCATTTGCCTTCCATTAGGTATTCGTACTCATCGCTACCAAGTGCTAGGTATTTGGATTTTGGAATAATAGTTAGGTTTGACGAGTTAGGAATGGAGTACATGTGGATGAGGTCATATATATTAGAATCAATGGAAGGGATTTCTAAGATAAAAGTCAAAGAATGTTCCGTACTATATGATTTTACTTTTATAGATTTTTCCAACTCATGAATCTTATTTAAACTTATATCTGCTACTGGCAAAAACTTATGTTTTTTATGAATTAATGAAATTTCATTTAAAAGGTTGTATGGACTTATAATACTGGGGTGCATTACTCCTAATTGCGCAAACGTCATTGCGTCTTCTAAAATTTCTAGTCTATCTAAAATAATTTGTAAGCTAAAATCTATTTCTACGTATATCTCTAAGAAATGTAAATGGTTGGCAATCTTATCGCTAATCCGTGATTGATTTTGGATGGTTAGAAGCAATTTATTTTGATTTAAATTTATTTTCTCAATTTGATGGCTAAATTCTTTAATGGTATTTTCGGCAAGTATCAGGGATTTGCCCTGGGTGCTCGCGATATTATTTACTTTATTATGAATATTAGAAATTTCTGCTTCGAATTTTAAGTGCATCATCGTTATCCAAATTTCCTGTAATTGATTTTACTATAGAGCCTAAACCATTTACAAGGCCTCTCTTCCTTCTATTTGTGTGCGGAATAATAAAACTAATTTTCTTACTTATAAGAGATAAACTATGTACTATTTGATCTTTATACGATCTATGTCTGTCTCCAATTGATGTATCTTTTTCGGCAGCTTTAACACTCTCGAATAAAGATAAAAGTTTAATTGATGTTAAATGTAGGTACGTGACATTATAGACACATGCAAGATTAAAATAATCGACTTGTCGTAGTACTTGACCTTGTTTAAGCAAAAGGATTCCGTTTTCATCATTTATAGGGACAAGCTTTACGTCGGCGGTTGTTGTGAGCACGATTGCTCCTGAGATGAGGATCCTGAAACAAGATGAGGTCTTCGTAGAAGCTTGAAGTGTACTCTGATTGATTTTGAGTTAGGGTGGTTACCTATAATCTCCGCTACGTTATTAGGGTGAAGATGAATAATTTTATACGGACCTTTAAATACGGGCTTAGTTTTATCATTTCTTGCTGTCTTAGCTACTTGCTTATATACTATTTCACCTACCTTGAGCGCAATTTCTTCGGCGTTTTGGTTGCGCTTGGCGATGACAGCCTCCTTGTTCTTTGACATATGAGCTGCTATGCATTCTTGTACGGCTTCGGTGTTCATTTTGTGTTTTATTACATAATCCTGGTAAAACTCTTTGGGATAGTAAATTTCTAAAGGGTTTCGTGATGCTGTGTGTCCGAATAGTACTTCATGTGGAGTGTAATTTGTAGCTGAGTGTATAGTGTTAGTATACGCAATGAGTGCGTATTTCATTATTGTCTCAGTTGTGTCATCCTTATTTGTCATCTTTTGAATTCTAATTATTTCTGAAAGAGTTGAGTGTAACCGTTCTATTGGTGAATTAGAATTAGGGTTATACGGTGTTGTGAAGTGTATATGAATATTGTGTAATGCACAAATTTCTTTGATTACATCATTATCAAACTTTGTGTCTGAGTCTGTTGTGATTTGGTGTGGAAGTCCCAATGTCGATATGACTTGTAACAGTGCGTCTGCTACGTGAACACTGCTACATGCACTGATGGGAATAGCTTGAGCAAATTTAGAAAAATTATCGATTATAGTTAGAAATGTAACTCCTCCTGTCGAGTACAGATCCATGTAAAGGTGTTCCATTGGTTTTCTGGGTGTATCAGTTAATGATAAAGCTGGTTTAAATGGATTTCGTTCATATTTTGCTTTAAGACATATGTCACATTGGTTAATATATCTTTGAATCGTAAGTAACATGTTAGGCCAATGGTAATTTCGGTGTAACTGCTTATGTGTCTCTTGAATACCTCGATGGGCTGTTTTTCCTTCGTGGTATTTCTTTATTAATTCTTGTTGTTCATTTTTATTTTCAACTAAAGTGACGCGAGTTGTGCATCTAATTAATTTAGGGCCTCTATCGTTAAAGATTGTAGTATATACTCTAGAAAAGGCCAAGTATAGCTCTTCATTATAGAAATAGCAATGGAATATTCTACCTGCTATAGTGTGTTCTTTTAAGAAACGTATAATTTCCTGTTCCGTATTATTAATTGGAATAAAAACATCTTTGATGACTGTTTTAGAGTTTGTAGAGCGATTATCGACTCTATATTCGAAACCAGGGGTTGATCGTATGTGAAATTGCTTCAATTGTCTGTCTATAGCGTCTGTCAGTATTGGTATGCCTGCATTTTCATTATCAGGTTGGGTATGATTTGTACTTATTAACTGGTTCTCACTAATTGTGACTGCACTCATGCTGTCTGATTCAGCCTGAGAGAGTACAGGTACTGGTAAGTTAATGTGACTTGTGGATGGTTCAGGTTCTTCCACATTGTTTTGGGCTGATTGCTCCATCTCATTTTCTCTACGTGCATTTTCAAAAATTCTATCTATTATATTATCGTCGTAATTATCGTCAAAATTTACAGCTAAGGAATCTATGCTATTATGGAAAATTTTAACCCTAGATAATGCATCTGCATTAGTGTTTTGACGTCCTTTTTTGTATATTACGTTATAATCATACTCAGCAAGCTTTAGACGCCAGCGAGTTAACTTAGAATTAGGGTCTTTTAATGACATAAGCCAAGTGAGTGGTCTGTGGTCTGTGTAAATGGTAAATTTGTTACCATATAAATAAGGTCTAAAATATTTTGTTGCCCATATAATGGCTAACAATTCTTTTTCAATAGTCGAATAACGCGATTCTGTGTCGGAAAGCGTACGTGATGCGTAGGCTACCGGCTTATCCGATCCCACTTTTCCTTGGGATAAAACCGCGCCAAGAGCTACGTCTGATGCATCTGTTGTCAATATAAAAGGTTCATCAAAGTTTGGATATTGTAAGATTGGGGCATTTGTTAAGATTTGTTTACATTTATTAAAAGAATCAATAAATTCAGCGTTGTGTGTAACTTTACTTTGTTTCTTTAGACAAAGTGTCATTGGTTTTGTAAGTTTAGCAAAATCTTTTATGAACTTCCTGTAGTATCCTACAAGTCCAAGAAAAGCTTTTATTTCTTTTTGATTTTGGGGCAATGGGAAGTTTAATACGGCTTTTATTTTGTCTTTATTTGGTTTAAGACCTTCGTCCGTTAGTTCGTGCCCTAAAAAGTTCACTTGTTTTTGTAAAAATTCAGATTTTTCAAGTTGTATTTTTAAATTATGAGTTTTAAATCTATCAAATACCTGTCTAAGTTTGTCAATGTGTTCCTGAAGGGATGTAGAAGCTATAATTACGTCATCAAGGTACGTATAAACGTTGCTAAGGCCTCTAAGTATATGGTCCATTAGCCTCTGAAACGTACTTGGTGCGTTTTTTAAGCCAAAGGGCATTCTTAAAAATTCATAATGCCCTCTCTCTGTAGAGAATGCTGTCTTTTCTATATCATTAGGGTGCATTTCCACTTGATGGTACCCACTAGCTAAATCTAATGTTGTAAAGTATTGGGCTCTTCCTAACCTATCAAGTATGTCATGTATATTAGGCAAGGGATACTTATCTTCTACTATTCTATCATTAAGACGTCTATAATCTATAACAAGACGCCACTTAACTTTACCGGACGCATCTGGTTTCTTCGGTACTATATGAGTTGGACACGACCAAGGTGATATGCTCTCTCTTATGATACCTTGTCGTAATAAGTTATCAATTTGTTTCTTTGTTTCGTCCCGTTGTTTAGGGGCTTGTCTGTAGTTACGAACAAAGATAGGGTTGTTATTTGTCAATCTTAGTTCGTGTTTCACAGCATGAGTGAAAGTTAAGGGTATGTGTTCTGAATAGAAAATTTCACGATATTGATAACATATTTTTGTTATTTCCCTTTTTTCTTCCTCATTCATGTGATTTGTACGTATTTGATTTAAATTTTCTTTTAATATTTTGTCCACGTCTGGATTTACTTTTAACGAATTTATTTTACTTATTTCAAGATTTTCGGATAATTTTTCTAACTTAATATTGGTTACAACTGGGATAAATTTATTTTCGTTATTATAGTTTATAACCGTGGTTCTGAAGGAACCATTTTTTACCGTCACAAAGGCTGCGGGTGACTCTAAGTCTTCCGACCAATAAAGTTTTTCTTGTAAATATTGGCCGTCGATGTGATGTGTTTTCACATGAACCAATTTTTCACATTTAGGACCTATTTTAATTTTCCTAATTGGTTTATTTAGGTACATCGGGATATCTACCGCCGATGTGCGCAATATATTTTTATTTAAATCTATTGTACTTTTTAGTGACCTCAATAAGTCACAACCTATAAGACCTCTATATTTTGGATCGAAATCAAATATAAGAAATTTATGACTAAGATTAATATTAAAAATTGGTGGTAAGGGTAGGTTTATTACATAATTATGACGAGAAACGCTATGAGCCGTTGATATTTCAAAAGGTTCATATTCCACATAAGGTTCATAATACGTATTAAAAATAGCATCTGAAGCAATCACACTTCGGCTTGCTCCAGTGTCAATAAGAAACTTACCTCCTAATTCGGGTATTTCTAAGTAAGGGAGGTGATCCCTGACCAACAAGTTTATTTTCACTAGGTCTGGTCTGGCATCTCCTGGGTTTGAGGAAAATCCTGCTGGTACTCCTCTTCAGGTTCCTGTACTACATGATATGGGTACTCACCTTCATTGTAGTTGCTATGGCATTCATTGCCATATAATACTGGTTGACCTTGAGTATAGAAAACGTTCTGAGCAGCATACTGGGGCGTATCCGGTTTATTCACGGACCGCATAGTAACATCGGAACTTATTTTAGGTGTTACCTGTCTTTGCGGTACATTAAATTGCCTAAAATTCGCGCTGTTACTATTCCTAAAATTACCTGAGTTTCTCTTGAAATTAGGTGTAGGGGGTATAGACATATTTTGACGATTTACGATATTTGAAGGCTGGTGGTGCTGAGGTTGCGTCCCTATAAAATTCCTTGATGGAATATTCCGTTGTTGCGAAACTCTAGGGGCATCCTTTTGCTTAAAATGGGAAGTAAGTGACCCGTTATAAAAAGGTTTACTGTGAGCGAGCCTAGCCTCTTCTTGCCTTGCTGCCATAATTGCTGACTCTAGTGTTAACGGTTTACTTATTCTAACTCCTAACGAAACATTGATATCTAATTGATTAGTATATTGCTCTATAACCATTTCCTCATAGTACGAACGGTCTCCGTGTTTACCGACCGAGTAAAGAGTGTCTAACAACTCACGGAGCCGTTTGCCAAATGTCTCCGCATCTTCGTATTTATTCCTACGGGTCCGCGTGAGCTCCTGCATCACCTGGATTTCGTTGCGCGGTTCTCCTAAACGTCTAATTAGAGCGTTTTTAATGGATTCCCACGTTATTAAAGACTCTTCGTAGGCTATCGCATCAATAGCGACACCTCCTAACTTACTTTTTATTAAACATATAAATGCCGGGTGAACCCGGGAGGGTTCACTTAAAAGTTGTATAATATTTTCTACTTCTCTAATATAAAAGTTTAATAACTTTGGGTTCCCATCATACCGTGGTAATAAATCGGCAAGGAATTTAAAATCCTTATCACATTCATTGAAAGACATTGCGTTTCGGATTACACTATTGTTCTAATACTCGGTAATTATCACCTAGATACACCTTTCTTGTCACTAAGTAAGTGTAACCCGTTATTTAGCGATATTAGCTTTACGCAACGTTCTTTAACTTTTATAATAAAATATATAATACTAGGACAGTAGATATAGCAGGATACTTGAATAGCGAGAGTACTCACCAGATCAGCATCTGCATCTGCTGTCGAGTCTTGCCCAGCGCGTGAATTCCCAATGTTCCGGGTTTTCGTGCGCGTTGATGATGATGTCCCAACGACCGACGAGGTTCTTTAATTCTTGCGGTTTAGCAGCTCGAAAACCACAGCTACTTTACACTCGGAAGATTTTATACCGACGAACAGAAGCTACCGCGAGACTACTCGACTGCGCCAGTTATGTATCGGGCGTCGGGAATTAAGTTTTTAAAAAGCACTTTATTTAACAATATTTAATGTTACTCACAGAAAAATTGAAACAAGACTGCATAAACAATATTATAATTAAGCTAAAGAAATGTAAAAGACAATGGGTGCTCGATCAGCACTACGTCGAGGTACGGGGTGGCAACGTATGCAGGTTTAGCCGTGTTGGGCCTGCGTAACTCGTGAGAATTTTTTATTTATTTATCATATTACATATACCGATATAAAACTAGGTCAACTTAGCATCTGAAGAAACCACAAAGGTTAACAACTAATGCTAATAACACTTAATAATACGTCACAACTCACAACTTATGCTATAAATTAAATGAATAAAAGTGAAAATATTTTAAAAGAATAAATAAAAAACGAATGAATATAACTTATAAATATGACTTAGCAGGTTCAAATTCTCTTAGCTGCTATAATTTTTGTAAAAGATAATCTTTTAGTCTGTAATTAATGTTTTTAGTATTTAAATTTTGCCGCTCACTGAAGGGCAGCTCATTTAGCAAGCGAGGTATTAGGTAATCGGCAGTTCGTTCGCCGTACACGTTGCAGGCCCAGAGAATCGACAACCGGCTCTGAGTTATGGCTCTTGTTTGTATAGGATGTTCTATCGAATTTCTATCGATTGAAAATTAGGATTCCTTTTTCGATATTAAGTCAAAATATGGTGAAAAAATAAATATTTCAGATCAAAAAAATTACAGTGTACCTAGGATATAAAAAGGTGACTGTTCACCAAATCTTTTGGATTTTTATTTGTAAAAGATAAAAATAAATCTTATTTATTTGAATATTTCACATAAAGTTTGAGGTTATGTGAAAAGAGTGCACAACCAATAGTTGTAGATCTTTTTATTACCTACAACTACGCTATTCAACTTTTTTCCATAGGACTTGTAGTTACGCCGGTAATCGATATAGACCGTTTTTTACCCTTAAACACTCCCCTTTTTCCACATCCCGAACTCAGATCGCCCGTAATTTATTTTTCCTTTCATTTCATCTCATTATTGTTTTTGTTTTCACTTTTTATTATTTTCAAAGGCTATACAGTACTGGTCTGCATAGCTTCAGTGCATTTTTTTTTTTATGGAATAGGAGGACAAACGAGCGTACGGGTCACCTGTTGTTAAGTGATCACCGCCGCCCATACTCACTTGCAACACCAGAGGAATCACAGGAGCGTTGCCGGCCTTTAAGGAAGGTGTACGCGCTTTTTTTTTATAAATTTACTATACCTTGTTAATTGTCTTTATTAAACTATTATAGTTAGTACAACCAAATCTTTAATTATAATTTAGAACAACTTCCTTAACTGTTATAATTACACAAATAAAATTGAACGATGCGGGAGTCGAAGCGTTATCGCGTTCCGTGCGAGTGATCTCCCAACTGAACTAACCGTTCGAGTGACGTATCGTCGTAAAATCTTGTATGCTTTGTAATAATTAGTACAGAGTAATAATTATAGTATAGACTATAGACTAACCATGTTCAGAGCGGAGTCGATTCTGCCTGTTATGTTTGTGAGGTCTGAGCGGTTTGATGGCGGGCGCGGCCAGGAGTGCGTATCTCTCGCACAGAGGCTCGGCGTCAGCGCCCGCTCGAAGCGCCCCCCATGGACACGCGAACAGGGCTCCCTCGACCACCAGGATCAGCTCCCGACGACCGCCACACCCTCGGTGGCTGTGCGACGCTACACACATCATACTTAAATAACTCATTTTTAACTATTAAATATTTTTATTTTAACTATTCACCAAGGACATAGACATGGCATTTTTACCGATGAAGTGGGCACCAATACATAGAAACGAAGCCGAACCACAAATTTTCACATAAACATCAATTGCAAGATTTAAATTGTATTTGTAAAAGCATGAAATTTGTGTCAATAAATAGCTTATAAATTAAAAAAGCATCACTGAAAATTTGAGGATATTTGGCAATCTGAAAGCTGAGTTTAAGGAGGTTTTGTAAAATTGAGGCTAGCAATATATGGGCAATAACTTATATTAAATCAGCTGATTTTTGAAATGCGATTGTTTTTTCTTGTATGATAATGATTCTACAAGTTTTGCAATATCAGAAGTCAAATAGAAAGAAGGAAAATATCAATAAAACAATGGGAAACACTCAAATGACAAATAGCGTAGTTATAAAACGAGTAATTGACAATTGACGTTCTAGACAATTCTGTGGCCGTCACTGTCAGCACAGATAAAAAATACAAAACGAGATTCAGAATCGACCTTTTCTTCGATCGATTTCTTAAGGTAATATTTTTTTTTGACAAGACATTGTTATGTTATTAATAATGTTTTTTTTAGTAAGGTACTTTTATTGAATCCATCATCTGGTCCAAGTGGTTTTGGGTTGAATTGTATAAACTCATTCACATTAATCGATTATAGTAATCGATATCCCATTTTAATCGTGAGTTTTAAGATAATGAAAAATTAATTTTAAGATTTCTCGTTTTCTAGATTGTGAATTAGGCTAATTTAGTATATTTTGAAATAGAAAAATATTACAATTTCTTAAACCATAATTGAACTTATTACATTTTCGCCCAGAAATCCCCGTCTCCTTTAGCCTGTTGTTTTGCGTTGCTGTACAACAACAGGCTCTATCTAGACGTATAAATTATCTATTATATTATTATTAGTGATAAAAGTAGCAGTTTAATCGGTTGATCTATTGTGTGGGACATTGCTTGGAGGCACGTCCTGATGAAGACCACACTCGTAGTGATGAGCAGATTCGGGCAAACGCTCAGAGATGACACATTCTTATTCTCAAAGGAGACCTTCCTTTAGAAGGCGTGGTATCCTTAGGGGGCTTAAGTGGGGTAGGTTCTCTGCCTAGAGAGCTTTAAGAGCTTTTGAAGGTTTTAAGGCATGTTTCTTGGTGTTATAAAAGAGCATGAGCCGTGGTCAAAAACAGTCTTGTTTGAAGCGTAAAATTTATCCTTAGCTTGACACTTAAGATGGAGTGTCACGTGTCTAAACTTACCATGGTTATTGTTACACGAAGCCGGCAGCAAATCTTCGAATGGCGCGAGAAGCATTTGATAAAGGTCCAGGAGACACGGCGGTCCTTGCCACGACGGCTTGTTCTTGCGTGGCCCGTGGATACTGGATCTTTGTAATGAAAGCATAAATAAGACCATGGTATAATAATATACTCTTCCCGTTATTCTCGTGACTGGCCTAAGAATACGTCATCAGTTGTGATGACTGTTCTCAAACTATTTTAGAGTGAAAGTTATAGATGTGAGCGACACGACAATAGCGATGAAATGGCAAGCTGTCAGTTTGATATATATTAATTAAATAGTGAAGTAGTCTTAGGCCATCGTGGGAAGAGAATACCAGGCGGCGTATATTATTCTACTATGAATAAAACTATCTGCCTAAGTAGGAGCGGATTGCAGCTTACATATCTGCTATATTATATGTATCATTAGATTGGATTAAATTGACTTTAAAAAAATATATTACTTCTAGTCTTAAAATAATGACATATAATATTAATTTAATTGAGCTAAGTGCTTAAAATATAGAGTTTATTTTTATTAAATCAATTATAATAATAACTAGAATTTTCAAATGAATGAAATTAAATGAAAAATGAATTAATACTTAATAATAATTTTGAATGCCAGAAATGGCCGATTGAATTCATACCTTAAAATTATTTATACCCATTGTAACATGTTTTCTGGAAAAATAAAAGTTTATGATTTATATAACTGGCATGTTATAATGCCGTTTCGATTATAAAAGTAAATTAATATCGACAGGGATGTAGACTCCATTCAAATAAAAACATAATTCCAGCCAATGTTATTTTTTGCTTCATATTAGCAATATAATGCATGTTTACGTTAAATATTAACTCACAAAGCAACAGAAAAATTGCAGTGTGTACTTTACATTAAAAAGATGATGGAGCTACTGTTTTTCACAAGGGAGTAAGTGTGAACAAACGTCAAAATGTGACCGAATTAGGACCTTTTCAAGTCACGCAAAATTATATCTGCCTTATCTTACATACAATATATCAATGTGTTTAATATATATAGCAAACAGTTTATCAATAGTTTATTGTGGAACTCGAGCGACAAGAGTAATCGACAACGTCGCATGATTTGCACATACTAATACGTATTACAAATGCGACGATTTGTGTATTATTTCTGACTCCATATTAGTTTTTAAGCTTTTGTAACTTAAATTATAATCTTATTTATTAAATTAAACTGTCAGACGTGTAAACCTCAATTCAGTTTTGATATTTCGATTGCGTGAGACAAGTAAACTTGTCGCACTCAAACAACAGTTTAATTTACGAAAAAACTCACGCGTAATTTTAAAATGGGCAAACGGCTCTTTTTCAACCGCAACAGCGTGCGCCAAGATATTACTTTTCCCCATAAGTAATAAAAAGTATTATTTAAGCTTACTAAGCGTGATTATTAATAGTATTTTTTTGATATTTAATGTACTAACTACGGTGTACAATTTTATTCTTCATTGATAAAATTACGTGCTTAGTCATCAATTTTTAGCGTATGCTTCTAAATGATTGCTGATCTAATTAAAATTGCGGGTTGTTTTCAATAAGATTTTAGAAAATTTTAACAGACCTTGTAGATCCTTGCAAACTCGCCACGGAACCAGCCACAGAGCCTCCAACTGAGCCCACGCTGAACAGCGAACTGAGTGAGTAATTTGAAGAGTTCAGCAAATGATTACGATTTACCTGAAAATATTTTATATTAGCACATTTTGTTACGTGTAGGGCCAGGTTTTTACCAAATATTGTGAATTGGTTTTGTTTAAATATTAAATATTCGAAGAAAACTGGCCTCCCATTTCCTCTCCCTCCGTTCCTTATCCGCGATCCCCCCCATCCCCCACACCTCTTATATTTTTATATTATACATGTATGTATATGTTACGGGCAATTTGGTAAGTCCGGGCACTATTAATAATGGCCGGTCTATATTCGTAATGCCCGACTCAATTGGACAATGTGATTAAAACAGCATGATTAATCACTTTTCGCGGCCATTTTGAATAATGCCTACCCAATATTAGGCAAAGTAACAAAATAGGTGAACTGTAGTGTTTTTTTGCTAAATTGAATTGATTGAAATTAAACTTACAAAAATTATCATGAAAAGTTAACAAAAAATAAACTATTGAACATAGAAGTTAAAAAATAAACAGTTAAACATGTAATAACATCATTAGTTACCTACTTTTATTTTAACAAAAGTATTACTTAAGAACAATAGTTTAAAAATTAGTAAACTGAGAAAAATCAACAAAAATATCTAATAATTAAGGACTGTGCAAAAATGTTATTAAGCTTAGAATTATTTATTCTTGTAAGATTTTAAGAAGCTTTTGTGACATTTTGAATTCCAAAGAATGTTTGATTTCTTGCACTCACGTCTCATCGTTTCGAAGTATTACTGTGAACTAACACGTCGCTGCGTGCGCGCGCGGCCCTATCACCGCACGTACGCGCCCCTGTCGCCGGCCGCGGTCCATTTTATCACATTGCCCAGTCCAAGTGATAAATTCAAGCTATCTCAAACACTGCCTTATTACATGGACCACGGGCCGTCGGGCATTATTAATAATGGCCGGTCAAAGTGATAAATTAATCACTTTAATAAATTTATTTATTTATTTCAGGCAGCATTGTCCATATATTGTTAGTATTAACTTATTCTAGGATTAGTAATATTACAAGGATTTATTTTTAGATTTAAGAATAATATTCCATTTTCTATTAATAAAATTATGTACATTATTTAAGACTCTTAATATACTATTTTCATTCTTATTAATTCTATTCCTAATTGAAAAAGTCTTTTTCCTCAGAATAGCATAAAAATCATCTACTCTGTATAAGGCAAACATATGAGATGCACTACAAACACGTGGTAATCCCAAGAACATCCTAAAAGCATTATTATATTGAACTGTAAAAATGTTCATAGTTTTACGTGTATGCTTCACTCACAAGTTACTTGTATAAAAGGACTGACAGTAGGTGGTGAACAGTAGCTTTTTGACATTCCTACTGCACTTCTGAAATCTTCGCCCTTACTGACAAATTTCTTCTCTCTCTCTCTATATCATCATCATCACTCAGAGTGCTGGTAACAAAATGGCCTAAATATTTAAATTGATTCACATTTACTAACTCTTTTGCCCATCGCTCTTGGGCATTATTAATAATGGCCGGTCCTTATTAATAATGCCCAGTTAATCACGTTCCCCGTAACATATACATATATATTTAATTACATTAGTTTTTAAGTTAACCTAACTTGAGTGATAGCAAACAGCGAGGTTTTCCCAGTTTCCTGGATTCTTCCCCACAAACCATATGAATTAGTTATAAGCATAATAAAGTTTTATCCCTCAACACTTAGATGGGGTTATAGAATAAGTTTCTAAAACCTACATATAAGGTTTAATTGTTGCTATAATAATAATAAGATTATAAGAATAATTAAATAAGTAGATTAAAAGTAATTTTGTACATATTTTAATACGGAATATAGAAATTTGAAAATAGAATTTTTTTTTCAACGCCAAGGAATTTTATAAAGTTTAAGTTAGTAGATAACATTGTGAAGTACATACTATTCTAGCCAGACCAGTGCTCGGTCTGTCGTCTGGTTCCCACTCTTCGTCTCTGCGTTCAGCCGTCTTCAACCAGGTAGACCATTCATTTATACACCGCTCCAGCTTAACCACATCTGGACATGAAGATATAGGTATAATAGTTGGTACTTGAATGAAAAAAACGGTGAAGAATTTAATTAAATTAATTTAATTTAATATATAATACTGTTTGAGATCCATACAAATAAAAAATAAACTTAAATTTAACAATATAAGCAAGCTCTAAGGGAGCTTGTAAATAAATAAATAAAAATAATTAAATCGACAATTAGATCATATTTGTTAGTAACGAAAACACACACTAACCCCCTTATTCATAATAGTCTGCTTAACTTAAAGCATTACTAATTCTCACTCTGTCTTCTTCTATTGACCTAAGTCAGAATGAGAAAAAACACTCCTAAGCGGCTGTTTAAAGTTAGCGGACCATTATGAATAAGGGGGTTAATCTAATGTTAGAAAATATGTCAATATACCAATAAGTTGATAAATTGGGTAGGTAGGTAGATAGTAGTAGGTTTATTGGTCCTAATATCTGCTTGTCCTTCTGGGGTACAGAGCTCTTATAATGTAAGTGTCTTGTCAAACGTGCTACTCGCTGTGTCGATTGGCTGATCGATCGCCGGTCCCTATGAATTATTACGCCAATAAGAATGAAAGGACATACATGCCTATTCATATAAAAATATAATATAATAATAATCTTAATATATATAAATTACGTGACACGTTGTTTGTCCGCGATGGACTCCTAAACTAATGAACGGATTTTAATGGGGATTACTTCATGGAGTGTAGTTTGGTCCAACTTGAGAGATAGGATACTTTTTATTTCGATTTGGGACCCATAATTATTTTTATTTTCAATATTTGTTGTATGTATATTTGTATGGACATATTCTCTATGAGAGAATTTAGTGACGCACGGTTTGACAATTCCGCTGTGAAACAATTTCATTATAATAACAGGGAGCATTTTTTACGAAATAATTATTGATGTTTTGAAATATTACCACAAATTTCTATAAAACAGTATTTTTTTTATTATCTACAGAACAACGTCTGTCCGGGCAGCTAGTTAATATATATATAATAAGGTATAATGATAATTTTTATGATTTTGTAATACTTAAATGCCAGTCTTACTATCATTATTACGGTTAGTTTTGAACGAGGAGTTCAATCTTTACATTCTTAACATAACTGTAAAAGAGCTGAAAGTACTGAGAATTACTCAACTTACTGGTGTTGGTTTTAAGATCATCGGCGCTGATGTCGGGGAGACTGTTGTCACCATCTTCCACTTGGTCTATCAGCGAAACTTGGTGGAACCTCAATATTCCTGAAATAAATTCATAGCTATAACACCAAAAATTTAATCCTTTCATCCTTAAAATCTGGAGAAATGGCATGAATCCCATGTGCCTTTTAAAAGATATTTCATACACATACAAACTGTGGGATTAATTGCCTTAAATGGTATTATCAGGCAAACATGATAATTGTTTGCATTTTTTTCATGCCAATAAGGGACCCAACGAGCACGACGTTCTGATGATGGTTATTGATACCATGTCCAGTGTTTATAATCCAGTGCCATTTAGGATTCTTGAAAAACCCAAAAATTCTAAACGGAACCACTATTGCGCTCGTCACCTTGAGACATAAGATGTTAAATTTCATATTAATTTTACTTCAGGAAAATATAATATATTAGAATTTCCATGAGTACCTTTATGTGGTTGGATAAGCCAGGAGTAGAGTCTTCCAGCTGCCAGGCTGTAGTACAACACGGGTGCTTTCAGCTTGTTTACCACTTCCAGGATATGATCAACACTCGACGGCAGCCATTGCTCCACTCTTTCTTTGTTTCCATCCTCTGTAACGTTTCTGTAACAAATAAACATATATTATAGTTTTACTGGAACTTTAGGTGATATTATATAATTAGCTAAATTTAAGACTTTTATTGTTTTCTCATGGATGCCATTGTCAGATCTCGACCAAATTAGCTTTCAAAAAAAGAATTGTCAAAATCGGTTCACCCCGTCGCAAGTTAAGATAAAAAAAAACATACCGACGAATTGAGAACCTCCTCCTTTTTTGAAGTCGGTTAAAAAGAATAGGGTGGTATAATCAGAACAACTACTGAAGCGGTACGCAAAGGGAGGTCACAGAAAAATTTTGTTTAGGGATGAGAATTTTATTACAATCGACCAACATTTTAACAAACAAAATGACCGTATTTATGCTCAAAGCTCTAAGAATGCTTCCCAATTAGTCGAAAGAGTGCAACGTGGACACTATCCGACTTCAGTGATGGTTTGGTGGGGTATTAGCTATGAAGGACTGACTGAGCCATACTTTTGTGAAAAAGGTATCAAAACATCGGCACATGTGTATCAAAATCCTTATATTGTATCCTTGAGAAGGTGGTGAAGCCTCTTAACAACACCTTATTCAATTACCAAGAATGATCCTTCCAGCAAGACTCGGCGCCGAGTCATAAAGTGGGAGGCTCCTTTGCACAGGATGCCGGCTAGATTATGGGTACCACAACGGTGCCTTTCTGCCATTTCTGCCGTGAAGGAGTAATGTGTAAGCATTACTGTGTTTCGGTCTGAAGGGCGCCGTAGCTAGTGAAATTACTGGGCAAATGAGACTTAACATCTTATGTCTCAAGGTGACGAGCGCAGTTGTAGTGCCATTCAGAATTTTTGGGGTTTTTCAAGAATCCTGAGCGGTACTGTATTGTAATGGGCAGGGCGTACCAATTACCAAAGCTAAACGTCCTGCTCGTCTTGTGCCTTATTTTCATAAAAAAAAGCTTGGTCTACGCAGTCTTAGTTGGAAACAAACGTTTCAGACTTCATTAGAGCTCAAATTTTTTTTTTCTCTTTTTAAACACACATGTCTAGAACATTTTTTTTGGAACGGAACCTGATGGACTCGGATCAGTCATTATTAAAATCAATCAAATAACACGGGATCGCAACTTCAGTATTAACGCAATAAAACGGAAAGCGATGACTACGGCACAGCACTACGTTGCAGGCGTGCTAGGCGAGGCATGCGGACAGCGGGGGCAGATGCTCCCACTCTTTACCTCATGGCCCCGACTGCATTCAACTCGCGCGACAACTATACTCAGAGTTAGCAGAGAAAATGATCAGACATCACCGCTCACCTCTGCATGTTATGAGCATCACTGTTCTGTGATGACACATGTTTGTCCAAAGTGTCCAAGCCGCGACACCGGCCTCGTTCCGCCACTAACAATGCTTCACCTTCTCGACCCAGCTCTGTTATGAAACGATAAATTCAGTTTTAGTGGAATGAACAGCAAATTAGTAAGGAGTAAAATTATTTATTGGTTCAAATAAGATACTTATGAAACACAAAGCTAATTTAAAACTGCGTTTAAATTGTATTAGGAATGCGGAAATAAGGACAAGTTGGTGACTTGGAAACAATTATTATAAAAATATTTAACATACAAATGTTTGCACCTACCGGGGGTTGAACCTATTTTTGTTATTGTAAAATTCAAACCAACGTTTTCAAGTGGGTGAAAATAACGTTTAAAGATTCCTTTACATAGATCTACAGACATACAGATAAAGGTGAAGCTAATAATAAAAATATGCCTAAGATAACCGCTCAGTGTCTTGCTTCTCAGGTCGAAATCATACATTTTTGATCTATTCGAACTTGTGCAAAGTTTTAATAAATGAGTATTACAAAAGTAGAATAATTTTTACTTTTTAATTCTGGTATTATTTTCTTCTGAAATAAAAATCGAGGGTAGCTGGAAATTCGAAAATATAAATTGCGGGTAGTTGGTAATATTCGCCACGAGCGCACGAAACGTGATGGTGGTGGGGAGGTTGGTAGGGGGTTCGTTAGTCAGCCTGTTGAGAACATCGGTGCGGGATAGTGCGGCTCAGATCTTAAATATATATAATACTGTATACTGTGGAAATAATTTATTGAAGGAGTTAAATATACGTGTGAAAGTGCAAGTGAGATCGTTGTTCCACCTAGTTCCAGTGTTTACTTTAAGCTTGGATATCTAAATTTTGATTTAAGAATAGCTCCGTTTATGCCACTTAACACACATTCACAACTAACCAACTAGGACCCTCTGCAGTGCGTGTTGTGTTGATGTATACAACGCTGCCATCTTTCTGTCCCTGTGTTTCTCATTGCTGCACTCCAGAACATTCAGCGCTGCTTGCAACTGGTCCTTCGCTTCTTCCAGCTCACCAGACGCCCACAAAGCGAACCCGAGTCTGTGGCGAACTCGAGACTGAAAGCAATGTTTAGGCGTATATGTATGTATCGTAGTCAGGAACGAAGCGAGTACGGAGAAGATGATTCGGTATTCGTCTTAGCTCGGGTGTAACCGGCGTGCGGTACGAGTGCGGGCGCACTACGAGCGCCGAGCACTAGCACTTAGCAGGCAGCAAAGAGTATAATAATATATAGGGAAAAGAGAGCCCTCTCTACGCATTATGAACTGTCTATTTGAAAACTAGCGCCATCTGGAGATTGGCCCCGAAAATAACTATATATAAGCTCGAAATTATAAAATTCATTTTTAATGTTGTGACGCAATTAAATAACTAACTCTACTTTTGTAGGTATTGCAATTTTTTACCATGTTGAAATTGCGCGTAGAGTTAGTTATTTAATTTTGCCACAACATAGCACATAAGGGATAGATTTAGTAGTGTAAATATGCAAAATGGAACACGAGAGCTACATACATGCGCTAACGCTAGAAGTAGCCCGCCATTTTATGACCAGTGGGCAGTGACACAAATAAAGAAAAGTTGAAAGGATTCAAAGCGAGTGACAGCTGACAAAGCTTTCATTTTCGGGCCACCTAACAGATGGCACTACAGTCTTCTGAAAACGTCACTTTAAGGCGTCTGTCCCACCCCTGGCAGGCAGTCAGGGAAAGGCAATCGAGCGAGGCGGTTGTGAAACACGCACCCGCATGGCGAGAACACCTCGTTATTATAAAGTAATCTATTACATTTGGAAGTAAAACGTTATATTATTATAGGTACTGTGTGTTTACTTGATGTCGTGTTCAAACGTCCATTACGATGGACAACCACGAAGATATGACAATGTGACCGGCTTTGCCCGTCATATTTATTTCCAACTGTGATAATAATAACGTTAACAACCGTAAAAAATATTATCTTATGCCTACTACTCGGTTAAGTTAAGTCTTTTGTTGGGCGATATTTATGTAATGGTTTTAAGACATGATCCCAGAAAATTTGTGACGATATTCAAAAGAATTGTTAAACATCATTTGTGTGGTATGACATTTCTATTTCATAAATTACATTCTAAATCCCAAAGAAACACATAATATAATTAGCTGATAAGATATATAGACATAAAAGTAAGTTAACATAAACTACAATACAATTAAATTGAGAATTTTAATAAAGTACTAAAACACCTCCTTAATACTTTCGACATATCTAAACAAAAAATTTGTTTAGTAGTAAGTAATTAATTTTGTTTTTACATTCCAGAAAAAAATCTCCGGATTGAAAGCTTGCAATGCAGACATAAGACATCTCCCCGACAAACAGGTTATTAACATATCAATTGTTTATTTAAATTTCAGATAAGTTACCTCCTCATCAGCATCAGCGAGACCTTCAGTGGCTGCAAGTGACTGTCTCAGGTAGGACACAGCGCTCCCACATGCGCCCATGGCGAGATGAGCTCGACCCAGGTCTGCGAGAGCATTAGCTCTGCCGCGACTGTCACCTATGACAAATATAAATCCGTTACAAAACTGACCATCCAGAAATGTGAGTGAGATATGGAATGAACAGCATATTCAATTTCCAAAAAAAATAGAAGAGCAATGATGCATTAAAAAAAGAATAAATTAAAAAAAAAGACGTGTTGCATTTGGGGACTGCCGCGGTAAAGCATTTTTTATCAACTTATGCTATTATAATTATAATTATTTATTTATGCAGTATTTTTTTTTGATAAAATTAATTTGAAAAAAAGGCAAACGGGAAGTGAGTAATATTTAACTTGCAAGATTTGATTACAGACAGACAACGGGACAGGTGAAACTAAATAAAAAAGCTTGTCATAATAATAAAAATTAAAAAAACGTGAAAAAAAAAATAAAGAAATTAAAAAAAATCAAGATGTACCCCAGGCTCGAACCTGGGACCTTCTGCACAAAAAGCATACGTGATAACCACTGTTCCACGGCAACTGTAATGACCGTGCCGAAATATCTATATACATTTAGTAAGTAAGTGTTAGGTTATTTTCGTTACGGAATTTCTGGATTCGGTTTCCACGCTCAAGGCCCGCGATAAAAGCTATGCAAGCTATTGCAGTATTATATTTAAGCTATTAAAAAGAAGAAAAACATTGGAAATCGATAACCAGCACCATTACCAGTGGGAGGCTCCTTTGCACAGGATGCCGGCTAGATTATGGGTACCACAACGGCGCCTATTTCTGCCGTGAAGGAGTAATGTGTAAGCATTACTGTGTTTCGGTCTGAAGGGCGCCGTAGCTAGTGAAATTACTGGGCAAATGAGACTTAATATCTTGTCTCAAGGTGACAGGCGCAGTTGTAATGCCGCTCAGAATTTTTGGGGGTTTCAAGAATCCTGAGCGGCACTGCATTGTAATAGGTAGGGCGTATCAATTACCATCAGCTGAACGTCCTGCTCGTGCTGTCCCTTATTTTCATAAAAAAAAAAAGCACTTTATTGTTATTGTATGGGCGGTGCGTATCAATTACCATTCGCTGAAAGTCCCACTCGTCCCTTATTCTCATAAAAAAATATTTTATTATTGTTACAATAAGCTAATATGACAATATCTATCACAAATTTCTATGGGCTGTGTTATAATTTTAGCTTACCACAGTTTGTAGGTAGAGTAAGACTAATCTAGTTGGCGTCCTGTGCGAAGCCTTCCACTTATAAAATAATATCAAGGGTATATTACCAGAAGCAGTAGCATGCCTCAATCGAGACTCGTGCCAACGGGCCGCTTCGGCGTGTGCGCCCGTCGCTGCGTGCGCGGCTCCCAAACCGCCGCAAGCACGACCCTGTCGAAACAAATAAATATATAAACATTAAATGGAAAAAATCTAATAATATATGTAAATCTAATAATGTACTCAAGTAAGAATAAAGAATTTGGACAATTGTTTTCGTTACATTCAGATTTTTCAGGATATCCTTGGTCTTAGTTTTTTTCTTAAGTGGCTTGTTTTTTATGTAGCGTGTTGCTTTAACTGAAGTCACTTACCATGTGAATGATAGTATGATTGCATAATATGTATTTTTGTACACAAATAAAATTTGAAAAACAAAACTTATGAACGAAGCGGGATTCGAACCCACGATCTCCGGCGTTTCGTGCCGGTGCTCTAACCAACTAAGCCAACCGTTCGAGTACCGCCTCGCTATTAAATTCTGTTTGCTTTGTTCAACTCTCAGGTTGTGGCTTGTGTGTTCATAAAGTTTTGTTTTTCAAATTTTATTTGTGTATTAATCCAAGAAGTGAGGGTTGTCACTTTAAAAACATAGTATTATGTATTTTTGTGTCATTTCAATTCAATATACCTAATATTAGATAAATATATAGATTTTAGTTATAATTGGGATCTAGTAGTATTCTGTAGAGTAATGGATGACCCCGACGATACAGTGTTTACTTCTTTTGGGGTACGGGGTCAACGCTTTTTGAAACAAAACTATTATAATATATTTCTTATTAGAATTAATAAAAATCTGTCTAAGTAATTGTAAAAAATATATCAGAACGTTAGTTGTATGCAGTGCGTGTAAAGAAGTGAAGTAAGGTATTTATATTTTTTGTAATTCAAATTCAAATATTTTTATTCAAAATAGGGTGTGACATCACTTATTGAAAGTCAAAAACTACCACCCATTCCAAAATGTATGCCTCAGACCTGAGAAGAATGGGCGCAACAAACTCAGAGGGTTTTTTTTTTTCATCGAAAAAATATCTTTACATAGTAATATTGTACAATTAAACTTATTATTTATTAGCCTGAGGGCGGTCACTCCATTCCCAATTCAATTCAAATATTTTTATTCAAAAAAGGATTTAAAATCACTTATTGAACGTCAAAACTACCACCCATTCAAAAGAGACTGCCTCAGACCTGAGAAGAATGGACGCAAGAAACTCAGCGGGCTTTTTTTTTATATAAAATATGGATTACAATGTGATATCGTACAATAAACATTTATAATTAAAGAGCCTGAGGGTGTTCGCTTTATTCCCAGTCCGTGGTGTCATTAAGAAAATCGTTTATGCTATAATAACCTTTCCCACACAAACGTTTTTTGAAAATTCTTTTAAATTTCGTGACACATTTGTTTTGTACATTTTCTGGGATCATATTGTAGAAGCATATACATCGCCCGACAAAAGACTTACTAACTCGATCCAACCGAGTAGTAGGCATAACAAGTTTATGTTTGTTCCTCGTGTTAACATTATGAATGTCACAGTTTCTAGAGAATTCTTCAATGTTCTCATGAACATACAGAACATTATCAAAAATGTATTGAGAAGCAATAGTCAAAATGTTTTTTTCTTTAAATTTATCTCTTAATGATTATTTAGGACCTAGGTTATAAATCACGCGAATAGCCCTCTTCTGCAGCACAAAGATGGTATTAATATCGGCCGCACTGCCCCATTACAATATACCATAGGGCATAATACTATGAAAATAACTAAAGTATACTAATCGCGCCGTATGTATGTAAGTTAACCATCTAATTTTCTTAATCGCATATGCTGCAGAACTAAGCCTATTCGCCAATCCTTCAATAGTTCTCAAAAATTTCTCTAAAAAAAGTAGATTAATATTAAAATTTAATTCATTGTGACAAAGTATTATCCTAATTCTTGATTCATGTTCTGCGTGTGATTCTTAGCTGAAGAACGCAAAGCGTGTCACCGACCTGTGTGAACCGAGCCTAAAATACGAATGATGGCCCAGTATTCCATATATTATACCTGTAGGTGTGTCAAGCCGAGCGCGTTGGCGAGCTCAAGCTCGGCTCGGTGGTGTTTCAGCGCAGTAGCATGCTCGCCGAGCGCTTGGTGCGCCGCGCCCAAGGCGTGACATGCTTCCGCTTCCATTATCCGATTGGCTAATTCTCTACAAGTAACAAGCAATTACATACACTATTAATTAAAAGCAATGAAAAGTTACTCCAATTTTAAGATTACTTCTCCCTGTCTTGTAATTCTATTGTGACAAAAAGGTTAAGATAAAAACAAAAAGTTTTAAATTTGGAATAACTTTAATTCGCTTTTACACAGATTATGTTTATTCACTAAACGCGCAGAAGCCAAAAATAGGAACTCATTGGATTTACTCATACTGTAACAACAAATTTTATATGTGTTAATCATAATGCATACAAATACATATTTAGGTAAATAGATAAATATAATTATTATACAATTTAATTGAAAAAAAAAAAAAAAAATTTATTAAATTAGGCGTTACTTTGCGGAAATCCATAATTATACAAATTATTTAAGTTTTCTTTAGTGTTAATTCCGTGTAGAGGCGAAACACGTGTCGAATTGTTTTAAAGACAAATATTGGCGGAATTAACACTAAAGAAAACTTAAATAATTTGTATAATTTAATTGAACACAAATACGCACAAGCATCGTATATAAATGCGCATATTGCGCATCGATTTCACTCACTCTTATATAATAGATTATAAATAAAATATCAACAAAAGTTCATCAATCACACAAGGCTGGTTTGACTCGATCAGTCTTAAATATGTCATGGCAAGAATCTTAAATCTACCACTTAATCTTTATCCTACTAATATTATACACGCGAAAGTGTGTAAGAATGTTTGTTACTCTTTTACGCAAAAACTACTGAATAGATTTTAATGAAAGTTTAGAATAATAGATCAGATTAACACATTGGCTATAATTTATAATGATATAGCGTGAATTTTCTAAAATATCACGATAAGTGTCAAGTAAGTAGGAAAAAAAACAGCCAACTGGGAGCTTATCATGCGTGCGCCGTAAAAAACCATAGGAGTTACAAATACACATATAGTGTATAATGGAATTGTTTAGTTGTCAGCTACCTGAAAAAAAATCAATTTGAAATATACATAATACATACTTCGCAATGTTCTTCTTGTGTTCCAAGCATGATACGGCTTGTTCTAAGTTGTTGAGTGAGATGTGTAAAGCACCCAGTTCTCCGTAAGCGTGGGCCTTTGCAACTGGATCTCCGAGCTCGTGGGCTACCACCAGGCGCTTTTCCAGACAGACCAGAGCTTGCTGGAGATTTCCCATCGACCTGTTAAGAGAACTCCACTTACTCATAGTATTTTCCTATAATGGATTAAAACGCGTGTAATTGCAACTTTGTTTTTATATTACTTTTAGAGTAAATGTTACATTTCTATTATTAATTGCGCTAACCCAGCATTTTGTGACCTTTTAAGAGCACGATTTAGACAGGAGTCGAGATAGTGTTTGTCATAGTTGCCATTATGGAGTTCGCGCCATTTGTTGCCTCGGAGTTGGTATTAGCTGACGCCTTTGAAATTAGAAAACACCCAAATTTAATTGAGAAGACGGGCTAAAATTATCTATCATCTGGTATCCAATTATCTCTAAATTAAAACCCAAAACTACACATACCAAAAAAAGAGGACACTGTCAGTAAATTTTATAAAAAGTAAATATTAAAAAACATTGATATATATAATTTAAAGAGATTATAAAGTACAAGTATTTTTAAATAACATGGCACTTATGTAACACAAGTAATGTTACATTAACCTTTTAGATATCTTAATCAACATTAATTACTGGAGAGTCTTACTTGTACGTCATCGCAAGGCCTGTATACGCTCGTTCTTGTTCCCTTGCACTGTTGAGTTTCAATGCAGCCGCAAGATGCTGCTCATGGTATTTCAGGGCTTCATCAGGGTCCCCGAGAGCATCGTAGCAGTTGCCCAGGAAGCCCAAAGCTTCAGCGCGGTCTATATGACACGTGGGTGTGTTTACTCGCTCCAGTATCGCTAGTTGCTAAAACAACAGCATTTAGTTACTTTATGAAGCGAAGAATTTGAATGGTACAAATAATAAGGCAATTAATATATATAGGCTCTGAATATGTTGTGGTCCATTCGGTGTCGAGACCCTTGGTCCGTGGGGTCCTTGCGCTATAAGGCTTTTTAAGAAAATAGCAAAAAGGTAAGTCGACATCACAGAAGACCGAAGAGCTGGCAGCTACCTACAAATAATTAGTCTAGCTATTCAAAAGGGGGAACGCTGCCAGTATCTTCGGAACCTCGCCTAAAGGGACTCCTTTTAATAATATATTTAAGTTATTATTATTATTATATCATATTTTTTATTAATAATGTATTTGATAGATATGCAAGTACTACTCGCTTACATTATCTCCGGACATCACGTAGATGATGTCACATCATCGCTTTGTTACGGTGTGTAAAACAAGCATCACTAGGATATTATAATTACGAGAAAAAAAATGATTTACTTTGTCAGTATTATAGGTTGATGTAAAGGTGTTGTGCTGTGAATTTCATTATTATTATTATCATTATTATTATAATGACGAATAATCAATGAAAGAATCTGGGTTAAGTAAAAATAGTACATTACGATACGAGTGCGCAAAGTAAGTCGTTTCTACGTGCGCACGAGTATCGTATACTATTTTTCCTATTAAGTTGCGCAAAGTTCGACCACTACAATTATGATGCGAAGCGACTGATACTTTGACGTTCGTTGTACTTAAAGTTAATAGCGGGAATCAAATGAATTTGATACTTTAGCAAGTTTGAATTTTGTTTTTTTTTTTTAAACTTATTTATTTTTAATAATTGTTTGATTTATTCGTTTGGTAGTTAAATATTAGAACTTTAGATGGCAATTCTGTCGCATAACGTCATGTGGAGTAAATGCAGTTTTTTTTAAATCCAAGATGGCCGCCGCGAAAAATTATGTTTTTAGCAATATGGGTATCGTATCCGACGTTATCGAGGGTGCAGAAAACGATTTTGGGATCATTTTGGAAATCCAAGATGACCGCCGCGCAAAATTATGATTTCAGCAATATGGTATCGTATCCGAGGTTATCGAGGGTGCAGAGAACGATTTATGGATAATTTTTGAAATCCAAGAAGGCCGCCGCGCAAAATTATGATTGCAACAATATGGATACCGAATCCGAGGTTCTCGAGGGCGTTGACCCCGAAAACCATGAAAAAGACACCCATGAAGAGAAGTTGGTGAATTTCATAGGCGCCATCTTGGATTTCGATTTTGACCCGATACTCGTTATTATTCACCCCGAAAACCATGAAAATGACACCCATGAAGAGAAGTTGGTGAAATTCATAGGTGCCATCTTGGATTTCGATTTTGACCCGATATTCGTTATTGTTGAACCCGAAAACTATGAAAATGACACCCATGAAGAGAAGTTGGTAAAATTCATAGGCGCCATCTTGGATTTCGATTTTGACCCGATATTCGTTATTGTTGACCCCGAAAACCATGAAAATGACACCCATGATGAGAAGTTGGTGAATTTCATAGGCGTCATTTTGGATTTCGATTTTGACCCGATATTCGTTATTGTTGACCCCGAAAACCATGAAAATGACACCCATGAAGAGAAATTGGTAAAATTCATAGGCGCCATCTTGGATTTTGATTTTGACCCGATATTCGTTATTGTTGACCCCGAAAACCATGAAACTGACACCCATGAAGAGATGTTGGTAAATTTCATAGGCGCCATCTTGTATTTCGATTTTGACCCGATATTCGTTATTGTTGACCCCAAAAACCATGAAAATGACACCCATGAAGAGAAGTTGGTAAATTTCATAGGCGCCATCTTGGATTTCGATTTAATATAGACCTTATATTTAGAGATGAAAATAAATCACTAATTCTTCAAAAAAATACAGAACAAAGACAGTATTGTAGAGCTTATAAAAAATATTCATATTCGTACAGCGATCTTTCCGAGTACGAGCTGCTACTTACAACCGACACAGAATCTACCCCCGACGGCGGCCGAGCGCGGACTGACGTTGTTTCGATAGATCTCTCTGTGCAATGCGTACGGAGAGACAAAATAAAATAACCCTTAATACTACAATTTAAAGCTCATGCTTATCAGAAAAATAGAAGAATTTTAGACGATTCATTTTTATTTTTTTCTGAGATTATTTATAATATATTCATTAATTAATTTCTCGTGTTTTTGAAAATATTATATCTGCTTTCCTTACGTAATTTTTAAGAGACAAAATTATGTGAGTAGTAGCAGAAAACTGATCCTGAATGAAGCCCCATTTCGTCAAATTTGTGTGAAGAGGTAACCGATAATCGTTTTTACGACATAAAATATCAAAATTTTAAAGCAAATATTTCCCGCTAATTGGAGATAAAGAAGTAATCTATTTGTGGCAATTTTTAGTTTTGTTAGATTTAGTTTTATTTCATCACAAACTCTACCGAAAAATATCTTATTTTTGTCGGATTCGTAAACGCGTCCTTAAGAACAAAATTCAAAACGTATCAATGAAAACTTCAAAAACAAAGCAGTGACAGTACGAAAATATCACGACATGTACCAACAGTAATGAAACTGCAAATCGTACTGATGCAACAGGACGGGCGCGAGGGGTGAAAGGGGAACGGGAGGGGGCTTCACATTCCAGCGAGGTCCAGAAATATTGTGGCCGTATAGTATATACTTTACATTAAACTTTTAAATCTTCTAAATTCAATTTTTTATGCTCCGGGGGCGCACAGGGTACATACTGGTGATGTTGGCATATTACTTAACCAGTATGGGAGTAATCTTTGAAGTTGTTTACCTGTTCAAAGTAACCAATAGCATCTTCGTAATGTCCCATATTAAGTTTGACGATACCCAAGTTGCCGTAAGCTTGTGCCTCCAAAGCACAATCTTGTAACTCTTGCGCCCGTTCTAATTGTTCCTGTTGTATCATTAAAATCAATTAAAATACCAAATAATACTGGACTGACATTAAGACTAGATGAACTTTAATAATAATCAAAGTCAGACCGACATACATAATGAATATAAACAATAATGGAACAGATAAACCTCCTTTGGGTAGGTCAGGTTAAAAAGTCCTAACTTTACTGTTAAATTTTATTCAAAAAGTTAAAGGAGTACTTACGATTTTGAAATTTAATTGAAAAAGAAGAAGTTATGTTAATTTGTCACGGGGAATGTTCCGAAGAGCTGTTTCATCTGATTCCTGCCGCCGAATTCCACCTATTCATGACATTTGTATTGCGGTCTTCCACAGTGCGATTTTCAAGGAGCTTTCTTCGACGTACTACAAAGCTGTGGAATGAGCTGGAATGCTTCCTTGTGCGGTATTTCTGGGACAATACGACATGGGTACCATCAAAAAAGCGCGTACACCTTCCTTAAAGGCCTTCAAAGCTCCTGTGATTCCTCTGGTGTTGCAAGAAAATGTGGGCGGCGGTGATCACTTAACACCAGGTGACTCGTACGCTCGTTTATCCTCCTTTTCCATAAAAGTTACTTTTTGAGGATATCACTGTGTTTCTTTTAAAGTATTGCTATTGCAAATCCCATAATTGTAACTGCTAACTACAAAGAATAATTTAATCTTGCTACCAATGTTCATTTACATTATGTCAGTAATTGGAATCGTAACTATTAATCCAATCCGTATTATTTACTAATGATTTCACAACGAATGCACTTATACAATTATTTACTCTAACTAAGTTTTCTTTTATGGCAAGTGAAGAAACGATCGATCATTGGTGGTTAGTGTTTGGTCCTGCCCATTACAATGTTATACCGCTCAGGATTCATGTGAAATGCCGCTCATAGCAGCGCTCGTCATCTTAAGGCATAAAATGTTAAGTTCCAGTAGCCCGATAATATCAAAAAGGCAAAAGGCATTTTTTTTCTCAAAACTGATTCCTTTAGAATTCTTTTTGATGCCATTAGAATGTTATCTCTTGGTACGGCGTCCTTTTGACAGAAACATGAAGAGTACTTGTACACTCTATTACTTGGCGGAAGAAAACGTTTAGACATATCTAACAATATAGCCGATATTCCGCCTGCCACTGGTGTAACCTTGGATATATTATGCTAATTTAAATTTGTAACTAAGATTTATGAACGATGCGGGACTCGAAACCGCGATCTCTCGGGTTCCGTCCGAACAATTAATGAGCCAAGCGTTCGAGTGACGTATGGTTTGTTTGTCTTGTTCAACTCACAGGTTGTGGCTCCATCTACAGGATCTACTTTACAGTTGATAACCTGCTCAACCCTAATAATTGCATATTAGGAAATTGACTTGATATGTCACTATTTCAAATAAACAAATTGCTATTTTTAAAATCTATCACTTATATTTAAGTGCATTTCTATTTTCAATGAATTTTATGAAGCCATCTTAAATTAGTAGCAGTCGAACTGTGTGTGCAGCGTATGTTCGGGGAAATTTATTTATTACTCCAATTTCTGCCACAAAATACAGACACACGAGACAATCAATCTGTAAATCGGGATTTCATCACATAAAGGCCACGACTTAGCACGTTTTGATGCCTTATGAAAGCCTTTTGTTACTGTTATGGGCAGATTGTGCCCTTACTATTATTATAGCTGATAATCACCCTGTAGCAGGTGGCCGCATGCGAGTAGTTGCCCAGCACCACGTGAACAGCTCCTAGCTGCGAATGAGCTCGCGCCTCGCCAGCCAAGTCTCCTGCTTCTTGTCTGAGAGTTAGCTCCTGCACCAACAAAGTTCAGTTACTCTTGATTCGATCTATATAATATAACTCTAGTCTGCGTTTTTATGTGCCGACTTCGTACTACGTACGTACGTAATATTTTTTTATATTGATAAAATTAAAGAAACTACATCTCTAAAATTATCACACATCGTAGACAATAGTATAGGGATCAATGTGCCCCTATTTAGATCTGGAACATTTCAAGTTGTTGCATAAAATAATCGGGCACACAAATATCCGAGTGATCAACACAGAGGATACCCACCTGTGTGTGATGTCCTAGAGCAGCGTCTAACCTTCTCTGCAGTCTTCTGGCGCGTCCTAGAGCTCCACACGCGGCTGCCTCCAAAGAACGATCACGGGCCTTTAAAAAGATAAATAAATATTAAAATAAATAAACTATTTCAGTCATTATATGGTTAGGACTAACATTATATGTTCAGAACCTACAATATGTGGTCAGGGCCAACATTATATGGTCAGGACCTACAAAAATGTGGTCCGGACCTACAAAAATGTGGTCCGGACCTACAAATAAGTGGTCGTGACATACAAATATGTGGTCAGGACCTACAAATATGTGGTCAGGACCTACAAATATGTGGTCAGACTCAATATGATATTGTCAGAGCTTTAATTATGTGGTGAGGCCCTACATCAGGTCCTATACGAATATCGCTATAACAATAAACTATACAAATCAAGTTGGTGAATTTCAAAATGGTTCCTATGGAAATAAAAAAAATCCGTTAATTAAGTAAAGTATTTTAAACTATAATATTTTTAATTGTATAATTAATATTATTATTTTTAAACTATAGATTTAAGTATATTACTTCTTAATACATTGTTTGTAGAAAAAAAATACTTGTAAACGTGTTTACTCTGTTCTTTTCTGGGTTATTTAAAGCGAAAAAGAAGAAAATTGCTATCTCATTTACCTGATATTGCAAAAAATTATCTCGCCAGTCAAGTTCAAGGCAAGTTCAATATATTTTATAGTATTTGCACATTTTGTCATAAATACTGAATATGACATACTGAAATACTAATTTAAAATTGATAAAATTTAGTTTTAATATTTAGATTAAATATTGAATTAAGATTGAAAATACTAATTTAAATCTAAAATTGTATAATGTTTTTTTTTTATTTTTATTTCATTTATTCAGGATACAAACGGTCACAATTCAAAAACTTTACACTATTTTATTTAATGAAGACCTATAGTTCCATAAAATAATTTTAAAACTACTTAATACTTACAATGTGCTTTTTTATAAATAAAATAATACTAAATTTAAATGCATATAAAGTGATAAAATACAAAACCTACTTAATATATTACGATATTAAAATAAAACAGAAAGATTTACTTATGCTACTTATGTTTAGACATGGCTTCTTTAATCATAATTTTGAATTTAGCAAACGGCAAGTGAAAAATATCTTAATTTCCAAGTTTTTCATTAAAAAGTTTACAAGCTCGTCTGGTATAACTATTGCTAGTGTGACATGTATGTGCTCTTTTGATGGTAAACATGTTATATTAAATTGGTTAAGTTGTTATATGACTTTAAGGTTCTGGGCTGGTTTCTTATCAGTTCTCCCCTCCATGTCAAAGCCTCTTTATGAACTGATGTAGTTTCATGACGTTTACCAAGTGTTGTTGCAATATGTTATGTTATTGACTCTCCCTATAATAGATAACTATATTTCTATTAAAATACCTGTCGTGCGAATCCAAGCTGCCGCTGGTACATCTTCACCGCCTCCTCGACGTCCCCCATTTTAATCAGCACGTCACCAATATTGCCGAGAGCTCTAAATTTGCCCTGCAAGTGTTGCGTCATGTGGGCTATGGCTAGGAAATACTTTTGACACTCGAGTGCAGTCTCCAGGTTGCCCAGGGCGAGGTGTGCTAGACCTAGATTGCAGTAGGCTCTGCCCATGTTCATCTTGTCTTGTAAATCTTTGGCTAGTGACAGATCTTGATCGTAGTATCTGAAAAATATATTTACCTAATGATAATTAAAATATTCTACATAACATAGTCCCAGCCATTGTTCTGGCGTTATCTAAAAATAAATTTAAATGTTTTAATTTCAGTTAATTTAAGGCGACACTAAATGCCAGCGACCTTGAGCGATATGAGTTCACGGCTGCCGGCCCACCATCTATGTAACAAAGCCAATATTTTCAAAATTCTTGCGTGGAAAACAGTTTATATGCTTACAATCCTCGTTATTCACTAATAATCTGAATAAAATTAACCTACACAAAAAAGTACAAGCTATAAGAATAACTCTTCTGAGAGAAGTACCAAAAAAATGCGTCACGCCATGCCAAAAAACTTGTTCAACTCCAAAGAAAAGTGGTAGTTCAAAAAGGTTCGGCAGTGTTAACTTTAACCAACAGCCAGAATTAGCAACCTACAAATAAGACTTAAGGATATGTGTGACAGGATTAAGTAGTGTTCGTAGCTCGAAATGCTATACTTTCACCACAAAACTTGTCTAAAAACACCATGTCTGCGTGTTTTCTGCTTACTCTTCGCCTTAAATTCAAACGCGTGAAGGTGAGCGGGGAAACGGGAGAGGCATTACATTCTAGTGAGGTCTATTCTTTTAATGAGTGATAGTTGAGACTATTGCGCATTTGCTACATTTCACGTGTTATTGGAGTAACAGGAATGATTTATTCCTTCAATAATTTAGAATCTGTTATTCAGTAAGTAATTAAAGGTGAGTAGGTAGTTTTTATTTACTTTTTAATGTTAGTTAAGTTAATAATGATAATGTATAATAAACCCTGAATGAAAACTTCTAAAAACCGTACACAAAAAACAATAATTTGATTCACGTAAACAAAAATTTTCATAAAATGAAAACTACTAGACCAAAGAATGAAAAAAAAAATTACGGGACATATATCTCAGAATAATCGGTGTGAACCTCCTCCTTTTTGAAGTCGGTTAAAAATTTCAATAATAAAACAGATAAAAGTAATCATTGATTGACGGAAAAAATTATGCAAATATCACCTGACAGCTTCTCTGAAATTCCCGAGGCAGTAGTGGGCATAGCCCAGGAAATGACAGGCTTTGGATTCAGCAGTGACGTCGCCGAGTTCTTGGGACAGCATGAGATGTTGTTCATAGTACGGGACTGCTTGAGCGAACTCCCCTCTAGATGAGAGGCAGTTCCCGAGGTTTAGGAGTGCGCAGGCCTCCCCCGCCGTGTCCTTCAGCTCTCGAGCAATTCCTGGTAAGAAATAAATTAAGACTTTTTATATTTTACTCATTTTTTTTATTGAATTAGCCGTTATTTTGCGGAAATCCATAATTATTCAAATGCGTTCTTTCTTCTTAGGCATTCTTGAGTGTAAATTCCGCAGGATTCGACTTCGATCAATCGGACACGTGTTTAGTGACACATACACACTGATACTTTTATTGACACACTTTTTACACAAATTATCTTGCCCCAAGTTAAACATATATAGCCTGTGTTATGGGTTACAAGACAATGATATATTTAATACAATATACTTACTTAAACATACATAAATACATTTAAACATCCATGACTCGGAAACAAACATCCATATTCATGATATAAATGCTTGCACCTACCGGGATTCGAACCCGGGACCTTTAGCTTATTAGGTAGGATCGCTAACCACTCGGCTATACAGGTCGTAATAAACATCGAGTACCCATTTGTACTCCTATTTCATAAAAAAGTATACGAACCTAAATGAGCTCTATAATGAAATAGCGCCATATCATGAGCTCCTAGGGCCTGGTAAGCAACAGCTAGGTTCCCATGGGTCGAGGCTTCGGAGCTTCTATCATGCACTTCCTTGGAGATGGTGAGCTCCTGTTTGTGGTATTTGATGGCCTGTTCATAGAACCCGGCGGCGGAGTATGCGTTACCTATATTCCCGTACGCCCGGCCCATTCCGGCTTTGTCCTGAAATGTTATAGTTATTGTTTATTAAGTGTCATAATTCTTACGAGAAATCAAAATCAAATCAAAATCACTTTATAGGTCAAGGATATGACACTTACGAATGTCAAAATGTTTTTTTCTTATTGAATCTACTGATACTTCGTAAAGGGTTGAGCTAATGAGAAGAAGTAGCAAGAAACTCTTTCAAATCAAGAAATACTTTCTTATATAATAAATTACGGTGACTTATATGAAGGAATCTGCTCCGACTCCAATTATATGCAATTATTCATTTAGATAGGGATTTGCATGACGAAAACTTTTATATTACATAAAATTATATGACGAATTTCTTGCTCAGCGACTAGTCTCCCGACATTGAAAATGTTCACCTTTTCGCAGTAATGTAGCCGGACCGTAGAAGGTAAAACAATTTTGAATATAAAACTCTACTAAGTACTATGACGTCATAGATACCGTAGTTAGCAAATAGTATATTACGCACCTAGGGACAAAAGTAGGTCATTCTCACCCGCGGAATATTCACAATCGCGGGTGGCAATGTCCTACTTATCTCACGTGATGCGCATACTTTTTTTTACCCACCTGGATGAAAAGCTCGCTTTTAGTCCCTGGTACGAGGGCCAATAGCCGTGTTGCCAGGAGAGAATCGGCCACTTTTCTCCCTCGTACCAGGGACTGAAAGACAGCTTTTAATTGAGGTGGGAAAAAAAAATCTATAAGAAGAAAATATTGGCATTATAAAGTCTTAAATGCTATTGGTGGTGTTATAGATGTTTAATTTCCAAAGAGATATTTATAATTATACCTGTAACTGCCGGGCTATTGAAAGATGAGCTTGATGCAGTTTCAAGGCCGCGTCATGTTCTCCCAGTAATTGGTAGACAATACCTAGATTTGAACAAGCGCGTCCTTCTCCAACCTGGAATAAAGTTCACCCAAATCTCTTATTATTTGACTTTGTCTTAAACGTTGACTATTTTCTATTTAGTATACATTTAAGATAGATGGCCGGTGGGACAGAAAAGTCCTCGAACGGCGACCACGTATAGGAAGAGGTAGTGTTGGTAGGCCCGCCACAAGATGAAGCGACGATCTGGTCAAGATCGTCGGAATACGTTGGATGAGGGCAGCGCAGTCGTACGATCGTGCAATATGGCATTTATTCTAGATTATAAGTTTGCAATAGTAATCATAACGTAAGTCTTATTGCGTAATAAGTGTGCGTTTAGAAAAGTATGCCAAATGTGGCTTTTGACATACATGCACGTCTACTTTTCCTCTCTTTTAGAAATTATTCTACTAATGAAATTTGTAACCAAAATTTTAAACGATGCGGGACTCGTATCCGCGACTACTGGGTTTCCGTCCGAGCCCTCTTTCCCACTTAGCCAACCGTTCGAGTACGCATGGATCGTAAATTTTGGTATTTATTGTTCAACTCTCAGGCTGTGGCTCCATCTACAGGGTCTACTTTACAGTTTATAACCTGCTCATTCTTAATAATCGCATATTAGGAAATTGACTTGAGATATCGCTCTTTCAAATCTAAGCAAATAGCTTAAATTAGGTTACAAATTTAGTTTTTTATAATTTATCCCAGAAGATTTATCACTTTAAGATAATACATTGTTTAGAAAATAGTGAACTTATTTATAATTACCTTGTCTCTAGCTGCTAGTGCTACGTCCAATTGTCTTTCATGCCATTTTTTTGCTTGAGCATAATCACCGGCACACCTTAAATATAAACGTTACGTTTTACTATTAAAAAATACATAGAAAAACCTAAAAAGGAAACAGGGGGGACAGTACAGGAGATGGTCAGATGAACTAAGGACGATAGCAGTCAAGACATGGTCTAGGATAGCTAAATATAGAAAAGAGTGGAAGAAGTTGGGAGAGGCCTTTGTCAAAAGACAAACAGATAGTGATAGACATTTATATATGTAAATTCTACTATCTGAATAAAGGCTTATAAAACGAAACATCCGTAGTATGTTACTATAACAGAATAAAACTTATAAAGCAACATCTACAAACAGGTGTAACGCAAAAAATACATAAATCTGTTAAATAAATCAATATACATGATTAAATATTATATCTTGACAATATTACAAATTATTCATTTTACCATTTTTTCAGTACGTACGAGTAATTTAATAGATCGAGTAGTTGTGAAAAGTCTACATAGGCTTATACTCCACGATCACTTCTGGGTTTTGTAGAACAGAGGACAGCTTCCCTGGTACATTTAATACAAGAACTCAAAAATTTTCAGTTCTGAATTAAATTGCCGTAGAATTAATTTTGATGTCAGTAAAAATTCTACAGTCTACAATGTGTAGGTAAGTAATTAAAGATGTCCGATATTAAACGTATCAACAAGAAATAATAAAATTAAAAAAAAAAACAGGTATCAAAACTAAGAGAGCGGGTTGATGCTTGCGGAAGAGTAAAGGGATGAATATCAATACCATTGCAATTAGAATGGTGAAGCCAGGTGCACTTATAATTGTGATACATCCAAAGCCCTAACCCCTATTAAAAATTTCCCAACAACACATCAGGTGCAACTTTCGTATACCCGCGCACCGCAGTATCTTTTATTGAACGGCGTAACACACTACCTACTATTTCGTAACGCGAAGGACAAAAAGTTAAAATTACAAAGCTGACTGCCAACTAGGCACGCGAAGAAGAAGAACTAACACACTCTGTCAAGTAATCGAATAAACGAATTCCTGTCGATTTACTAGTGTGATATAAGAGTGATTTCTACGTTAATCGGTTCGATTAATATGTAATGTACTCACTCATTTAGATATAGAAGAAATTCCTGGATCTGGGAGCAGAGTTATTATGCTTTTCCCCTGTTTTCTTAGCCTGTTTACCCGAATATAATTTATTTCAATACAATCCAATAGAAATCTTCACTCCTTAGAGAAAGGTAAACGTAAATAGCCTTCCACCTCCTGTGGAAGCCAGCCGTGATCTGTTTTTGTATTGTTTTTAAAACCCTAATATATACCTTGCAGCATGACCGAGACCTGCGTAGGCCCTCGCTTCAATAGCTCGGTCACCAAGGTTCTGAGCTATCCTCAGCACATTCTCATGGTACGCGATAGCTTGTGTGAAATTTCTTCTGTAATGATACGAAGAACCCAGGTTCGAATAGGCCCGTGCTTCTTCCACCTGAAATTTAATCAAATGATTAAAGATCATCTTAAATTATATTGCTTATAATTGCTGTGTATTTTCCGCTTATTCTATTAGTTACATGTACACAATCTCATGCCAATGTACTATCATTCTCCTAAGTTTTTCAGCCATCATGTCTCGGTTCTCCTGGGATATTTGCCTGCATGATGAGTTAGCAGCTAGTACTTTTCATAACGCATATACAGCCAAAGTACTACAGCTTTATTTTCTTAATTTCTCTGAGAACTTCAAGTCACCCATCAACTGCACAACCGCCTTTTTCTGGATCATCTCTCTCGTCGAAATTTTCAAAATCAAGCAGTTAAATATTTTATTTATTAATACGGCTTTACTCACGTTTTTGTCGGTGTCGCTACCGACTAGTTAGGGCACTACGCGCCCAAGTCCGCAGTAAGAGGTGGGACGTTATCGCGAACCCATCACACTCACCCCTGATGTCTTCCGAATGGTCCGAAACTAGTCGGTACCGACACTGACAAAAACATGAGTAAAGCCGTATTAGTAAATTATTTAATAATTACTCACAAAAGTTTTAATAATTTAGTTAAATATTTGCTTGTAGAAGCTACTTTGAGCGGCAGCAGTACTTGGTAAAAGTTAGTAACTTAATGTAGTAAAAACTTACTTGATCACCAAGTCGCCTTGCTAGTCTGATGTGCTGCGTGTGACAGTCCACGGCTGAATCAAACTCCCCCATTGCGAGGTACACCGCGCCGACATTCCCGATCTCCCGTGCTTCTTGCAGCTTGTCACCCATTTGCTTCACGAGCTGCACGCATTGCTTGTGACTGGCCAGTGCGTTGGAGTAGTCCCCGATAGCTGTGTACACGTGGCCTAACGAGGTCAGCGCCGCTGCGGCCGCATACGTGTCCTGTTAAGAGATAATCATTATAATACAGACTGTATCCCATTTCAGCCGGAAGACGTTCACTGCTGGACAAAGGCCTCCCCCGAAGATCCCAGTCCTGCGCTGCCCTCATCCATTTTATTACGGCGATTTTGTCCAGATCGTCGGTCCATCTTGTGGGAGGCCTACCAACACTATATAGGCCATTACAAAATAAATGTATTAAAATTAAGGAGTCGCCTCTATGTGATTCATTTAGTCTAGTAGAGATTGCAGGACTTAGGGTTTTAACAGATTTTAAATATACTTGCCCGTCCTGTATCTAAGGATGCCTTAAGTCTGTTTGAATCGATAAGTCTTATTTGTTGAAGACTGTATAACTTGCTCTTCTTTTTGTTAATATCTTTAGTTTGTTAAGTTAAGAATTTTGTTTTTTTTTATTTGAGTGTTAATGTATAAAGATTATAATGAGGCTGACATGTAAGTAGATATAAAAGCCCTTAAATAAATAAAGAAAAAAACATTTAAAAAATTAAGTAAAATGACTGTTTCTTACATTCAATTTCTTATTACATATCTGTCAGGCGTCCTACAAAGGTTCAAAGTTTAATAAGAACAAGAACAAATTGATTAAAATCGATCCTTTAATAAAATATATATTTCGTTAGTCGAATCCAAAAAACGTTCGCAATACGTTAAAGTGCTCGATCTGTTTTTAAAGAAAAAAAGGTTTTGGAAGCTAACATATTCTACTCATATAACTAATTAAACTTGACTTAGGGTTAACAACACAAATTCTCACAAAATATTATTCATCAAACATATAAAATATCAAAGCTGACACAAGTCGAATGCCATTGTTGACTCTTCCTAAAAACACTTAAAATTCTATGCTCTGTTGGTTTAAAGTAAAGACGTGGATTAAGAGCAAATAATGGCCCTATTAGAATGCGGTGCATCCTCTTTACTGAGGAAATGAAAGATAAAAGAAAAAAGCTTCCAACGACAGACCGCCAATACAGCCTTTGTTTATATAATCGACGTTTCTAGTGTTGTGTCAATCGACTATCGATTTATATTTCGAAATAGAGTTTTTTGCTTTCTATTATTATGAACAATGTCTTACATAATAAAAACTATTACATAAAAAGTATGTATTTTATATCGTTTTAATCCTTGGTATATAAAAATTATTTTCTGCTTAGACTTGTTGTTTAGTTTTTATTGTTTTTAACTTTAAATTATCTTTCGCTTTCTTTTTGTATCGTTTGAATGACAAAAGGTTTAATTATCCAGGTAAGCTTAGTTTGGATACAACACCCAATTGATGAAAATATTCTATATTCATCGGTCCTTGATATGTGTTACAATTTTTAAATAAATCAGACGTCTTGAAGTAGGAAAAAAATCACATTCAAACATTCTGTTACAATAGATGCGTTGTTGTACCTTCGCTTGTCCAGTGATGGTAGTAGATTGTTAATCATACAAAATATGTTGATCAAAAAATATTATCTACAAGTGTTTGTCTTTCAGATATAACACAGATTTGTACCATAATGGTAATAAAGGACAATATATGATCGTGAATGATCCTACGTGACCATAAAATACAATACTTTTAAAAGAAAAATTAAATTATTGCATAACATTGAATCTAATTAGAATTATCCCTTAAAGATTCTCCGACGTCAATTGTAAGAGATTAGAATTCGAATCACAACTAGTAATTTAAGTTAAATCAATGGCCGATACGCATGACAGAAACTTGCCTACATTTCCTAGTCATTTCAACTAAATGCAAATGACATAACTCATTAGAATTAAACTTCCTAATCAAGGTAGATTACGATTACTTTTTGTCGGTCTAATTGCCGACGATGAATCTAAGTCGATAAGCCGATATCGACGTTAAGAGCCCTTCACTAGCCTGCTTGAAGCTATCTAGCTAATTAAGTATGTGCAACATGATACGATAAGGTAGTGATTTACATATTGGCTCGATCTGTGGACGTTTTCCAGGTATTATAGTGGGACTTCTCTTGAACTTAGGTCTTTGTCAGATACAATTGCATCTCGCTGCACGCACGTTTATTGATATCATTACTATAACCCGAGTACATTCTGGTCGTATTTTGACAAACATTAGTTTGCGTTAGCAAAGGAGGTATGAATAACCAAAAAGAAAGAAACTTTTAACCGTTAACGCCCGACTAATCACTCGTGCAACAGTTATAGCAAGGTTTTTTAATAATAAGAAGTAACAAGATGAGAAAAGTAGCACAGTAATTTTATTAAATACAATATTCAAACTGAAACCGAAATAGTATTGCAGTGCAGTGATTTACGGCAGAAATAGACGCCAGAATAGTAGCTATCCCGGCTAGACGAAGCCTATGAAGACTTATGACAGATTATAGAAAAAAGAAGAAAAAGTAAATAGTCGCCTCTGCCGTGGCCATGATATTGGCATCCTGTGCGAAGAAACATATTATGTTGGACAAATAGGATGAAACGAGCTATACCTACCACACACAATAGCCATTAGCCACAAAGAGACAAAGTGACTGCCTATTGACGTACTCTTATCCAAATTCTAAAGAATTACAAATAATATTTTCGTACCCGTATTTACTCATAGCTAGATAGGGAGCAGTTCATTATATGCGTGCTACTTATCTTTTACTATAATCTTGTCTGCAAAAGTTATGTAATAATCTTCAGGAAAAATGGGATGACAGACTTGTTATAGGTAACGGGTTGGGCGTTCGATCTCTGTTCATTGTGTAATCTACATTACAACAATACATTGCAATAAATTAGCCTGTCTCCCAGAGGTGTGGGCAGAGGTTCTCATCCTTTATTTGTAACGCTCTTAACATACTTGACACAATAGCATTAATCTTTCATGAAAGGTCTCTAAACATCTTTATATTACATTCCAGAAGTGTTTATAGAATTAACGTTGCATACTTAATAACTTTTGGTGTCATTTTCATCTCATTGGCTAAACAAAGTGTGCCCACTAATTTTTAGTTACGTATTCTAGCAGTCCTTAAAGAAACAAAAGTGGGTCAGCATGGTATTTCAAATTTTAGAAACAATTGAAATAATTTTATTAAACAATTTAATATATTTTACAATTTGTTTCGAGCGAGTTCTTGAATCTATCTTTTAATTAAAATAACCAATCCAGTATTTGATTTAATGTTGTTAAACATCAAGATTAATGTAAAATTCAACAGTACAATAAAACAACTATCCAATTACATGTACAAAGACCTACCTTTGTTCGGAACTTTTTGTTAATGATTAATTCTGACGACCTTGTTTTTGTTACTTTTGATGTCATTTAATTGTATGAATAATTTATTTCGTGTTTTTGAAACTGCATTTTTATTACAATCTAGCCCATAACATGTGAGAAATATATTAGCCACCAGTGATGGCAAACTTTTAGGTACACTGATACATTAATGTAATGCAAGGTACCCTTGCAATTCTTAGAGTAACAACGAAGGCCTTCGATCAATAGTACTATAAGGCTTTTTTATTTGAAGCTACATCCTTACGTGCTTCATGAAAGTATCATGCAAAAAAGCAAGTGAATCACATGATTCCTCACTTGGCTAAGCAAACAAGTCATTTTCAATGTAATCGTTTGTATCTCAAGTCGTTGAATGCAGGAGTTTCCCAGGGTACCCTGTTTTGTCCAAAACTTTATTCTACAAATAAATATGTTGAATATTAATTTGTGTTGTTTTTTCTTATTACTGGAATGCATTAAATAGTGTTGGAATAAAAATGTTTTCTCAATCGAGGTCTTAGTATAGGAGTTTGTAGATGAGCTAAAGGAAATCTTGTACAGTAAAACTCAGCAGTTCTAGGTTTACTCTTTTAACTCTAAATATCTCTATTTTTCGTATTGCAACTCAGCTTCCAACGAGCATATAATGTTCAGTAGCAACTTAGCAACGCAACAACATAAACTATCTTGCGACACAACAGAGTCTAATCCCTTGAACGTTTGACAAGCTTAAATTCGTGACCGTGGGACAAGCTAGCTTGGAATTCGTTAATGAGAAATATTTCACTTCATGTGTTACTGTCAAATTAGTCGCGGAAAATAATAATAATAATATAGACACACTCTTACATAAATAAAAGGAACCAGATTCAAACCTATGTCTTGCTTTCACACAAAATGGTATCGTACTATATGTTCTAGTTAAGCACACAAAAGGCTACATAAATCATGAGATTTCACAATTATGGCGAAGAAAATCTAATAGCCAAATGATAGTCCTATGGTTTTTGATAAAAAGCCAACTCTATAAACTACATAAGAATTGAATGCTGAGAAATTTGAGTTTACTAATAGTTTGTGATACGTCTGCAATTTTTGTCCTTTTTCTTATTTCTTTTAAGTTTATTCAATGCAATGGGCAGGACACCTAATACGAGGCAAACAAGAAAAATGGGCCAAGATAGTACAGAATGCTAAATAAAGAAAAAGGCAGAGAGGGAGGCCGAGTCGTAGATGGAGCGACGATTTAAAAGATGCCGCTGGTGTGACGTGGAGCAGAAGAACACTAGAAGAGCCTGGGGGAGGCCTATGCGAAAGCAAAACAATCTGTGTCGATGTCTACTGCAAACTAAATGTAACTCTAAAACATTTAAAGATTTGTTATTAAAGGCTATTATTATTATTATGCTGAGAAATTTAATACGCTATTTGCACAATAAACTCCATAACTTTGTGTGCCATAGAGTCGATTATAAAAATATCGTATTTCTGACAAATCCTCACCCCGACTTCCATTTACCGGTTACTTTAACTTTTTGTCGGTGGCCATTCGCTTGGAACGCGTAAAATATTTTTACGATTATTTGTTTCAGAGATCGGCCCATATACGAGCTCACATTGCGCTGTGAAACATGAACTATTTATTTAACTTCACATAAATCGTATATTTTATGTGCGCAGCTTATTTCTATACACGTTTATGGACGACACTTTCATTCAATTCATAATCAATTGAATAATCCGCACCGGCCATTGTCATTCGTTATACAGTATCACCAGGGAATACCAATTATAAAGCTATGCCTGTTTAACTGCTGGCGAGTCAAATATCCCAGTGTATAAATATTATCCGCGCTTGTATATCTTATAAGTATATATATATTTTGAATAATTTGGTCGGTGGGAGAATAGGTCACGGTTAATTCCTGACCCGCCACGTACCAGTCGGTTTTTCAAATCCATTTGCACGATTATTCAACGCTTTGAGGTCGGCAAAGCTCTCAAAGATGTTACAAGAGAATATGGGGTCGCGGTGATCATCTACCATCAAGTGACCCGTGTGTATATTTCTTATTTATGTAACGACGAGATGAGCAGGACGTTCAGCTGATATTGATTAATACATCATGCCTATTACAATGCAGTGCCGCTCAGGATTCTTGAAAAACCCAAAATTCTAAGCGGCACTACACTTGCGCTCGTCACCTTGAAACATTAGATGTTAAGTCTCATTTGCCCAGTAATTTTACTAGCTACTGCGTCCTTTAGACCGAAACACAATAATATTTACACATTACTGCTTCATGGTAGAAATATAACGCTATTGTGGTACCCATAATTTAGCCGGCATACTGTGCAAAAGAGCCTCCGACTGGTAACGGTATCTGGTGCTAAGTGATCACCACCGCCCACAATATTTTGCAACACCTGAGGAATTACAGGAGCGTTGCCAGCCTTTAAGGAAGGTGTACGCGCAGTTAAAATTAAATTTATACCTACCTGTGTATAAGATTACGTTTGTAAAGGCCGTAAAATGCGGTTTTCATTCGTGTTTTTCACAATGCTCGTTTTTTATGATATACGAGGATAAACAAATGTAACATGAGGTAAAGTATTTTAGGGACTCGAAAGAAATAAATACTTAGGAATATTGGATAATGTATATTTCATGTTTATCTGAAATATCAAGTTGTACTGTTCCGTGTTGTTATGGCCGGGGAGGTTTTAATATGAGAAAAGCAATCTAAATAGCAGTCTCATTGTTTTTGTTATTAAAATAACATGGCATGCTATCAGCTCTCCACAACGTACGATATTGTATGGAATGTGTGATCAAATAAGTCTGTATTCGCATCACGAGCCACAAACTTATATACCATCAACAACTATCTGGACCGGACTGGTCAGGACTCAGGACCGTACCATGTACGACGCCGGACCAGTTGGTGTGGGGACCATCCGATAGTCCGGCCGTACCAAATCCGATCATGTGTTTAAGCTATAAGTCTCATTAGCCCAGGTAATGTCACTAGCTACGACGCTATGAAAAAAATTTCAATTGTAATGCGACCTACGAAATAAAATATTTTTATTTGATTTGATTTGCCTTTAAAAACACAAATAGTACTTAGACACTACAGATTGGCGGCAGAAAAAGGGCCCATTTGGCCGCAGAATGTCATACCATATATTAACATTACACATCGTAAAATGCAGTGAAAAAAAAAGCAATCTCAAGATAATCACCCACGTAGGAAAAGATTGCCGTTTAAATAACACCAATTAATACATGTTGCACTCAAACATGTTATTTGATAGCCAGTAGCAGTCGCCAATAGTCTCATGACCAAGGGCATATGCCCGACTCTCCTCAATCTATGTAAACACCTTATAAATGCCTTTTACACAGAACTGGTCTTATGCGATCGTTTAGCGCTTGCGTCTAACGCGGTGCATGTTTTTGCATTTACAACAAATTAACATTGCGATGGCGGCATTTCAAAGGAATTAGTTTCTCATAACACCGGTTTGGTTTATTCTTTAGACTCTAGAGAAGGTGATTAGAATACGTTGTACTCACATAAAATATAAGCGTTAAAGTACAATTAAATATAATATAATAATGATATTCTTGAAGTAAAACTTCTTTACGCACGCTTGACTTAGGGAGTAAGCTGATGAATGCGTGACTAAAGTGTTACTAAAAATCTGATCAGGCAAGGCAAAGGGAAATTAAGTTCTGTTCACATAATTTTTTATAAATAAATTAATAATAAATATTTTTTTGATAAAATTAAAAAAAAAAAAATAAAATAAGACAAACAATATTTAACAAATTGTTTTTATGGAAATATACTTGTTGAAATATATTAAATTAAATATTACTTTAAATATATAACAAATATTAAGCAATTTAATTTTATTTATTTATTTATTCGGAAACCCAATACTCGGACACATACAAAATATAAACTACTTACAAAAAATAATAATATATAATATCTAAGAGTCCATAACTGTTATCTTTCTTACTATATTATATAATTTGGGTAACATTATAAATATATTTTTTATAAATTTGAAATTAATTAGCAATAGTTACGTTTAACGAGTTTCAAAACACTTATTTATATGTTTCCATCCAATATCCAAGTCTGGAATTCTATTTAGGCAGTCATAATCTTTGGACATGCGCTCGATTTATGATTTTTTTAAACTTAAGACATAAACAAATACAGAAATAACTTGAATTTATGTTTGCCTGAGAATAGTTATCATCATATATATCATTTAATCATCAGGAAAGGTCCGGAGCACCCGCAACCGCCGAGCATGTATGAAAAGAGTAATGAATATAGAGGAAGCCCGTGAGGTTTGTAAGGATAGAAGCAAGTGGCATTCTATTGTCTCTGCCTACCCCGGCGGGAACAAGGCGTGAGTGTATGAATGAATGAATATATATCGTTATCCTGTATAGTTATTATCACATCTATCATTATCTTGAATAGTTATCATCATATGTATCATTAGCCTGACGAATAGTAGATATTTATTTGAGTTTCATGTTTTATGGAAATAACATCGTTCTCGAGAGAAAGTGATAGTTGAGAACACGTTTTACGAATACGAACGTTTACATTAGCGTTTCTTCTAGTTCAAAGTGTTTATATTAAAAATAAAGTGTTTTGAATACGTTACAGTAGGACATGAAAAACACACGCTTCTGTGCCGATATTCCGACACAAATAGTATTATTTTTTCTATTAAACAAAACAACAAATTCGGAACTAATAGCATTTAATACCATAACTGAAGAGATTAACCCCCTTATTCATAATAGTCTGCTAACTTAAAGCATTGCTAATTCTCACTCTGTCTTCTTCTATTGACCTAAGTCAGAATGAGAAAAAAACACTCCTAAGCGGCTGTTTAAAGTTAGCGGACCATTATGAATAAGGGGGTATAAGTTTAACTCTCATAGACTCATACGCAACTCAAATAAAAAATTGGCAGAGATAGAGACTGCCGACGGAAGTGAAATCTTACAACTTTTAGTATTAAAATTTGACATTTCATAATATTTAAAACAATTGAATTATTAATTTAAATTTATTTTTAAAACTTTCAATAATATATTAATCGAAAAAAAAAACTATTTTAACAATACACGTTGAACTTTTCACTAAATCCATTCAATTCCATAAAAAGTATAAGATATACACAACATTAATGTTGCACTATACGTCAGCTGTATAGCTACAGATATACTGCTTTAAACATTATCAGAATGCGCCAAGGCAATGGCGCGACAACAGTCAGCAAGCCAGAAAATATAATAACTCAAGTCAAAGTCCAATAATAATATAATGATGAATTGATTCAAATATGCTGGAACTAAGCGCTTTTGAATTGTCATCACTACATATTATTAAACATAGTATTCATGGCTTCTGTCTGTCTGTTCGCAATAAACTTAAAAAGAACTGCACCGATTTTCTTTTTTTTTATGGAATAGGAGGACAAACGAGCGTACGGGTCACCTGTTGTTAAGTGATCACCGCCGCCCACAATCTCTTGCAACACCAGAGGAATCACAGGAGCGTTGCCGGCCTTTAAGGAAGGTGTACGCGCTTTTTTCGAAGGTACCCATGTCGTATCGTCCCGGAAACACCGCACAAGGAAGCTCATTCCACCGCTTTTTAGTACGTGGAAGAAAGCTCCTTGAAAACCGCACTGTGGTCCTCCACACATCCAGATGGTGGGGATGATATCCTAACTTGTGGCGTGTCGTGCGAAGGTGGAATTCGGCGGCAGGAATCAGGTTAAACAGCTCTTCGGAACACTCTCCGTGATAAATGCAGTAGAAGACACACAATGAAGCGACGTCTCTACGCAACGCCAAGTGATCCAGCCGTTCACTGTTTCAAGCTGTTTTCACGAATGGATAGCGTGGATCTCGAGGAAGGTTTAAGTGTATTATTTTTTAAGATTTACTATACATTTTGTATATATTGACGATATTTGTTGGAGGTGTCGGTGAAAGATAAGCCGTCATGGAACCTTTAATTAAAACCCTGTCTAAACCCATTGAGATATAACAGAATAATGTATTGTGGAATTGTGTATCTTATATAGGTCTACAGCAAAGTCCGCCATGGCATATGTCTATCTCTTAAGGATAACATACTATATCCATTTATATACGTTAAATTTTATAAAATAAATAGTCGGTGTCAGCCAAGAAAAGTTTGTAACTATATACATAGTTATAGGTGAGATGTGCTTGAGTAGTGAGGAGGCGAGAGGAGAGAGCGGGTTGCGGCAAAAGGACACCGATTCCAAAAATTACAATAATCGTAACTAGAATTCGGTTAATTAATTAGATTGTATAAAAATAAACAATTATTTTTTACTTTTTAGTGCATATTATCTGTTGTTTTAGAATAGTGTTTTTGAAATCGGTTGTTTTTTAGTTAAAACATTTTTTATTTTTCTATTGATAGAACAGCGTCTATCGGGTAAGCTAGTTATAAATATTTCATTTAAATTACTGAATCTACCATATGTTCGGAAAAAGCAGAGATCGTGCGAAGAACATACAAGAAACTCAACAACCCCTCTTATAAATCACTGGGTATTTTACAATAAGTGTAAAACAAAACAAAGTAATTGTAATGTGCTCCATGCAACATATGAATTGTATTCAAAGTTAGAAATCGATATTTAAATATTAAATATTTCATAAAGCTACTTACTTACTATACGATATCATATATGTGTGAGTATTTTATTATGATTAAATGTGTTTTATACAAGTAAGTGCTCATAAAATATATATTATAAAAACAAAGAACGAAAGGTAACTTTCATCACATTATAAAAAGTTAAAAATAAAACCACAATTTATAATTGAACGCGAGTTAAAAAAGAACCGCAAAGGGTCATGGTCGGAGATTGAATTCCTATGCAAAATTAAATAAAAGCAAGCACACTGTCGCGGTTATTGCAACTGAGAACCCGAGAACATATTGTGTTGTTTTATTTATAACAGAAGTAATCAAATACTTCGTAGTTGAAGCTTACGTAGAACGTACGTATGGACCTTTGCAATAATTTTATTACGTAATATGAGGATATATCTTATATCTTTAAACGAGCAATTCTTTTATATATATATAATTGGAATCTCGGAATCGGCTCCAACGATTTTCATAAAATTTAGTATATAGGGGGTTTCGGGGGCGATAAATCGATCTAGCTAGATTTCAATTAAAAAAAATATAGTTTTATCCGTGTTTAAATGATAAACAGCTACAATACAAAACAAGACTGTAATAGCTCAGATGGGACATTGGGTGATCCGGAAAGCAGAAGACCTCGGTTCAAATCCAGATGTCCTATTAGTTATTTTTTTGTTCAAGTTTTGTACATTCTTAAAAATCCGAGCAAGGCTCGGTCGTCCAGATATTCTTATCTTTAAACGAGCAATTCTTGTATATAAATAAATATATAATCTGAATCTCGGAAATGGCTCCAACGATTTTAATGAAATTAAGTATACAGGTAGTTTCGGGGGCGAGAAATGGATCTAGCTAGGTTTCAATTTTAAAAAATGTAGTTTTATCCGTATTTTAATGAGAAACTGCTACAATAACATTAGAATACAAAGGTAAATTTCGCCACTTTATACAAGACTTTTTTTTATCTCAAATGGGACATTGGGTAATTCGGAAAGCAGCAGAACCCGGTTTGAATCTAGATGCCCTATTAGTTTTTTTTTGTTCAAGTTTTGTACATTCTTAAAAATCCGAGCAAGGCTCGGTCGTCCAGGTACTAGTTATTTATATAAGGATGTATAATTGTATCAGCTAATTATTTTTAATCCTGCCATTTTTTATTTTTATATTCATTTTTGTCGTTCAAACGTACGTGTCACTTGATGCTAAGTGATCACCGCCGCCCACATTCTCATGCAAAGCCAGAAGAATTACAGGACCATTTTAGGCCATTGAAGAAGATATAACCGATAATACTCTTAAAAATATAATCCCCTTTTCCGCCATAAAATTTTTGAAATACTTATTACTAATACAGATTTTAATGCTCCTTCCTACAGAGACTAAACGCAAAACCGTATAATCTCTGCCTTGCAATCTCCTTAAATATTGTGTAAATACTAGATGAGTCATATTTGACACATTAAAAAAGTTCCTTAGAGTTTTCTTACCAATTTTTATTAAGGTAGCGTCAGACAATCTGGTTGTAAATTGTCTAGGATAGTATCACCATCAATTTTGGCCAGACGAAAAAGATTTTTGTATTTTTTTTTTATTGAAAAAGTGGACAAACGACCGTAAGGGTCACATGATGTTAAGTGATCATCGTTAATACCGCCCACATTCTCTTACAATCACAGGAGCGACGTTTAAGGCCGTCCTTTAAGGAAGGTGATTTGTTTTTTTTGAGCCAGTATCATAATATTTTTATAAAATAATTTTGAAACACTATTTACACTCTTTGCAATAAAAAATATTTATTCAAATTAAAACTGATTTTCAACCAAAAATTATTTTCCTGTATGCTTGCTCAGAACATTTTAACAACTTACCTTACACTTCATAGCCAATACGAGCTGATAGCGATGTGCAGTTAATGCATCTTTATAGGACCCTTGGCTGAAGTAAGCTGCACCAAGGTTTCCATGAGCTCTGCACTCCCCAGCCGTGTCTCCGAGAGACTTGGCAACGGCCAGGTCTTGCTGCATGTAGTTTATTGCTGCATCCAGTTGGCTGAGCGCCCAATGAGCTGATGATAAAGCGCTGAACACTGATCCCCTGGACAAAAAGATACGAATCACTTATATATCAGTGCTGCATTATTAATAATGCCCAGTTGTAATTAACAAGACCTGAGTTACATAGCTTATAACGAAAGCCAGTGGGAGCATAAACGTTTTTCTTTTACCTTAAAGATATTCTATTATAAGATAATAACATATTAATTAATTTTATCTATTTTATTTAATTTACTTAAATACATAAAATAACGTTATTAATATTGTATTTATATGTATAAAAAGGGGGAAAACATTATAGGAGTTTCAATGATCATTTCCGTCTCATTTGCCAGCCTTGTTACTTATTGTGATAATAAATTCAAAGAAGCTTATCGTTCAAGTAATCCATTTAATATAAATACAGTATTCAACTTAGATTAAGGATTAGTCTCCGCTGAGCTCCAACTAGATACCGCATTACCTAAGAACAATCTTTTTTATTACGGCAACTTTATATTGTAGTTTGTATTGGCTATTTGTAAAAATGCTTGTGTGCGTGTGCATCTTTAAAATTTTGTAACATACGCTTCATGTTATTTTACATTGGAATTAATTAAATACAAAATACTTACTGATGATATGTGATCCCCGTGTGTTTCTTATTTATTGTAGTATTCTTTTAATAAAGTTTTTATACGCAACCCGGCACTTTAATTTCCATTATAAGCAAAATTTAACAGAACAAGTGGCACATCAACGTCACACATTGTTGGAGACTGGCTCGAGTACGCCCACTTGGGCGTAATATTAGTTGCCAAACTTTGCGACTACGCCTGAGGTAGTTATTTGGCGCGTAGCGGAGACCAATCATTAATTCTAAGGTATTCAATACTTAGAATTCACATAGTTGATTTTTTCGTTAAATAGCAACAGAAGTGAAGCTTTACGAAAACTTTATTTATTTATTCAAACTTTTTTCTATTTCAGCATTTTTCGATTGTTGTTGTGGATTTTGTTGTAAAAAATTATAAACTACACATACTATTTCATTATTCTATAAATGTATAATTTGAAAGATAAAGCCAGACTATTCACAACATTAAGCTGAAGTCGTGCTTTTTCGAAAAGTAAGAGTAATAGATAAAAATAGAGAAAGTATTGACTAAGCTTTCACAATCTGTGACAAAAGTTTTGTAATTGGTACTCTTTCATTTTAACAGAGATTATTAAATAGCAATCATTTTTTTTTAATGAAATAATAAACTTATATACGAATTCTACATAAAACGTAACAATTGCTTTACTATTTGTTTTTTATTGATGACGAATGTCTATATCAACATTTCATGGTAAATATATCGGCATATTTTATTTCATCGTGCATGTAACTTAAAATTAAAAGCACTATGTTAGGTAGGTAACTATGCAATTTCGTTTTTAACATCACTGGTGAAACAAACCAAGAAAACTTAGTTAATAATCAAAATAACAAAATTTAATTTTACTACTTCCTACAATTAATTTAGAAATTCATGGCTTCACCCATTAGATCAGCCTTCACTCATGTCGATGTTCTAGTCAAACAATTTTTTATTACTTTACTAGCTGACCCGACAGACGTTGTTCTGTATATAATAAACTAGCTGACCCGGCAAACGTTGTTTTGCCATATAAAGTATAATTCACGCGATAGTTTTATAAGTAATAAAATATTGCCTATATTATAGCCTGTACATCATTTTGTTCTATTGTCAATAGTTTTTGCAGCGCACGCAAAAATAGGTTTTCGATTTTACACCTTGTGTTACAAAATAGCAATTTTATTACGGATCCCTAATTTTGAAAAAACATAGCCTATAGCCTTCCTCGATAAATGGACTACCCAACACTGAAAGAATCATTCAAATCGGACCAGTAGTACCAGAGATTAGCGCGTTCAAACAAACAAACAAACAAACAAACAAACAGACAAACACTGCAGCTTTATAATATTAGTATAGATAAAAAAATGTTTTTATATGAATTTGTCAATAATATATCATAACATCAAAAATTACTTCGTATAATATGCACCCTGCTATCGTAATGAAATTGTTTCATAGCAGAACTGTCAAACCGTGCGTCAATAAATTCTCTCATAGAAATTATATATGGACACATCAAAGGAAAAACAAATTTGTTGTTTTTATTTAATTTAGCAGCATTTTCCTATTTATTCACCTTTTAAACCTTCTCTGGACTTCCACAAATACTTCAAGACCAAAATTAGCCAAATCGGTCCAGCCGTTCTCGAGTTTTAGCGAGACTAACGAACAGCATTTCATTTTTATATAGACTACTTTAGAGATCTGTCTTGCTGGACTTACTAATTTTTTTAATGACACTAAGGGACGAGACGAGCAGGACGTTCAGCTGATGGTCATTGATACGCCACACCCATTAAAATCAAATCAGGATTCTTGAAATATCCAAAAATTCTGAGTGGGATTACAATTGCGCTCCTCTCCTTCAGACATAAGATTGCTAAGTCTCGTTTGCTCAGTATAATTACTAGTGTAATCACTAGAAACACAATGCTTACATAATACTTCACAGCAAAAATAGGCGCCGTTGTTGTACCCATAATCTAGCCGGCATCCTGCAAAGGAGCCTCCAGTGAAGCTCTTGCAACTCCGAGCCCTTTAGCAATTTAAACGGAATATTCTTGTTATTGGAATACGAGGTATTTAATCGTATTCTGACTTGAACAAGGCCACTATTATTGAATAAAGGTACACACATAATTATAACCTATAAAAGGTCATTTTGAAAGCATTTAATGAAATTGTTATTTTTATAACTTGAGGATACATTGGTACCTGTTTCCATTGCTAATCGGGAGTATATATTATTATACAAGTACTAACAGGAGTTACTAATGTAAGTATATATATAGAAATTCTTATAGACTACTAGCTGACCCGACGGACGTTGTTCTATAAATAATATATATAAAATACCGCTTTTTATGAATTTGTCAATAATATTTCATAGCATTAAGAATTATTTCGTAAAATATGCTCCCTGTTGTTATAATGAAATTGTTTCACAGTTGAACTGTCGAACCGTGCGCCAATAAATTCTCTCATAGAAAATATGTCCATACAAAAAAAATATTGAAAATAAAAATAATTATGGGTCCCAAATCGAAATAAACTATCCTATCTCTCAAGTTGGACTAAAGTGCACCCCATGAAGTAATCCCCATTAAAATCAGTTCATTAGTTCAGGAGTCCATCGCGGACAAACAACGTGACACGTAATTTAAATATATTAAGAAGATATTCTTACAAATTTTCGATAAGTAAGTCAAACGCAATTTATTTTGGTTATTGACTTTTACATAAAAAGGCAGCAAAAAGGTAGAGCACAGGAGTTGACGTGTGTTTTATAGATTTTATGTTAGCAAAGCTACGGACGAAAGATAGATCGAAAATTAAATGTTCGTAGATACGGTAGATCTACACCTAACATCATTTATACGTTTAGATACGACTGTGACAGCTATGAAAACGTCGAAAAAAATTGAGGTAGACAGTTAACCTCTATTTTGAGCAATGCACATTGCAATGCCAAATTAACACAAAGTGACATACAAATCGCGAGTGTTAGACTCAGATTGTCACGCACACAAAACTAATAAACCTGGCCTGCTTTCATAGGTTGTCAAGTAGCAAGAGGCTCTATCTATATGTATAAATTATCTAAGATCTATGCACGTCTCGCGTTTAAAAATCAAGGCTAGTAGAGAACTGTAGCTGTTATAGTCTGTGAGTGTGTAGCACAGGGTGAGAAACAAGCGATTGATGTATAAAAAATTCATGGGATAATTTTATTGTTGTTTATTTATTTCTCATAAGTTCAGTATGTAATGGAAACCGATTCCACGCTTTTGGTATTTTATATTAACGATGTATAAATACAATTGAAGAAAAACGCTCCTTTGAACAGGATGCCGCCTAGATTATGGGTACCACAACGGCGCTTATTTCTGCCGTGAAGCAGTAATGTATACGCATTAATGTGTTTCGGCCTGAAGGGCGCCGTAGCTAGTAAAATTACTGGGCAAATGACACTTAACATCTTATGTCTTAAAATGACGAGCGAAAATCTAGTGCCGCTAAGAATGTTTGGGTTTTTTAAGAATCCTGAGCGGCACTGCATTTGCACAATCGGCAATTACTATGAGCTGAAGACCCCGTCCTGGAACTCGTAGTCAGCCATTTTGAAATGTTAATTAAGGCTCCAGTTTAATGAGTGTTCTAATAAAGTTCTCGTTGTTTATACACATTCATTGCAAGTGTCCGAAGATGACGCATCAATCACCGGCACCATTAGTGGCCGCAATAACTTTTGTTGACATTAACACAACCCGCCTACCTCTGGAACTGGATACAGGACTAGACACATTCATTATTGGGACTCATTATACAGGATGTGGTATGATTGGCAAGCGAACAAAAGTGTCGATACCCTCACAAATCAAGATAAAAATCCGTCTGTTCACCAACGAATATTTTCATATTTTGGCCACATAAAGCGAAGGGTTTTTTTTTATGAAAATAAGGGATGACACGAGCAGGACGTTGAGCATCAAACGTAAAATTCTGAGCGGCACTACACCACCTTGAGACATAAGATGTTAAGTCTCAATTGCCCAGTAATTTTATTAGCTACGGCGTACTTCAGACCGAAACACAATAATGTTCACATTACTGCTTCACGGCAGAAATAGGCGCCGTTGTAGTACCCATAAACTAGCCGGCATCCAGTGCAAAAGAAGCCTCCCACTGGTAGGAGCCTCCCACTGGGGTAGTGGGAGCCTGGAGAAATAAATCGTAGTTGGGAACACAAATGGCAAGCGAGCCCGAGGCTCATCTCCTACCAGATGGACCGACCAAATAAAAGACTCCAGGTCCCCGAGGCTTAGCTCCGTCGTCAGGTCCGCGATGGGTAGAAGCCGATGAAAACAAAAAGTTCACTCCACTTGTTGATCACCACGATCCTCAGTCATAAGGGAACGACTAGAGAGAGAGAGAGAGAGAGGTATGATTGGTACTTTAAGGTAAGTATCACTACACATTATAGAACAAAGTCCTCCACCACGTCTGTCTGTCGGCACAGTAGACAATTAATACATATGTCTACTGTGCTGTCGGTCTGTTCGCGTTGAGCTCATAAACCACTGCACCGATTTTTATGCCGATTTCACCAATGGATAGCGTGTTTCTCGAAGATTTTAGTATATGATTTGCATAGTTTTTAAATATATATTTGTATACAGTAACAATATTTGGAGGTGTTGGAGAAAAATAAGCCGCCTGGGAGCTTTAAAGGAAAACGCTGTCTAATCTCTTTGGAGATGTAACAAAATAATGTATGATGGAATTGTGTATCTTATATAGCTCTACAGAAAAGTCCAAGATCGCATATGTTTATCTCTTAGAATAACATACTATATCCATTTTAATACTTTAAAAAATTGGCAATTATAAAGCGGTAATGTAAAAGCTGTTTACATAAATGCGATATTAATACATATCGTTTCATTACTAAATAATATTATAAAATCATTCAGAAATAAGGCTTTGTTTCATTTTTAACCCATTAAATAAATTATATATTCTGAAATAATGTAGTCTTTAGATTTCTCGTATACATACATATTTTTTTTTCCTCTTGACACAACAGATTTTGTCAGATTCATAAATTACAAATCAAAACTAAAGCTAGGTTTACATGACCAGCTTTTAATAAACAATAAAGAACTGCTACGGGCTATGTAGAATTATTGAGATCCTAAATAAGATGCAGTCAGTTTTTTTTTAGTACAAAATAACAGAATTCTTACATATTCAACTTTTCGAAAAGTTTGTCTTAAATAATGGACATAATAAACATATACTCATTAAAATTTTATTAATGATATGAATGAATTACAATGGGTTAGTTATTCGTCCATCTGTTAGTCAATAATATATTTAATGTCGTCTAAACTAATAATATACGAATTAAATATACAGCCCAGTGGTTAGTGACGCTGCCTACTGAGCTAGGTCCCGGGTTCGAATCCCGGTTGGTGCAAACATTTATATGATGAATATGGATGTTTGTTTCCGAGTCAAGGATGTTTATATGTATTTATGTATGTAAGTATTTTGTATGAAATGTATCATTGTCTTGTAAAGATCATTTCTGTAAAAATGTGTCAATATTATATTATCACTAGCTGACTCGACAGACGTTATTCTGTACATAATAAATAAAATACTGATTTTTTATGAATTGTCAATAATATTTCAAAACATCAAGAATTATTTCGTAACATATGCTCCCTGTTGTTATAGTGAAATTTTTCACAGCGGAACTGTCAAACCGTGCGTCACTAAATCCTCTCATAGAAAATATGTCCATACAAAACAAATATTGCTAATAAAAATAATTATGGGCCCCAAATCGAAATAAAAACTATCCTATCTCTCAAGTTGGACCAAACTGCATCCATGAAGTAATTCCCATTAAAATTCGTTCATTAGTTTAGGAGTCCATCGCGGACAAACAACGTGTCACGTAATTTATATATATTAAGATAAGATTATAATTAAATAAAATAATTTTAAAGGATTAAAACACGTGTGGACAAAGGTACATTTTATTATTATTAGTTTAACCCGAGGTTTCTTGTCGTGTCATCATCCCTTAAAATCTATTTTATTTTAATAAATGTGTAACACTCGCGTTAATCAAAGAGAATACTAAACATAGGACTTAAATTATATACAGTATCCACCCTGTATTTGTTGTAGGTTGCTGATAAAAGCAATTCCTAGAATGAAGTGATAGTCTTACTTAGATTAATGGAATTCGCCCGGCCGCGTCACTTTGATGAGATTATATAAGATTTACGATTTCTCATGAAATTACCTTTATATTCTTGGGCTTGTGTTAATTTTGTACGAGCTTTATAACATCAAATTACCATAGTATTACATCTTGAAATTTATGTTCACATATTAATGTTAACACCAGAAGCAAACATAAACTTGTTATGCCTACTACTCGGTTAAATCGACCTACGGCCGTTTTCAATAACGTATCTCTAGTTACGGATACATTTCTGTCACCGTGACAAGATCTTATCTATCTATAGTTATGTCCAATATAGTTATATTACAATGCTTTATGTCGATAGGTTATTGAAATGTAAGTAAGCGTAAAAGTACCTCTAATAAGATAAACTATGGATAGATAGGTTATTGAAAACGGCCGTTTGTAACACTTTTATCCCACATAATGTACAAAATAAATGTCTTTCGAAATTCAGAATATCTGCAAAGAGGCGTTTGTGTGTTAAAGGTTACTACTACAACATAAATGACTTTTTTAATGTTACCACAGATTGGGAATGGAGCGACCGCCTTCGGGCTATTTAGTAATAAATTTTATTATTTGATATTAAATTGAAACGAAATTTTATTAAAAAAAAGCTAACTGAGTTTTTTGCGTTTTTCCGTTCTTCTCAGGCAGGAGCTTATTAAGCAATGGGTTCGTTGACGTTGATTAGCCTAAGTGAAGTGTGCTCATAATCATCTCAAACCGTTTTTAGGGTTCCGTAGCCAAATGGCCAAAAACAGAACCCTTATAGAGTCGTCATGTCTGTCTCTGTCCGTCCGTCCTTCCGTATATCACAGCCCCTTTTTCCGAAACTATTACAACTATAATGTTGAAACTTGCTAAGTAGATGTATTCTGCGAACCGCATTTAGTTTTTAAAACAAAACACGAAAAAAAACAACAAATTTTGGAGGTAGACTTAGAATTGAAACTCAAAAAGTTTTTTTCATCAAACCCATACGTGTGGGGGGAGGGGGGTATTTATGGATAGGTCTTTAAAAATAATATTAAGGTTTGTATAATCATTTTTTTCTAAACTGAATAGTTTGCACGAGAGACACTTCCAAAGTGGTAAAAAGTGTCCCCCCCTGTAACTTCTAAATATATCTTTCTAGTAAGTAGTTTTTTTAATACGTCATAAATAGTATTATCAATAACTTAAGTGAAAAAAAATACACTATTATTAAAACATGGATCAAAGTTACAACGAACTTCGAGAACTTTTATATTCTGTTACTTGCTCCTACAGAACCCTTCATGGGCGAGACCGACGCGCACTTGGTTCTTCTCCTCCTGTCATAGCCCCTTTACGAACGGATGTAGGTTCATGACATTTGTAGTTGTTCACCAAGTGTTGTTGCATTATTTATTTATTTATTTATTTATTTACTAGGAAGCCAACGTGCATACAACTATCTTAATCTATAGATACATTTAAAAATTATTTTATAATGTTGTATATTCCACTTTCAGGCTAACTCGACATGCTTAATAGTATTATATACATCCTTTGTTAAACTAAAACATTTGAAATCAAATTTTGAAAAAATTTAACATATTAAAGCCACAAGCAAAAGGCTGATAAAAAAAATATCTTTATTCTTACTTTATAACCAAGAAAAACTAAAGAATAAAACAATAACTACGAACAATGACTAACCATCTTGCAGTACTTTCATATTTTTTTTGGCTTTTTTTTTAAAACATGGGGCAGAGTGCTGATAAATATCTATACCAGCTCTTTTAACCAAGTTGTTGTAGGTGACAACTATTCTACACAAAGGGGCGGATCTGCCTAGGTTCGATCTAGTTAATCTAGGCCCGAACGTTAGTTTTTTGATAACGTGTCACCTAGCATTACGCTTTGGTACCGCCAATTGGACCCTACTCAACAGATTTGGGCAATCGACCCCATCTATAACATTTTTTAGGAAAGACAGATCAATTAAGTCCCTTTATGTTATATAATTGTCACTCCCTATGGTAAATATATATATATATATATATTTCTATTTCGAAACGATTTCAGATTTTCAAATTTATAAATCAATCACCGCAAAGAATTGGCCTGACAATATTTTTTTCTAGATATGATAAAGTATCTACACTCTAAGTATTCGCCGAATTCTGAGAGTCCCGTCTTAAGCAATTAAAGATATTTCCTTGAGAAAGGTATCGATAATAATTCAATCCATCACATCGAGATAAAATCGAGTTGAGGTGTTGGTTTCGACGCTCTGTAACAGCGACCGCGACGCCGACAGCCTAAATACTTAAATTATATTTGATAACGACTCGAAATATGTTTGTGAAGATCCTTGGATGGTACTTTGAAGATAGCGGTGTAGGCGTAAAGGTGAGTAATAAATTGGGTGTACTTAACGCGTAAGACATTCCGATTTGGAAGCGATATTTCATTATTTTTTATAAATTAAGCATAATATGTTTTTTTTAAACTGAAAACTTTGAAAATTAAAACTCAGTGGATATGTAACGGTCACTCGGTTACAGTCGGCTGAAGTCGAATAAGAGGGAGCGATTAATCAAGAGTAAAATTCAAAATAAGTCGGAGAATAATATAAAGTGCGGCAAGTAATAGTACGTCCAATAGAAAAAATAGAAAGATTAGCTCGTTCAAAAACAAACAAAACTTTATAAGATCAGTACCTACCTTAACTTTAAGGAACAGGATCCTATCCTCAGCGCTGCTTCCAGAACTGTAACAGCTGCCTGGTAGTGGCCTGCTGCTAGGAGTTCCTGTCCAACCACCTGAAACAACACAAATTAAATGTAAAAAAATATTTAAATCTTTCGCAATGAACCCATAACTCTATTGAGTTTTTTCTTTACATAAAATATTTTGGTCCTTACTAATGTTTTCGAATGATTACTGTGGCTTTGAATTAATCCTTAAAACTAGTAATTTGTTTTATCGTTCTGGTAATCTGTGAAGCCAGTTACCTACGCAAGTGACAACTTAACTAATAAAAAAAATTATACAGCATTTTTTTATAAAGTGATAACCCTAGATATTTTATACGTCTAGATATACTATGACAACTGTGAACGCGACGAAAAAAAACGGAATCTTTATTTACAGCAACGCATGCACAATAAAACAAAGTGATTGACGTATGGCGAGTGTAACACGTAGCTGTCATGCACACTAAAGTAATAAACCTGGCCTGTTATGCGTTGCCTAACAGCAAGAGAGCAGTGATAACTTTTACAATATACAGGGTGTCCCAAAGTTATGGTACATGAAGGGGAAGTACCTTAAATATTGAGGTACATTAGATGGGTAGACAATATGTGACGCCCTGCAAGGGCATAGGAATGTTTTACATAAAATAAATAAGTTTTATACATAAGAAAACAGATATTAAAAATTAAGATAGTACAACTATTATTATTAGTATAACTATTTATATCTATCTTATACTTAAGTAATTCTCATACTTAGTGTAATTAAAAAATTCGGGTAAATCGTAGAAGCATTTTGAAACTAGAAAATTTTTAAGATCTCTTTTAGAAAGAGAAGGATTATAGAATGTACATATGAGCAACATCTCGAAACCTATAAAATCTTAAGATAAAATGTTATATTCAAGATTAAGTAGGCATTAATGATGGACATAATTAATACGTGGGATATTAAACTTTACATAAAATAGCCCTCAACAAGTTATTGAATAATAAAACCAAAAATTATTCTACGTTTAGTCATTCGGCAACAGCGAGCATAAAGAGATTTTAACGTTTCTTTATCAATAAATTTCATATTACGCGAATCTGCACTTAATTTATTATTACCCCGTTCTCTTATAATGTTGATAATGTATCTAAACGTATTTTATGACGTCTTTGATCTTAATAGCTTAGTACGAGGACGGGGCGACATTTTGAGATATAAAGCACTTGCCACACAAGTGACCATTGCGGTTGCAAATAATTATAAAATAACACTAGGGTATAGTTCTTGCTTTAGAGATATGATGGGGAAAGGAGCAGTTATATTTAATTTTATACATGATTATTGTAAATATTTATGTATTTGTAACATTTATTTTGAAGTATATTTTTTACACATTTACCCCCTTATTCATAATAGTCTGCTAACTTAAAGCATTGCTAATTCTCACTCTGTCTTTTTCTATTCATCTAAGTCAGAATGGTAAAAAAACACTCCTTATTATTGACCATTATGAATAAGGGGGTTAATAATTAATATTAAATCATATTATGTTTAGCAATCAACAAGATGAATAAAACTCTTTTGCTATTTGGCATCGTCAGTCATCATGACATATTTCCAAATAATTCTTAAGTGTAACATCTAAGTTATTACTTATTATATTAGTAATATATGAATCGAGGTTACTATAGATATAAAACCCAAAACTATCCATAGTTATGTCAAGGCACTAGTTGTTTGCAGAACTAAAACCTTTATTAAAACAGTTTTATGGTGATTACATTACATTTTTTTCGTCAGAAATACCAATTATTTAGCTTTCATCTTAATATACAAACGCTTACAAAAACCGCAATCTGTGTAACGTGCTATTAACAGAGGTTAAGATAAATAATGCGAATTTGAGTATCATTGTCGTTCGCAAAAACCGAGACGGATTTTTAAGAAGCCATTATCTTTTGTCAAATCCATCGACAGTAGCTGTCGTTTCTCAGTATGTCAACGCTTAGGGAACACCCACGTAAGAATACTTTATGCAAAAGATTACTTACGAAATCTAAATAACTATATCTGGACGTATCGAATATAAATCGTATTTTGGAATATGGAATAAAAATGATTTATCGATTTTGATAAAATTTTATGCAATCTTTAGAATTATCCTAATGAGATTATCTTCTGAAACTTGGGGCAACCGGAATATATGTTTTTTTGTTTCGTTATTGAATAAATAATACTAAAAGTCCTATTAAGAGTAATCAAAGTAAGAGTTCGGAATGATGTGGTTTTTATATAGTTTTAGTTATAGTTATTTCTTTTGAGGTGTTTCATCTAGTGTGTGTTTACTGTTTTTTCCCACTTTACTTACTTTGTTAATATTTATAGTTGAACAAGAAAAAATAATCGATATATTATAGATATTGTTATATTCTCACGGCTCACATATTATATAGTAATAAGAATATATTTTCTCTATAAGTGAATATTGTAATATTCTTCTGAGAAATAAAGTTATCTTAAATGCTTATCTGTGAGGAGTATTGTTCATAGACAAATAATATAACACAAATTAAATTTGGACACAAGATAAACGATGCGGGACTTGAACTCACGTTCCGTGCGAGAGCTCTTTCCACTGAGTCAACCGAAGCCAACACGTGTCATTAATGTGTTTCTACATTATTTTCAAAAAAAGGCTATTTCGGGCTAATCTTGTATTGAAATAGTGCAGCAAATCAGTTCCGTGCAGGCAATAAATAAAATAGGTTAGTCTCCAAATGTCAGACGACACTAATAATTCAGTGAACGAGTCCCGTTTGGAGCCCGACGTCCGACTGTCGGCCATATTGTATGTAAATGTGTGGGGTTCCCGTATTTTATGGAGCTTTGATCACTCAAAACCCATTGTCTGCTTGTAAATGTTCCGAAAACGTTCCGATGGCCGACAAGGGCTGCGAAATGTATGCAAATAACTGAGATACCTTTTGTTTTGAGAAGAGCGAGTATGAAATAAACTCCAGTGCATATACGAGTATATTCTTATGATGATAATTTACCACCATGGAAATATAAATAAGAAGATACTAGAAGTAACATATACTTTCATATTGCCTGTTCTAACATACGGATGCCAAACCTTCGCTAATTTCGTCGAAAAAAATTGACTTTAGAACTAACTTCTATTTGAGCAATTCACGCACACTAACACAAAGTTTTTTTTATGAAACGTCTACGTCTAGGTAGAGTCTCTTGCTGTTGACAACCGATAAAAACAGCCAGATAAAAATATTAGTTTAGTGTGCGTAACAAGCTACGTCTTACACTCGCAATTTGTATGACACTTATTACCAGTGGGAGGCTCCTTTGCACCAGATGCCGGCTAGATTATGGCTACCACAATGGCGCCTATTTCTGCCGTGAAGCAGACTTCATCTGTAAGCATTACTGTGTTTCGGTCTGAAGGGCGCCGTAGCTATGTCTCAAGGTGACGAGCGCAGTAGTAGTGCCGCTCAGAATTTTTAGGTCTTTCAAGAATCCTGATCGGCACTGCATTGTAATGGGCAGGGCGTTTCAATTACCATCAGCTGAACCTCCTGCTCATCTCGTCCCTTATTTTCATTAAAAAAAATATAATAAATAAATTCGATTTTGGATCATTTTGCAAAATAGCGATATTCAACAGTTGTACCTATTACGCCACCACAGCCTTTATGTACTAACTCAAGTCCTAAAATAATCTAAACACGAAGCTTACAGTTAAATGCTAGAATATACCCGCAATGTTCAACATAATCTATGTAATTGTTAAATCACTATACATCTAGGCCCCGTTTCTCGACCTAATCTCCTTTGCTTCGTTGAACCTAGAATATTTAACCAAATGGAGAAGACAAAACGTTTGAGTCTCATCACGGTGCACGTATCAATTGTATGTTTTTGGTTTTCGAATTTATCTGTACGTTTATTCACGCTTTATAAGGTAGGCAACGCTCTAGTGATTCCTCTGTTTTTACAATAGAGTATGAGCCGCGGTGATCACATACCATCTGAAGACCCGTTTGTATGTATACCTACATAGTAGTAGTATATATAGTTTCTTCACCTCTTCCATGAAAAACCAGGTAATGATTTTTGTAAACGTAAGTCACGAAACGAGCAAATTTTCTAAACAATAAATATAATAATCCTCATTTGTCCATAATAGTCGTTACGCATTACAAAACAACCCGAGCTGTTCCGTAATGCGATGTCAATTTTTGCGAAAGATGCTTTTAAATTGTAATGCATATGTATTGTCTTCAGAGTCATTGATATTCTAGAAAATGAATTCTTTACAATTCCTTTACACGTCATTTTTGCATATCCACTATTTGGAAACGATAGCTGCTTAGAAGAAACGGCGTATTAAGTAGAATAACTATCCTAATAGTATTTTTAATATAAATATACTATAATATAATATATTCGTAGACATCTGTGATAAATAATCATCAAATGCATCGAGAGCTACTTTATACTCATTTTCTATTAAAAGACGTATATTATATTGCCCTCTCCGCTTGGTTCAATACTCTAAACTCATTTCCGATACACACTATCTTTCCGCGCATTCATTAATAATACCTCCTTAAGATAAAGCTAGGTCTGACAGGTTTGTTAATAGAAACTCACATGACTAAAAGCTAAATTGCCTGCGTACGTATTTCATAAATAATTAAATCTCAATGGGGAAGTAATAATACAATTAATACAAAATCTTCTGCAACAGTGAATGGTACATAATTTATGATTGTGTTCGCATATAAAGCAACCATCGATCCCTAAGCACTATATAGATTTTACGTCTAGGTTAAGTCTCCTTAACACATAAAGTACCTGATTATTTATTAAGACTCATTTATTATTCAAACAAAACAAATCTTATAACTATATTTACAATACTATGAGTACATAAAATTAAAACTATCATTACGTGGAAGCGTACCAAGAATACTGGCAGCATTACCGCGTTGGATAGCAAGGCTGATCCGTTGACCGAAATAGCTGCCAGCGTTTGGGTTTTCAGTAGCCTTGTTTATTGATATATATAATATTAATATAATATTAATTTTAAAGGACTCAAAAAATTCATCCAAGCCATCCTATGAAATAGGATGCTGTTATCTAGAGTAGAAATGTTAAAAAATATTTGAATTTTTGAGTGCAAATAAATGTTAATTTATAGATAAAATGTATTTTTCAATTATCCACTTTGTACTATACAAAATAATAATAATTCAATCTAATTCATAAAAGTAGGTATGCAATTATTCATCAATCTTTTGTTTCATGTAAAATTATCGTCCGTAAACCGACTTTATAGACCAATTTTTTTACAAAAAACAGTCTCTATTTGATGACGTACATATTTAAATAAAGCACTTAAAAATTTAAAACTACACTAAGTACTTTACACTTAAAAATTGAAAACTACACTTAAATTTTTTTTATAAATAAATGTAATGTAAAATGTAAATACTATAAATACCTCGTAAAAATAACTCCTTTGTAGCTTGAGTAGAAAAAAAATGTTACCTGCCTGCTTCAAAGAGTTGTCGTTATTTAACTTAAAACGAAACATAAGTCCACTTAAATGGTATAAGTTAATGCAGGGGCTGTCGATACATCGAATCCAGCTTTATTTAAACCATATTTAAACTGTCAAGCATTACTTCACGACATCCGATACGGTCGGGAACTTCGAAGAGTCTCGAAAATAATCAGCAGATTGTTTAAGGTATTTGATATATGTACTTGGATTTGCTGTAAATATGCCATTAAATCCCTTCACATGGAAACTAAACTGATTCTTTATTTGGTTTTGCGATACCAATGTGATTTAAAACAGGACAATTTACTAAATTTCGTGTAAATAATTTGACTTATTGATATTATCTTTAGAATGGATGGTTTGGTTCTAGAATTTTTGAAGTGAAAACTTATATAGCGGCGTTGAGTGCTTTTCTTGGGATGGGTATAAAATGTTAAACTCGCGTCAGAACACGTGACCTGATCGAAAATTCGTAAGATAGTCGTTGAACTTATGGATGAAAGTTGATTTTTCTGAGATAAACTTTTTAATGTAAAAGAATTGTAATAGTTCTGAAGTGTTAAATTTTTTATGTAATATATATTGTCATTTTTGTGTACGATAGCGCAATAAATGAATATTGTATTTAACCACATGCTAGTACTTTTATACTGATAAATCAAGCTAAATTATTCCCTAACCATTTCAAAATATTCACTAGTGGAACTCCCGGAGTGCAACCCGTTGTTTTAATAAGGGATTATATTATGTTATTTTATCTTTAGTATTAATTCCGCTCTCTTTATTCTAGAGCTACTGAAGATGCTTCGTGTAAAGGAGAAATAAGTTTAGATTTGATTTCAGCTGGGTTTTACGTTACTAACTACGACTCGGTGGAGGAAGAGTTTAATCAAAACTCTAGGCCGTGCGGGTGCATGAGCAAAGCCTCTACCGTGGGATAAGGAATTATATTTCGATAAAAATATTATAAATATAACAGTCCCGTCATAAATAGACCAGCGGCGGCGTCTTTTTCTGTCGTAACATTGAAATGTACAAGGATAACATTACTGGGCTACTGAGACAACACCTTGTCACAAAGTGACGAGCACATTTGTTATACTTCTCCGAGTTTTGGGTTCAATCAATAATCACTACTTCATTGTAATAGGGAAGGCTTATCTCTTAAAGGCCACTTGTCTGGTCACTATTTTTCATAACATTCCTAGGTATACATAAGAACAGATAGTGTAATATATTAAAATCTTAGAAAATTAATTGGTATAGATAGAGCCTCTTGCTGCTAGACAAACTGTCACTTTGTGTTAATGTGCGTGCATTGCTCAACATAGAAGTTAACAGTCAACCTCAATTTTTTTCGACGTTTACACAGCTGTCACTGACTATCTAGAAGTATATTTGATCTAAGTAAAAAATATTAAAGCCAATTGCATTTTTTTCAAGTGGTTAGGATGTTAGAAATTAACGACTTCCGTTTGAGACGTTTTTTTAATTTTCTCAGGACGATGGTTTCGCTACCTCGCGCAAATTCATTTATTTAGCAACAACAACTGGAGAACTGAACGAACAAGATTAAAGAAAGAAACCATGTTAGCGCTTGCCAAGTTGTTATATTTATGTATGGAATTTTTTATAGGGAAATCTAATACCATACTAATGTGTGTAATACCTAATTTACATACTGGCTCCTTTTCATGTCCATGTTACGTCAGTTGGTGCTGGGGCTACTCCTTCCACTGCCGAAAACAGCAAGCGTCGCAAATATGTTAGTCTCAGTGAGTCTTACATCTTTGTACCATTTGATATGGCGACACTTTACCCGTGGGGCCCAGAGGCGTCAATAATGTACTATCATCTCGCCTTAATAGTACTAGTCTAGTATCTACTGGCAATCCTAGCGCTGGCTGGCAGCTATCTTGGTCAACGGATCAGCATAGCATAGCTAGAAATGCTGCCAGTATTCTTGGTACGCTTCCACGTAATGATAGTTTTAATTCTATGTAATCACAGAATTGTAAATATAGTTAGAAGATTTGTTTTGTTTGAATAAATTCATAAATAATTCTATGAGAAAAATATGCTAAATATCATTAGTACTACCAGTGATACTGTTATCTGTAAAGCAAAGAGTACTTACGGATATTAACACAAAAGGAGATTGGTCAAGTTTCATAGCCTCCAGCTGTCTGAACGTTGGTTCCAGAGTGTTTCGCAGTGGAGATTTCAATGAGGCCTCTACTAAGGAGGCCAGAAGTTGACGTGATGACGGCTCCACTCCAAGTCCTGAGCTGAACGCGGCCAACGCCTCGCCGTGACGACCAAGGCATTGCAATGCCACACCTGTCAAAACAAGTAGGAAGGAATTAAATACAGTTAAAACTCTAACGACATTACAAATAAACTTGTCATAAAATTATACCTGAAAATAAACCAAGAATATGTAGAATGTTGACTATATCGTTGACAACACTGTCAGTACAAAGACAATTCTGAAGTTTTCCGATTGTCAGGCAGCCTTGCAAATAAACGCGGGAAATGTTATAACGTCCGAATAAACCAATCATAAGCATAATGTCTATTTGTAAACTTTTTTCATATTCTTGGTTTGTTCTCAGGTATATAAAGTTATTCCATGTTTATTTGTATGATTGTAAAGGAGTTATATCTTAATCAGATAAGCCCGCTATATAGATTATCGTGGTGTTGGTTAAAGAACTTCTATTGTAAAAAAAATATGTAAGAGAATAATAATCGAGTCACCTGATGTTAAGTGATCAACGCCGCTTACGTTGATCACAATGGTCATAGGACTTCACAATCATCATAGGACAACACAATGATCATAGGACTTCACAATGATCATAGGACATCACAATGAT
>CATIXQ010000033.1:2091392-2162507 GCA_949711755.1 Leptidea juvernica
ATGATCATAGGACATCACAATGATCATAAGACATCACAATGATCATAAGACATCATAATGATCATAGGACATCACAATGATCATAGCACATCACAATGATCATAGGAACGTTGCCTTTTACGTAAACAAAGTACACTTTATACAGTTATTTTTTTAAATTTTGTGTTTTGAACAATAAATTAAAAGTAAGGCGGTAATAATTTAATTATAATCTTAGATATAAAATTCGCGTGTAGCGGTGTTTGTTGCCAAACTTATCCGACACGGCTTAACTGATTTGTATGAAGTTTTGTGTGTTTATCGGATAGGTCTGAGAATCGGCCAACATCTATTTTTCATACCCCTAAATGATGAGGGTGACCATCCACTTAAGTTGTTTTGACATTTTATTTTATTATGATTCAGCATTTAAGATACATATAACTTAAAATTTCACCCGTCTACGATCAACACCTATTTTTGCATCGCAATTTTTATATTATTCTGTTCCATCCATAGATCCGCAATAGGGTTGCAAGATGCCAATCGAATGTAATAATTAGTGTAGTACGAAAAATTTTATGTACGATATATTTGGTAGGTCTGAGAATCGATCGTCATATATTTTTTATACCCCAAAGTTTTAATGATTGAATTTTTCTATTATGTTATATGGCAATACAACGTTTACTGGGCCAGCTAGTATTTTATTTAAGTATAACCGACGTCTAATATTAATTTTTTTACAATAATCATAATTAAAATCCATCTATAAATAATAAATAGAAACAAGTTATAATAGGGTCGCTCATTACCTTGTCTATAGTAAGCCTTTGGCCAATTAGGGCAAAGTTCCCGCGCACGAGTTGCATCTTGAAGAGCGGCTGCGAACTGTCCCTGCTTAAGTCTAGCAGCAGATCTAAAAAAAAGAATATTAGCTCTGGTTTATAATACTTATTACTGGTTGAATAGGTTCTTTGCCTCTTTAGTAGGACTATATAACATGAATACACTCTGAATAATATATAAAGTAAATTGTAATAATGTAGGTGCATTTTAATGGGTTAAGATCTCTCTTTGAGAAAGATCAAGTTTACACTTTTCATATTAAAGCAGCTTTAGTTTGCTATCGTGTTTATTTATATTTTAGTTGCAACAGCTCATTTCTTTCTACTCTAAATAAAACAAATTTGTATTGCATACCTATTGCTGTACAGGATATGATTAGCTGGGTCCAGGGTCAGGGCATCTGTGTAGAGAGCGACCGCTGTGGTGAAGTCACCGGCCTGGCACGCGGCGTTCGAAGCTCTCACCTTCTCCACGAAGACAGCTCTTGATGCAGCTCCAAGAGATGATGAGCCAGAAGGCTCAACCTATAACGAAGTTTTACGTGATACTCAAATTGATTTGATATGAAAGATAGGAAAGTGTTTTTTTTGGATGAAATTGATTGAATCGGAAATCCTTAATTATCCATATGTTTTGAGTTTTATTGATTATAAATTCCGCTGAGGTTTGAGAGCAGCGAAAATTACTTAAGAATTAAAACTATTTACGACTATTAAGATATTAATTTGAATAAAAAAAACTCTATTTAAAATATATATATATATATAAATAGATAAAGGTATACATATACATTGCTGTGTGTTCTAAAAACAATACCGAATCCAAAATAGTACTTTGTAGAATTGGGCTAATCGCAAAAAATACTGAATAGATTTAATTAAAAATTTCGTTCGGAACAATATACAGGCTACACATTGTCACGCTAGATGCAGGCATATTATTATTTTCTTTATAACGTCCACGCAGGTGACGTCGCGGGCAGCAGCTAGTGTTATCGAACCCGTAACCCGTCGCTCAAAACGACAACACTCAGCAAGCTGGTTCGTGAAAAGGTTAATGATTAATAAATGTGATTAATATTAAACGGATCGTTTGAATTCTCAGTGCACCGTATTTATTGATGTTTAATTGGTATCGACTTTAATATTATTCTTGATTTATTGAATACCAGTTTGGCAGTTTCTCGCGATGGAAAGTAGCGTTATATATGAAATTTATGGTTTTGTACATGCTTAATGTTGTCTTGTGGTGGAATTAAGAAAAGTGTTCTTTTTTAATGAAACATATTGCTGAAGGACAGTCAGTGTGCGTTATAATAAACATAATAAATATCTCCTGTAGTCATGATCTTAATATATTTGTATGTGCATTTGTTCCCGCTTATTACAGATACATTAAAAAAATATATGCTATTTATAAAGTGATAACCCTCACTTCTGGGATTAATTAAACAAATTAATTTGAAAACAAAATTTACGAACGATGCGGGACTGATGGAGCCACAACTTGAGAGTTGAACAAAGACAAAAAATATGTTAAAAGATATTATTCATTACTTTGGAGTCCATTCCGGCAGGGTTTGCGCTCAAAACTCGTCTCATTTGAGATGGATTTGTAATTCTTATAGTATGTATAATATCATCGATGTCACAACGCACTTCGATCCATTGCAAATACAAACAGAGTGACTCTGCAATGGATCAAAGGACATAGTAACTGGGCAATGATGCTGCAGACTATCTGGCCATAAGGTGATCGGAGGCTGTAGTTTATGAACCGGAAACAGTGCTACTCATACCTCAAGCCCAAACCAAAACGTGGCTACGAAAAAAGGGAAAAAGCCCATCGAATAGAATGGAGAGACAGTGAACTATGCAGACAAAAAAGACAACAAGTTTCGGGTTTATCAAAGAGGATTGCCCGCAACCCTGATGAGACTACACAGGGACAGAACACACAAATTTATAGATGTTTTCACCGGTCACTATCCCTTAAACAAACATCTATTTACCATGGGTGTGACAGACCGCCGCTTATGCAGAGGATTTTTTTTTCAATATTTCATTTTGAATATTTGTTCATTACAATACAGTGCCGCTCAGGATTATTGAAAAAAACCAAAAATTCTGAGCGGCACTACAGTTGCGCTCGTCACCTTGAGACATAAATGTTAAGTCTCATTTGCCCAGTAGGTAATTTCACTATTTACAAGGCCTGCAGACCAAAACACAGTAATTTTTAGACATTTCTGCTTCACGATAGAAATAGGCGCCGTTGTGGTAATGTAGGTGGCAGCCTGTGCAAAAGAGCCTCCCACTGGCCACTGGAGACAAAGGAAACGCGTGCTTACAGAATGGAGAAGTGTGGTCGAGCAATGAGCACAAGCTCCCTGATGCCTGTACTAAAATGAAAAGACTGATGGACTTCTGGGATGATCTAGGCTGGTTGGAATAAGAAGACGAAGAACAAGAAGAAGGCACACACGCACTATGGGTCAATCAAGAAGCTAAGTGCGTAAACAGCCCAGTCAAACTAACTTCTATCACCAGATGTCCTTGAGAGTCGAATTTTATTAAAACTTATTCATCAGCGTATTAGTATTAGCGATAAAATGGATACCCGTGATGAACTTCTATCATGTGATCATGGTCGTTTGTAAAAAAAAACTGGTTGATGGCATTTAGGCACATTCGATTTGAGAATATTTAAGAAAGAGAGAATTATTTTCCTGTCACAAGTGTCGTCACTCCCATCAAAGCACAAAGGGGCCTATTGTTCAGTTTTTCAAAGGAAATATAACCCTTTTTAAATTAGATACACCGCACGCCGTGAAGTGTTTACCACCTGTGCTATCTAGTCGACCGATTCTGTTCAGGGTTGTCACAAATGAAATTACTGTTTGAGAAAAAAGAAAAAAATATTGACATAGTAAAATCAACATTGAAATCAGCTTAACTAGTTCAAATTTAAAAATAAAAGTAAAACTGTAAAAGTTGTTAATTACCAATTTAGTATCTTATTTAATACAGTAAAATAATATGCAAAGCTCGAATCTCAATTAAGGACAAAACTTTATGTAATTAATGTCATATCGGAGAGTTAAACATAAATATATATCTATCTGAAAGCTGTCAAGCAGATATTGTATACTATACTAGCTAAACCGACAGACGTTGTTCTGTGCATAATAAAAAAATACTATTTTTTTATGTATTTGTCAATAATATATCATAACACCAATAATTATTTTGTAAAATATGCTCCCTGTCAATGACGTTCTATATTATGTATAGAACATCATTGCTCCCTGTTGTTAACTATAATGAAATTGTTTCACAGCAGAACTGTCAAACCGTGCGTCAATAAATTCTCTCATAGAAAATATGTCCATACAAAACAAATATTGGAATTAAAAATAATTATGGGTCTCAAATCGAAATAAAAACTATCCTATCTCTCAAGTTGGACTAAACTGCACTCCATGAAGTAATCCCCATTAAAATCCGTTCATAAGTTTAGGAGTCCATCGAGGACAAACAACGTGTCACGTAATTTATATATATTAAGAAGAAGATAATAAATACTTAAACATTATCGACCTTTCGCGACCAAACCAATCAAATCACAAGCTATACTCATAATGTATTTTGATATGATTTATGTTACAGAGCCTCTTTAAATATTAGTTAGTGGTTGTTATCCATGCCATACTGTACATATACTATACCCTAAATAATATGCTGCACCTTGCTTCAAATTATTTATTAAGGATTAAAACGCGTGTATTTGTAACTGTTTTTTACGTTATTTTTTGCGTAAAAGTTAAATTTTAATTATTATTGTAGCTAACCCAACGTTTCGTGATCTTTTCAGAGTACGCTATCAGGAGATTCAAAACTTTCACGCGTTTCAAATTTTATCATGTTTAGTTGAAATGTGTAATATCGCGTCAATCAAAGGAAATACTAGATGCCATACAATCATGGAAAATTAACCCAATGGTAATGGTTATTCTACTCTTTATATAAAAGGTAAATAGGACGATAATAGACGATATAAATGGAAAATATAACGTAAGTAAGACAATGACTAAGGTACAGTATATTTGTGAGAAAAATGCTGCCCAATATCTCTACTCACATACATCCTTAACAGCTCATCACCCTGCAACGTTGCGCTTTATAACAGCTGCGTGCCTCGTACCACTAACGTAGTACGTGCCACAATTATTGCCCCTTCGTACAAATTGCAAGAGTCGCTATTCCGGGAAATCTCCAAATACTCGTACCTATCAACTCTTAGTCAATTGAGATTCTGTACAAACTCAAAATATGATTTATACTTCAAATTTAAATTAAAATTCTTTTTTATCTTAACAATGAATTAAGTTTAAAAATTGTATTACTATTTTCAAATAAAGTTGCCTATTATTTTTTCATGATAATTTTAACTATGAAATTCTATAATTTCATTCTGTAGTTATTCGAATTGTCAGAAAATAGTATTTATAAAATTAAGCACTATTTGTATCAACAAAAATAATTCTTATTCAACAACGGACCAGTGTGGAGTTGTCAAAGTGGCAAAAGTGATTTTTTTTATGACAATTAGGGACGAGACGAACAGGACGTTCAGCAGATGGTAATTGATGCGCCCTGTCCATTACAATGCAGTGCCGCTCAGGATTCTTGAAAAACCCAAACATTCTGTGCGGCACAACAATTGCGTTCGTCTCCTTGAAACATAAGATGTTAAGTCTCATTTGCCCAGTAATTTCACTAGCTACGACGCCTTCAGACCGAAACACAATAATGCTTACACATTACTGTTTCACGGCAGAAATAGGCGCCATTGTGGTTGCCATAATCTAGCCGACATCCTGTACAAAGGAGCCACTGGTAAAAATATATGATGATTTTCGGGTATATGGATGCCCTAGACGTGTTTCATTTCTTTAACAAATCAATTAAAATTTCCTATCACACGAACAAGTCGTCATATGGACAATTTTATTCAGTGGTCCTAGTACATCAAATATTGTCATCGCTCCTTAAGCAGTGGATAAAAACATCTGTGCGTTTGTAGTAAGGTGGTTAAAATTACTTTGAAAGATGTCAAAAAGCGGATAAGACTAACAATTAATGTTATCAAACGTGGCAGCCCTACATTTAAAGTCCGTGTTTTATTTTTTCTCACGGACTGCATTCCCAAGTCTTAACACCGAGACTGTCGGAACCCAAACTTCCGTACTCTGCAAGACAGATATATTTTATCTAAAAACAAGCTAACGCCTGCAATAACGTCTGTGTTGACTTCAAAACTGGACAGTGTTGCATTTAAATTGTATTATTTTTTCTGGGAACCGATAAAAATAAAACATACATCAATTATTACCCCAAGCTTATTACAAAACATCAGTGATGAACCACATTCAGATCGTGGCAAACTGCAATTAGTTGGTTTTTCACTTTATTTATTAAGTTTTATTTTCCACACCTATGTTGTTTAATTAATAGAAAGTGTGTGTGTAATTATGTATGCATGCAAGAAGTTATACTTCTTTGGCGTAACAACATCAAAAATCCTGAAAATTATTTATTTCTCGTTCTATTCTACGTTTGCACAAAGAACAATATTGTAAAAATCTTGCAAAGATGGCTTTGACAATTAATTATTAAATAATGAATACGATTGTACGGGCTTGAATCCTTTGCATGTCCTAGTAATGGAAGAAACCAAAAAAACAGGACAAAATTTTCTTTAAGTCCTGTACTGTTTTTTGCGTCAGAATATTTTCTTTGCGTTATGTTGTAATCGACTCTCCCATTTATTTTTCCAACCAATTTTTGTGGATATTGAGGTATGACCGCGCCTTAAAGCATATAACGAAATTAAGCTCATACGACAAAGTTAGCACACAGCGTAGCAAGTTTATTAAAAAATTCTCATTTACCAATACTTATCAACGATGTGGGTATCTCGAAAAATAAACGTTATAATCGGACGTTATATTAAAATTTCGTTAAAAAAAGGCCCCGATAAGCGAGCCTGTGTTATTGGGTAGGTAATTATTTTTTACAAAATGACCTCACATTTTAAAAGCAATAGCTCGTCCCTTCAGATATTGAACACCGGCTATCGTCCATCGTGTTTTGAAGACTTGTTTTATTACGAACACCTAATTAGTTTTGACTCAACGGAAATGCATTCTTTCAAAGTATCTTAGATAATATTTATGCGTCTAGATAGAGCTTTTTGTATGTCACTTTGTGTTAGTGTGTGTGTGCATTGATCAAAATAGAGGTTAACTGTCAACCTCTAGTTTTTTGACGTTTTCACAACCGTCACAGTCTATCTAGACATATTAATGATGTAACCTTAGTACGTAAGTATCAAATTGTAGTTTTATTTAGGTATCCTCTAAGCTTCAAGGTCTCTAAACCGGGTTGAGAATACAGAATTTCGGGATTGTAGACCGAAACATAATAATGCTTACACATAGCTGCCTTCCGGTAGAAAAACCCACAATATATACCTGTGAAAAAGAGCCTGCCACTGGTCCATCGATTCGACATTGCAAATTAAGCGTGCTAACACAATAATAATTCAAATTCAAATATTTTTATTCAAAATAGCATATAATATCATTTATTGAAAGTCAAAAACTATCACTCATTCAAAAAGTATGCATCAGACCTGAGAAAAACGGCTGTAATAAACTCGTTGGCCCCATTTTTTTTATAAAAATATGGTTTTCCGTACAGCACTTATTATTTAATAGCCTAAGGGCGGTTGCTCTATACCCAAGCTGTGGCATCATTAGGAAAGTATTTTATGTTATAGTAACCCTTACCACACAAACGTTTTTAACAATTCTTTTGAATTTCGTAATACATTTGTTTTGAACATTTTCTGGGATCATGTAAAAGCATATACATCGACCCACAAGTCGTACTTACACGACTCAGCCGAGTAGTAGGCATAATAAGTTTATGTCCGTTCCTGGTGTTCACATTATGGTAATGACAGTTTCTAGCAAATTTACTCATGTGCCTATGTACATACATAACAATATAAAGAACAACTATGTTCATGCCTTTACTTATGTCTGTAATCCTTCCCTAATTGCGCTAAGACTAATATCCCAGAATATAGGTAATCCAAAGGTAATCCACGGCCTAGTGTGCTTTGTCACTGACTTCAATATTGTACAATATTGAATATTTTTATTGAAAAGAGCGCAAAAAAAGAATGCTGGGAGAGTTTCTTGCGCCGCTTCTTCTCTCTCAGAGCGCCATTTGTTTCCGAAGCGGTAGTAGTATCTAGTAGTTATTAGAAATGACATCAAAAATAATTCTAAAGGAATCAATTTTGAGAAAATAAATGCCTTTTATGCCTGATTTCATGCCTGTGCGTAAAAGGAACATCACTACATTTGACTTATCGGCCTTTTGTAATACCACAGGGTAGGGATGGATACTTACGTATTTGTAATACGAACTCGTGACCATATACCGAGCTACCATTAGGTGACCCAAAAATTCTGAGCGGCACAACTGCGCTCGTCACCTTGAGACAGCGCCCTTCAGACCGCAAGACAGTAATGCTTACACATTACTGCTTAACAGCAGAAATAGGCGCCGTTGTGGTACCCATAATGTAGCCGGCACCAGTGCAAAGGACTCTTATGTACAATTCACTTAAATAAGAAAGCCTAGATAAATCGTACTTTTATCAGTCCTGTGAAGGTAACATTTTGGATGTTTCGACTCGTTGACAAAAATAATACAAAAGTAACCACAGCACCCTAACTTGGTCAGGTAAGGCCGTGGGTTAAAATAAAGAAAAAAAAAATAACCGCGTCGGCATTCTTTGTCTATTTTTCCCGCCTATTATACCGCGTGCATATGCCTTTTGTGTTATTACGCCGGATATAAAACAATTAACTTGTGGGTCCCGAGACAAATCACACAAATTATTTTTGTAATTCGTTTCTTTCGGAACGTGGATGGATTTCAGTTCTGTGTAATCAATTGTTTGCAGTGACGAGCAATTTTTAAAAGGCTTCGGTGATATAATTATTATATATGTGCAAATAATGTTTCTTATACCTGGTCTGGTTATAAATTTTGTTGCAAATAAAAATGCATTACTTTTTAAGTGACGTAATTCAACATAATTATTGAATTCAATTTGAGGCAACATAGTACGTACATCTAATATTTAAAATTCTCGTGTCATGGTGTTAAATATTGAACTCCTCCGAAACGGTTTGACCGATCTCATGATATTTTGAGTGCATATTGGGTAGGTCTGAGAATCGGACAACATCTATTTTTCATCCCCCTTAATGTCAGGGTGGTCCATAAGTTTTTTTTTTAATTTTTATGACATTTTTTTTTTTCAAATTTGTTTGATTATGTCAGCATTAAAAATACATACATCTTCAAATTTTCACCCATCTACGATCAACAGTTACTTTTGTATCGCGATTTTGATATCGGCAATACAACGTTTGCTGGGTCAGCTAGTATATATACAATATACTAATGACAATGTCGTGCATCATTCCCCCAAAGTCTAAAACTCTTGGCAATTACAAAAACGTGAATGAACTTTGACCTTCACGTGAACAAACATCACGATTGTTGTAGAATATTATTCATATTTTATTTTAGATGCGGTTAGTTAGTTAGATGGAGCTTACTTGAAAGTAGTAAGGCCAGTCTTCAAAATTCCAGTGAAACTTTTATTACACTGTCTTGAAACTTTTTCGTCTGTGTGTTGCATGTCGCGTGACGGTCGGGCGGCGCCTATATCTCTCATATTGGATGCAGCTGCGTTCGGGTGGAAGAGTAGGTTCGAACGATAAGTTTTTTTTTTTATTTTATGAAAATGTAAAGCATAATACAACCAGTGGGAGGCTCCTTTGCACAGGAAGCCGGCTAGGTTATGGGTACCACAATGGCGCCTGTTTCTGCCATGAAACAGTAATGTGTAAACATTAATGTGTTTCGGTCTGAAGGGCGCCGTAACTAGTGAAATTACTGGGCAAATGAGACTTAACATCGTATGTCTCAAGGTGACGAGCGCAATTGTAGTGCCGCTCTAAACTACTGAGCGGCATTGCATTGTTATGGGTAGGGCGTATCAATTGCCATTAGCTGAACGTCCTGCTCGTCTCGTCCCTTACTGTAATAATATATAATATATAGATTTGATTTCTTTCTATGCTGAAATTAATACCTTTTTTATTTTGTGAAATAAAGTTTCACTTGCATCGTGGTTTCATAAAACAACACAATTACTTTTTGTATTTATCTAGAAATACATTAAGTAACATTAATTTTGAACAACATGAAGCAGAGTTTCCGATGACTGGATCCTTCAGCTACCGCAATTACGCCTGAACCAGCCATCGCCGTCTTCGACCATAGTATCCCCCTCCTCACGTAGTTACCGCTTCTGAGATGATTGTTTTGTGACGAATTGTTATAAAGATTCGTTCAATAAGTGATTTTAAACGTTATGTATTTTGAAGTATATTTAAGACATGTATTCATAAAAATAGCATTTCCTTTAGCTCGGTGCGATGCTATACAATTAATAGCTATATTATTACTCGTGACTATGTCATTTGAATAACGGTATACCGTGTAAGTACAGTCATGTAAAAAAATAATATACGTATCTATGCCTGTGTTTTGGACTAGCAGAGTATAATTACCGGACCAGCATTATACGAATTCCGTCAGCAATTTACGTGGCAACGTAATCTAGTGTAATACCAACAACCGCGAGAAAATTGCTTTCATATCATAGTTTTTGTTCCGGCACGCGTACATCGCGAATGGAATGCATTCGTGACTATCGGTTTCCCTCGCTATCATTGTCCGCCATGTTGGATTCGCTGTCAAACTGTTGCTCATGTGGCCATTGAACTATTGCGTAAAAATTATTCGTTGCTTTGTTTATTTCCTTGTGCGGTGATTTGAAGGAAAGAATTAGTAAATTAAAGGAAATAATATAATGAAGTGTCAATGTATTTTTGACAGATTTAACCTTATTCATTTTTTATTGACATATTATAATGACAGTTGCTTCACTGAAATGAGAAACCCGCCAAAATACGTTTTGCAATTATACGCGATGTATAGATCCTATCAATATATAAATGAAATCTACTATCACTATGAAAATTGGTTTGGAGAATTAGTTTACAATATCAACTCTTTTGCAGCTCTTCATCAGATGATGCTGCATGCAAACGTCTATAGTCTCAGTTTGAGTGATAATTCCGCCAAAACTTTATTTTCTTGCAGAATTTGGTGAGAAAACCTCTCCTGAGAATGCCTCGTGTGGAGTCGAAGCACAATTGATTGGGGATAAATATAGACGGAATTTTTACTCAAGATAACTCAAATAATTTAAATAATTATGGATTTTTGCAAAATAACGCCATATTCAAAAATTTCAAAAAATTCACTTTTTTTATAAAATAAATCGTAAACATGAAAATGGTGCATTGCTTGTCTGTTAGAGTGCCCGATTAAGTGCTATAGGAATTGAATGCGGTAGGAATCGGAGGCAGCAGCTAGTGTACAATTTTAAGGAAAAAAAAAACACTTTTGGTCAAGCTGTGATGTGTGTTGATGTGGTATTTGAAGGCTTCTCTGTAAGTAATAATGTAAAATATGTAAGTTTCCAAATTTCACAATGGTTGGAAACATTGTTTCTTTGCACAAACGTTATCAGGTGTATAGTAAAGGATAGATATTGTGATATCATTCTATCACGAAAATTTTAGATTAAAAAGCCCAAAAAATAGAGACACAGCGGGAATCCAAATATAACGCGGACGAAGTCACGAACAGAAGCTACGTATTAAAATTAATAAAACTTTATACAGACAATAACTAAGCCCAATTTGTTGACTATTCTATTCATTCCGCTGCGCTGCCGAGAATCGGCGGGGTGTGAATGACGCTTTAACGATTAAGGGCTTTCAAAAAACCACAAAAAAACGCACTTTACATGAAGACAAGCCCTTTAGTTAACTATTCTTTATTTTTTCTCATATTTGTTCTGATCTGTCGTTTTATATACATCCAATCAATTCGAACGTGTTTCGCCTCTACACGAGGCATCCTCAGGAGAAGTTGACTCGCCAAATTCTAGTCCATAGTCTCGTGCAGTTGACTTGATGTAATTGAAAAGTGAAAAAAATTTGGATAATTATTGATCTCCGAAAAATAACGCTTAATTTTTTTTTTTAAAATACATGTAATATAATATTTTTATACTTTATATTCCTTTCTCTTATCTATGTACTGAACCTTTCAACGTAACTTACACCTGCATGACATCAGATTTATTTGAAAGGCATTAAAAAATATCGACAAACAAAATATCGAGTGTTCTATATTATACTAGCTGACCCAGCAAACGTATTGCCGATATTAAAATCGCGATACAAAAGTAACTGTTGATCGTAGATGGGTGAAAATTTGAAGTTGTATGTATTTTTTAATGCTGACTCATAATCAAACAAATTTAAAAAAAATATCAAAAAAAAAATAAAAGAAAAATTTCGTGTGGACCACCCTTAACATTTAGGGGGATGAAAAATAGATTTTGTCCGATTCTCAGACCTACCCAATATTCACTCAAAATTTCATGAGAATCGGTCAAGCCGTTTCGGAGGAGTTCAATGTTTAACACCATGACACGAGAATTTTATATATTAGATTGTAAACTCCGCCATTGTGAGACAACAAAAAAATTATAATAATATTTTATAAGACTAAAGAAAAACATGGTTTAACGACAAGCCTGTAAAAATAATCTTTAAAAATGTATCGTTCGATCTATATAAAGTCTGGTTTATTCGATTATTCTTACAGATATATACCGACGTGTACAAAAACAAAACTAAAATTAGTTTATTTGTAAAAAAGGAAAATTCAAAATATAATCTTGTCTGAAGACCATCTTCCAATCTTTAATTTTCATTAGATCGGGATCCTAGAGCTGGTAAGGGGTTGCACCTTAATTACTTATTACACGCAAAAGAATGCACTGTGTACAGTCAACACAATAATCGCAAAAAACAGGATAAACAATTCACTTACATTTTACAGTCTGTAAAAAAATTAACCGTATCTTTTCTCCTATGATATAATTGCATTTATAAATGTGTTTTAATTAAATTAATAGAGTCGTGAATTTGAGTCCATTTTTGAATACTATCTTTATTCTCAGCCCGCGATTTAGTGGGTTTTGAATAAAACTGAGCTGTCAGGTTGGGCTATGTAACATTCGTTCGGGTAAAGACAGCTTAAGTCGACTAAGGGTGTGAAATCAGTCAGAAAAAAATAACCCGAGTAATTTAAACAACTTATCAATAATAATTACATGGAAATATTTTTCGAACATATGAATATATATACAAACATTTATATATCACATTAATAACTTCGATTACAGTTTATATTATTTTTGATTAAACATTTAGAACGGATTTCATAATTCTTAGATATTTATTATAGAATAGCCTGACCATATTTGATATAATATTGCTTATATAATGTGTCGCAATGTAAAACAATAAAGGCATATTTTGACAACTTGGATTATAAAAAACTAGGCTTCATTATGTTTAAATTAAATTCGTAACAAAAATTCACGGGACATGAACTCGCTTCTTTCGAGTTCCGTCCTTACCAACTGAGCTAGCCGTTCGAGTGACGCATGGATCGTAAATCTTGTTCAAGTCTCAGGTTGTGGCTCCATCTACTGGATCTACTTTACAGTTAATAACCTGCTCAACAATCACCAATCTAAACATATTAATTACATATTGTTTTGTTTTTTTATTTAATGTAATTAATCCCAGAAGTGAGGTTATCACTTTAAAAATAACAATTTGTTCATTATCTTTATAAAAATTTAAACCTATCCCAATGTGTATATGCTGACCGTACATAGTAATATACCTACGCCTCTGAAACGACATGGGCTTAAAATTAAACATCTTGTTTCATTACGCTCTACTCTTTTACCACAGGCAAAACTATACTTTAAAGCCTTACCTGTAGATCGATATTGGAATACTGAAGCAATGAAAATTACACTTTTACGAGTTAAATTTTTTGATTGTAACGTGTAATTTGCAATACTCTCCTGTGTACCAATTGCTCGGTATTACACAGGCAATTTATAAAATGCCGTGCAGGAATTATTTATAGCTTAAACAGACAGTTCTTATTGATGATTATGTTTTTTTTTAATAAAATTCGCACTCAATGCACTGAAAACACCCACAGACGAAAATTTCTAGGTGAAATTTTTAAAGGGATTAGAACAGGTGGGTCGTGACACTGCAAAATATATATATAGAAAGAATTTCGGGATAAATAAATAATTTATAATTGTTGATATGTTGGAAGATATGTTAGGTTCTAATTAAAAATATTTTGTAAAGCAATGAATCTATAAATGTAGATTTAAAACAGGGGCAATGAGTTTTTTGGCACTTATTCAAAACTTTTCCCAAGTGATGCTAAATTCTAAATTATATAGCTTTTGGCATTTATACGTGTCATTTGTTTGATTTAAATGAATAAAGTTATATGGATTTGATCTGATTCAAATTTAAGTATCTCCGTGCGTTGATGTCTAATATTAAGATATTAATGTAATCTTACGGTTGTAACTTATATTACAACAGTAAGTGATTTTGAATATTTTTTTTAAATAAAATACTTCTTAAATAATTAAGATGCGTTTAATTCTAACTGAGTTTTACATAAGGTAATTGCGTAAAAGTATTTTTTTTAACTTAACCCGACTTTACTGTGACATTTCAAAGCTCATGTTTTCAGGGACTCACTGAGAACGTGAAGCCTAATATAAAATTACAGATACAATTTACACGCGTCCCTTAAAAAGTATTTATATAAATAAATATTTAGCACTGGCGTTTACGAAAGATAATACTCAACACACAAAAACTTATTAAGTTCCCGTTTCTCCATCATTTAACCTTAGTTAATTTAATAAAAATTTGAAGGAAGCTTGAAAAACGATTCACATTTATCTGCTAAGAAAACAATAAGAAATACCTAAGTACTGAGGATCTTTCCTATTTCACCTGGTTGAAAAGAGCAGCTTCTTTGCACAAGATGCCAGCTAGATCATAGGCGCCTATTTCTGCCGTGAAGCAGTAATGTCTAAAAATTATTGTATTTCGGTCTGAAGGGCGCCGGTGCTAGTGAAATTACTGGGCAAATGAGACTTAACATATTATTTTTTTTAAATTGACGAGCGCAATTGTTCTGCCACTCACAATTTTTGGGGTTTTCATGAATCCTGAGCTGCACTGCATTGTAATGGGCAAGGTTTATCAATTACCATCAGCTGAAAGTCCTGCTCGTCTCGTTCGTCTGCTTGTCATTAATATACAATACAGTGTAAACAATGATTGTAAAACATTATATCGAGTGATCGTAGCGGATATTACAGTTCCCACTTGTGTGTCGGTCATTATCTACCACTTTTGTGGTAAATGTGGTCACAGACGTGCCTGCTCTACGTTCGATATCTATCTTTTTATGATAAGAAATGACTAGACGATCAAACCAACGGTTTGTTATAATACGCACTACCATTCACTCAGGATTCATGAAAAACTTTAATTCTATGCAGCACCGCGATTGTGTTCATCAAAATGTGGTATAAGATTTTAAGTCTAGAACAAAAGTCATGGAAAAGTATTGTCATCTTTAGGAAGACTTCAACGTTTTTTTTTTGAACGCAGCCGGGTCAGACTTCGATATTAAAACGAGATATTTCACTTTGGAGAATAAATAATAAATCGCAAGTAACTGTAATTAGTGGTACCTAAGACTTACTTATTCTACTCCCATAGGAAAAATAATTTATCATTTGTAACTTTTCCTACAGGCTAATTCTTGAAACATTTAGTGATCGCCTTCTTTTCGTTTTCTTTTTCTTCGCGACACTCTTGGCAGAACGGTCCTGGTCATCACGAAGTGATATCTTTTGGGGCAAATGAGATTCGCCTCACGAGCGTTCGTCACTTTTCCCTTTTCTTAACTGGCCGACAGCTTGGCACACTCGTTCAATACTCAATAGACCGCCCAGCAGACTTAAGTCGGTCCATCGCATCGCGACCTTTCTCGCCCTCTGGTGCCCTCCACTTTGCCCTGCCTTGCCTTATGTTTACTTAATAATAATATCCCAAGCAATAAACCACTTTTCACGGTATACGTGTATCATTTTTATTATTTCAATTCAAATTCATATATTTTTATTCAATGCAGTTTTTTTTTCAATATATTTAGACTTGAGAAGAACGGGAGCAAGAAATTCAGACAGCTTCATTTTTTTAAATATTTTTTTTCTCCTCTGATATTTTCTGCCATCTTGGCGATCTGTGCCTAGCACAATAAGCCAATTTATTGTCTCTTTGATGGTTAATTTTTATCATGTACTTCATTTTTATAGTCAGTTTCATCGAACTGTTCTGGGTACATGTTTGCTAACTATCCGGTGGTGAATCATCAGCAAGGTTAGGTATGCTGTGTCTTTTCAGTCTGTTGTATATGACACTACCAGTGCCCTCCAATTGGGAATCCAAATTATTAATATGGCATGATAGTTGCAGCTGGTACTTTATGCTGTAGTTGATGATTTCCTCTTTCGCAGTGTTCAGTTTTAGATCAGCATGCATCAGCATGTTGCTAATGTACTGGGGAATGTTACACATGTTTCGTAACAATATAAAATAAATAATAATAATAAATATTTGTAATATCTTTTTGATTTCATTTCTAATTCTACCACCACTTCGGAAACAAATGGCGCTAGGAGCGAAGAAACGGCGCAAGAAACTTTCCTAGCATTCTTTTTTTTCGATCTTTTTAATAAAATATACAATAGTTATAGTAATCTTTACCACATAAACGTTTCTGAACAATTCCTATGAATATCGTAACACTTTTTTTCGTACATTTTCTGGGATCAAGTTGTAAAAGCATAAGCCTATATCACCCAACAAAGGAGTAACTCAACTTAACAGAGTGGTAGACATAAAAAGCTTATTTTTGTTCCTGGTGTTAACAATATAATTATCACAGTGTCTTGAAAATTATTAGCTTTAGTTTATATGCCTTATATGACCGTATGCGTGATTAAGTATTGCGCTCTAACCCTCTTATTGTCTGGGTACTGAACACTCCAATAATTACTCACCGCAGACAGTTCACAATGAGTCGTATTTCAGTATTGTGGAGACGCCTGGATCAAAATCAGCAGTTGCTAAACCAGTTACTCTGCTAGTAGTAGGGTTGAGTTTAACTTAGTTATTCTAAGTAATAGGATTATGAGTATATATGAAACAAAAAAACTTCTTTAGGCGCAATGAAAAATATAATAGTTATTTATGCAACGGTTGTGTAATAAGAGGTATTAAAATTTTAATAGCTAATTATCAACAGTTGCATACAAGACTTTATCTACACCCAGAATATGAATACTCTAAAAGATTCTGAAACAGTTAGCTTACTGCTAACACTAAAACACCAGTCCTAGTAGTAACCTAATATCATTCATTACTTACTTATATACATATAAACTAAGTATTGAAACAATTATTTATTTTAGTAGTAATTTACATTTTGTATAGTGCGATAGTTAAAATTCACTCGAATATAATGTCCTTTTGCAGCGTTTAAAATGAATCACTCATTTTTGTAAACAAGACAATAAAAATATCGAAGCAAAATGGCGGGGACTCGAATAACCTACTTTTTTTTTTACGGCGCGCGACGTTCTGGTAGTGCGGAACGCGCGTAAACGAAAAAGTCCTTTTTTTGAAATTCATACAGATACCACGCATCGAGAAATAAGAATGTGACTGTCTGTTGAAACTCTTTGCGCATGAAGGGATCGAAAAAAAAAATTTGGAATGTTGTTATGAAATTCAGTACAACATTACAACACTCGTTTGGATGATGTAATGATCATTAGAACATTGGGTGTTTTAATGTTGGCAATAAGCTAATTGTTTCAGAATCTTTAATAGAGGATTTAAAGCATGGGTGTAGATAAAAAAATTTACCATATGGGAGTGACAATAACACTACTACAACAACACTTCAATTTTGAATTAATTGAATTCAAATCAGTTTTTTTAGTTCTGTGATATTTTTTCTAACATAAATTATATTCATATGTTATATTATGTATTATGAGGGAAGTGTTACAATATTTATCAACTTGAATGTTTTCCAAAGCGAATCTCTTGGTCGCATATTATAAATTGCTCTGATAGCCCTCTCTTGGAGCACAAAATACAATGAACACTCGCAGCATTTTCCCACAATAACAAACCTTATTAAACAACGTTTTACTAAAATAAAATAAGTACAAAAATATAAATAAATATCTATTCCTAACTAGTAGTTATTGACGTTCAATAAGTGTCTTAAATCCTATTTTGAAGTATATTTGAATATCAATTCAAATCTTAATATATATAAATTACGTGACACGTTGTTTGTCCGCGATGGACTCCTAAACTAATGAACGAATTTTAATGGGGATTACTTCATGGAGTGCAGTTTGGTCCAACTTGAGAGATAGGATAGTTTTTATTTCGATTTGGTACCCATAATTATTTTTATTTTCAATATTTTTTTTGTATGGACATATTTTCTATTAGAGTATGTAGTGACGCACGGTTTGACAGTTCCGCTGTGAAACAATTTCATTATAACAACAGGGAGCATTTTTGACGAAATAATTCTGGATGTTTTGAAATATTATTGGCAAATTCCTATTAAACAGTATTTTTTTCATTATCTACATAACAACGTCTGTCGAGTCAGCTAGTAAAATATATTACTAACTTCAGTAAGGCGGTAATTTCGAGAAATTCCCACGATTCAGTCAAAACAATAAGAATGTAAAGATATCTGATCTAACATAATATACTTTTATTCAAATAAAGTCAGCAATGTTGTTTCAAACAATGAATCGACACATGTACCCGCGTCCCGCCCACAGAACATCTCACATCTACACTTCAACAATTTGAATTTCATTACTGCATATTTTATTCGAGCTATTTTAAGCGTTGCTATTTTGAACTCTAATAGTATAATGATAAGGACGATCGTGACTGTTTGAGTTGTAATACTCGATTTTGTTGCAAGCGTGGGTTATGCGTTCGATTTACATTCTGATATAACTAAGTTATGTGGTAATATTATGTAGTCAAATGTAATTCAGAGCTTATAAAAATTAATTTTGCGTTCCCTGTTGTTACGTGTCTCTGTTGAATTACCTAAAGTTTTTTCTTCTACACTTTTATTATAAAGAGAATACAATATACCTTACAATTAATAATGTAAGATTAAAAAAAGTTGTGTACTAATTTTAAAGAATTTTTATGTATGGAAAGCTACATAATCACAAACTAACGTGGACACTATGTACAAAAGAAACTAGAAATGCTTAAAATAATTTCAAAATAGGCTAATAAAAAGTATCAAAAATGTGCCTACGGTCAATATAATTGGGTGTGCATTGTCAATACTATTAGACACTGCATAAAATAGGCTGTAAGCCCTGCAGATTGGTAGAAGGATGCAACCTTGTCATATTCGCCCGTATGACGTCAATAATCAGTCGTACAGTCAGCATATAAATTTGTTGTTTAAAAGTGTTGTTTTTTTTAAAGTGTTTTGGAGTAATTTTTGAATTAAATGTTATTATGATATAACTATAATTTTGTAAACATTCCTGTTAATATTAATTAACATTTTTGAATATTATTAATCAGAGCCGATTTATATGGGGTCAAATCAAGAAGTGCAAAGTCAAATCCAATCGAAACAGGAAAGTTGGAGACAGATCTAATTGGCTCAGTTTGGCGGTAAATACACTCTTGTGTGTTTTGTTGGCGTTAAGTTTAAACAAATAGATTGACATCTAAACAATTTGTTATTTTTAAAGTGATATCTCTCATTTCTGGGATTAATTATACAAAATAAATTTGCAACCAAAATTTATGAACGATGCGGGACTTGAATGGTTGGCTCAGTTGGTAAGAGCGCTTGGACGAAACCCGAGAGGTCGCGCGTTGTATCGATTGACATCAGCTTAGAGTCAGTTCGTAGAAACAACCTATTTTTTCCAGTGGGAGACTCCTTTACACAGGATGCCGGCTAGATTATGGGTACCACAACGGCGTCTATTTCTACCGTGAAGCAGTAATGTGTAAACATTACTCTGTGTTTCGATTTGAAGGGCGCCGTAGTAAGTGAAATTATTGAGCAAATGAGATTTAACATCTTATGTCTTAAGGTGACGAGCGCAATTGTAGTGCCGCTCAGAAATCTTGGGGTTTTCAAGAATCCTGAGTGGCACTGCATTGTAATGGGCGTATCATTTATCATCAGCTAAACGTCCTGCTCGTCTCGTCCCTTATTTTCATTAAAAAAAAGGATATTTATCTGCTCAACTAGACAGGGCCTCCTTAAGGGCCCGAGTCTCATCGTTGTTAGGTAGAATACTGCTACTGGTTGGGAAGGTAATTACACGTATGTGCTATATTAGCCACGGCAGATGGAACTAATCGTAAATACATTCTAAGTATTGCACAGTCAGTTTATTTCACATTCCGCACGTGTCAATAAAGAACCGTGACATATAGAATAAGTTCTTGGTATTTTTCTGTGACATTTATATTACAGGGATAATGTCTTCCTAGATAGTATTTTTTTTATGACAATAAGGGACGAGTAGGACGTTCAGCTGAAGGTAATTGATACGCCCTACCCATTACAATGCAATGCCGTTTAGGATTTTTGATAAACCCAAAAATTCTGAGCGGCACTACAATTCCGCTCGTCATCTTGAGACATCAGATGTTAAGTCTCATTTGCCCAGTAATTTCACTAGCTAATTCGCCCTTCAGACCGAAACACAGTATAATGCTTACACATTACTGCTTCACGCTAGAAATAGGCGCAGTTGTGGTACCCATAATCTAGCCGGCTTCCTGTGCAAAGGAGCCTCCCACTGCCCACTGGTAGTATAGAGGTGTGTTGTTATGCCTATATTTCATCCTCACGCATGGTTATCATCCTACAATAATATTTATTATCTACACCCATGCTTTAAATGCTCTATTAAAGATTCTAAAACAGTAAGCTTATTGCCGACATTAAAACACCCAATGTCCTAATAACCATTACATTATCCAAACGAGTATTGTAATGAAATTCAGTACAATACTCGTTTGTATGATAACACTCCTTTGGATGATATTATGGTTACTAGGACTGGCTTTTTTAATGTTAGCAGTAAGCTAACTGTATAAGAACCTTTTATAGAGAATTTATAATGCAACTGTTGATAATTAGGTATTAAAACACTCATGTGATACTATTATCACACTCGGCATCGTGTTTAAATATCCCTTAGTACACAACAGTTGCATAAATAACTATTGACGTTAATCATCACTGGATTGCGAATTACGCTTAAGATTATTGTGTCATTTAAATAGATTAGTGCAGCCCCACATATATAAGTATATATTTGGGGCTGCACCAAACAAACAAATATCAAAAATTCATGTCATACGCTCCCAGAATAAAGTATTAAGGGAAATTGTGAACGCGCCTTTGTACATTCGAAACACTGACCTCCATCGGGACCTTAACATTGAGTTCGTTGACAAATTTATCCAAAAATATGCTGAAGCTAATCAACATAGACTTCACCATCATAATATACATAATAGCTTTAAGGGTAGTAGGGTTAAACGTATACACTTTTATAATAAAGTCACAGCCACTGTTCAGGCATTATCAATAAATAAATTTAAATGTTTTATTAAAAAATGTCTCTGTCGTAAATCCTACTACTCCACAGCTAAATATCTAAGTAATCCGACAGCCTGGGACTAGTTTATGATTATTTTATAGGAATAGCAATGACAATACAATATTGTATATTTGATTAAAAAGAGCGCATCAAAAAATGCTGGGAGAGTTTGCGCCATTTCTTCTCTCTCAGAGCGCCATTTGTTTTCGAAGCGGTATCTAGTATATTAAAAATGACATTAAAAATAATTCTAAAGGAATCAATTTTGAGGAAATAAATGTCTTTTATGCATTTTATCATGTGAACGTCGAGGCGATCCAGCTCCTTGACAACACTGATATAGTGAGAAGACTAAAACGAACAAAACCATTTGAATTAGTGTAGTGTTAGTGAATTAGTGTAACACAATATAAAAATAGTCTGGTGCCAGATTTTGGCGAGACAACACGTCCTGAGGATGCCTCGTGTAGAGGCGAAACACGTGTCGAATTGTTTTAAAAACAAATATTGGCGGAATTAACACTAAAGAAAACTTAAATCATTTGTATAAAAATAGTGATATTATAAAAGACACATGAGCAAAGTGAATTCCCCTTAATAGAGACATTAAGAAATGTGTTAATGGTGTGTCCATTAAATCTATCGAGCAGTTTAAGTTGAAGTAGAATTACTTATTAGTCTAACTTACGGCTAGATTGTAATGCAAGTGGGGCAACATTAAATAAAAAAAACACTTATTTATACTTAGTATAAACGAGGAAATTTTGTTTTTTAAGTTTTATTTTTCTATGAGATAGATTCTAGACGAGCATGGTTTGACTTTTTGTGGAACATTCAGAAACATGGTTTTGTTTTACTTTTTGGTATGAAAAAGAAGGACAAGCAAGCGTACTGGTCACCTGGTGTTAAGTGATCACCGCCGTCCACATTCTCTTGCAACACAGGAGCGTTGCCGGCATTTAAGGAAGATGAACGCGCTTTTTTTGAAGGTACCCATGTCGTATCGTCCCGGAAACACCGCACAAGGAAGTTCATTCCACAGCTTTGTGGTAGGTACATGGAAGAAAGCTCCTTGAAAACCGCACTGTGGTGGACCGCCACACATACGTATATATGGAGATGATATCCTAAGATAGTAACCAGTATCATAAGCTTCTAAGTAAGTTAAGGTATAAAATTAGAAAACAAACCTCGGAGAAGTCGCGTTGCGACATGGTATTTCGACTTTAGTCTTCATTTGTCCTGTAAATAAAAAAAAAATTAGACATACATAGAGCACACAATCTTTTACATGTTCATGGCGGGATTTTCATACCTATTTGTTTTCAAATATATTTATTTAGCCCGTAGGACACAAAGTGCCACTTAGGTACCTATGTCAATAACAATACAATATCGAAGCTTATAATAAAATAAATTTACCTATTAGATTTCATTAGTGGAATAAAACCATATATTATGAACTGAATTCTAGCAAGCTGTACCTTATAGCATGTCTCTAAAGTATCTTTCACTTTATTGTTTTTTTTTTAATAAAAAAAATAAGCTATTTAGCATTAAAATTAACATAGCTATAATTATAACTGAAATATAATATTGACACACTTTTTTTCACAAATTATCTTGCCCCAAGTAAAGCATATATAGCCTGTGTTATGGGTTACAAGACAATGATATATTTAATACAATATACTTACTTAAACATACATAAATTCATATAAACATACATAAATACATTTAAACATCCATGACTCGGAAACAAACATCCATATTCATCATATAAATGCTTGCACCTACCGGGATTCGAACCCGGGACCTCTAGCTGAATAGGTAGGATCGCTAACCACTCGGCTATATAGGTAATTTAATTTTGATTTAAATAATTTATTTTCCTATGCTCATATTAGAATTTATATTCATTTACAAAAATTCAGATACGTAGTTCACACTAAAAGTTTTGCGTAACTTAAAAAACAACATGTTTTAAGCAAAATATTATGTTTATTGCTTTTCAAAATACTCTCCTTTACATTTTAATCATTTTTTCATGCGATCTAACTATTTTTTAAAACAGGAAGACCACAGATCTGATGGCATATTTTCTACGTGCTGACTGAACGCTATCACTGCCTCTTCGGAATTGGTAAAAGTGAAACCTTTCATCAAATCTTTGATTTTGGGGAAAATACAGAAATCACAGGGTGCCAGGTCGGGGCTATGTGCAGGATGGGTGACGAGTTGAACTCTTTAGGAAGCTAAAAATGACTTTGTTTTGTTGGCCGTGTGTGATGAAGCGTTGTCATGATGTATGAGAACGCGGCTTTTTGATCGTCTTTCACAAGATTGCTTTGTTTTTTCGGGTTCAAAACAATTAATCCACGTTTCGTATCCTGTGACAATGTCGTAAACAGCATTAGAATGTCCGTGGTCGTACTTCATTTGCATCTGTGAGCACTATTCCACGCGATCCCGCTTCTGCTCCGCTGTCAGTTCACGAGGGATCCAAAGACAACAAAGTTTCCGAAATTTCAATTCTTCGTGTAAAATTTTCTGAATTTGGCTCATACCAATCCCCAATAGTCCTCAAATTCTCTCATAGGTAATCCGCGGGTTTTCTTCATAAGCCGCTTAGCAGTAGCCACATTATTTTCGTTGACCGCACTTGAAGGCCGCCCTTCACGAAATTCGTCATGTAAAGAAACCCGACCTATCTCAAATTCGGCAAACCATCGCTTCACGGTGCTCAAGCAAGGTCCTTCTCTCCCAAAAGCATTATGAAGACGAGCGGCACAGTCTTACGGAGAGAGAGAACTTTTAAAATCATAAAAAATCATCGCTCTAAAATCTTTTCGACTTAATTCCATTTTCGTTGCGTAGAACTTGGATGTGTGATAAAAAACAATTGACAAATGATTTCCCGCCAATTGATTTTTTTTATTACTGAGAAGGTTGCAGCGTTTCAAGAAATATAACATTCGAAATTCAAATAGTTCCGATAAGCTAGAATTGCAAAACTTTTAGTGTGCTCCATATAATTTCTATATTTTTCTGTACATTGTATACATCAATATATTTAGTATATCACTACATAACAGCACTCCGTTATCCAACAAGATAATAAGAACATAACATGTAACATATAATTGCATGAAGAATTCCTCACGCGACGGTACATTCTGTGAGAGAGTTGAGTACGAGTAAAAATAATCTGTCAATTTTTCACATACACCGGGTCAGAGAACTGATTCATCTCAGTTGGGCAATTACATATAATAATAATACTTAAACTTATTAAATCAATCCAAGTATACTTGCTTAAAAGTAAGCTCTTGAAAAGTGCCGTTTATTTTTTCTCTATCTCATCATTCTGTTGACAAGCCCCTTTTAAAACTCGCTTATATTGGCTTGGTACGTATCTATGTAACGGGTCCCTTATGATTTTCACCCATTTTTAAATGTCCGATTGAAGTGAAATAATATAAATATTTTCTCTAGACATAATAATTATTATTTATATAACATAATATAAATTTTATATTAAATTCTGTCAAGAAGTGGTATAAATATCGCGCTACTTTGGAGATTACTTAGAAAAGCAGCCTTAATTAATTTATAACATAACAATTTAAAAAAAGTCTTATACCTGCGGTGCTTACGTAGGTTATACCGCGTTCCAATGTTCTTTAAATATGTAGCTTTATAAAAACCTTATAAAAAACTAGTCGCCAGGAATTGTTAAGCTATAAACGACAGAAAATATTATTGTGGCCACTAGTGTCTATGGTTCACTATCAATAGAGAATACTTATCACTCCAACGAAATAAAATATAAAAAAGAGGCGAGAAATGACAGCGCATCGTCGGTATTCAGTTGTTTTTTATTGTGTGATATAGCCAGATAATTGTTGATGAAAAATAAAGTCTATTAACCTAGTCTTGCCATAAATATTGAAACAAAGAAAAAAAAATTCTATTGCAAATGACAAGTATTAGGTACCTACTTTTACAGTGTGTTAGTTTAATAGATACATATAAAATACCTAATTTAAAATATAAAAGCTTATTCCGAAGTGGTCTTCATTGGCTGCAATACAGTCCTTTAAACATTGAGGCCAGTTATCAATAGAAGCACGCACTTATCCATGGGAAAATTCTTCACTGCCAATGAATGACCTTTAAATAACCATAAACCATAAATCATAATCCAGCGGATTAAGATCGGGACTAGACGACGGCCAGTCTTCAGCTCTGATGAAGTCCGAAATGTTCGTTTCGGGGACCCGGCGCCGAGTCTTGCTGGCAGGACCATTCTTGTTTATTGAACGTGGTGTTCTTAAGGGGTTTCACTACCTTCTCAAGAATGGTATCTTGATACACTTGTGCCTATGTTTTGATACCTTTTTCATAAAAGTATGGCTCAGTCACTCCTTCATAGCTAATACCCCACCAAACCATCACTGAAGTTGGATAGTGCCCACGTTGCGCTCTGTCGACTAATTGGGAACCTTTCTCAGATCTTTGAGCATAAATACGGTCATTTTGTTTTGTACAATGTATTGGTGCCAAAATGAGAAAACTCAATGAACAATCATAATATAAAAATGACAGATTCCAAATTCAAATGTAATATTTTGTTTATTTTTAATTGTAACAGTATTTATGGCCAGACTAAGTATTCACGAAGTAGTTTACACATGTGAAAATCATAAATCCTTTTAAATCTATAGAATATATTGTATGCGACTTAAATATTTAACTAATAAATTCAAACGTATAACCGTTCACTTTATAGTGTATACTTAAGACAAAAAGGACTTCTGTAATCGTTCGACACTGCATATTATCATATGACCTATTCGACGTTGTTTTGAAGAGTACGATTTGATTACAGTATTAGATTTATTATTTTTATAACCTGATTGATACAATGTTATTCAATTTAGCTTTCTGCCCTTCCCCTCAACGGAAAGTTAGATACGCTATGCCAAACCTTCACTAAACTTAACTAATACCATTCTTAAAAGTTCCCCAAGTTTTGCATCACGTATTCATATACGAGATCTTCAGATTACAGAGAATCTCTACAATCCATTTCAAATTATAAAGCTGACATTACGAGTCTCGAAATGATAACATTTTACGATGATAATAACTTTGATTGTTGCCCCGAGACAGTCTTTTTAACTGGTAGCAAGATGAATTTGTAATTCTAAGGCCGTAGCTCCGGCCATTACACGCACGGCAGTTTACGTGTTGGTAGAAGCTTTGTTGAAATATAATACGAAGTTACTTAGAAATATTACTTAGTAACAAAGGTTTATTTACTAAAACTTACTATTGTTACTAAATATGAAATATTATTTGCATAAATCTTTGTAATTGCTTTTACTTAGTAAGAATTCAACTATGGGTCTGAGATATTTTAATAGCAAGCTAAACAAAATAATTTTTAAGTATTGAGATTTTGTTCTAAAGCGATATGAATTCCACTCGTTTATTGTTTTGTTTAAACATTTTTTTGTGAATATAAAATAGGTATAGATTTAAATCCTCATGTTTAGAAATTATTTTCTACTTTTTAATTGATACAAAGATAAAGATGGTTCAGCGGTATCAAAATCGACCATGTCTTTAAAAAAACCATACATTTTTCCAAAAATAATTAATGTAATACAACCTTTGCAACACAAAACAAGAACACAAATGAAGTTTTTATGATTGGAGCCATAGCATAGATAATTTAAAAGAAAAATATTTATGAGCAATTCCCACAGCCATGACTGGAATTTAGTGGAACTAATATATTAGAAGAAATTATTGATTATCCACGCGATCAGTTGATCATGGTTAGGTATGATCAATGTTAAGGTAGAGCACAGATAGAGAAAAATCTTCAACTTGAAGCAACTTTATTTATAGAAAAAGAGAAGAAAAGAGCTAACGGCTCACCGGATGGTATGTAAATACCACGACTTATACTGTCTTATAACACCAGAGGGATCACAAGAGCATTGCTGAACTTATGAAGCGTCGAAGAAACGTACAATTGAATTCGACAACCGAAATGACATTGGTACGTGGCGGGCAAGGAATGAACCTGCGGCTCTATGGTAAGAGACAATGTTTTTACCAATATACTTACAATATTCTAGCGTTTAGACATCAAAGTGTGCGAGAGAGAGGTGCATCTCTAACAGAGATACCTACTGGAAGATAGTAAAGGTAAGCAAATCTATTATTACTTTAAACATTTTGATTGACAAGTCGTAAACAGCTATGCTTGTCATTAGCTTTTGAATATTAGTCCGGTCAATTTAGACATCCAAGGTTACAAAAATTCCCATTAGGCTGAAAATTGTTAGCATCGTTCATTACACTATTATAAAGGAAATGTGCAAAGACCTCATCGATCCGGCACGTGCAAAAAAAATTACCCGTGGTCAAAGGTCACAAAAACGGGTTTTTCGTGATTTTCAGCAAAACGGTAAGTTTAGTCATAAAATGAGCTCAGACTGAGTAGATTAGATAATTATCTATAAAAAATGTCTGATAACTTTTTTCCTAAGAGCCACGGTTTTTTAGATATAAGGATTTAAAAATTTGATAGAGTTGTAATCGTCAAAGTATAAGTACACCATGTATATACATCACTGTAATACATGCAAAAATTATCGAACCTACACCTAATTTTGAGCCTAAAGGGAATTTTTGTAACCTCACCCCTATTTTTTAGTCTTTTAGTACATTGAGAAATCAAAATTGGTCACACTATATCGGGCTGGCAGGTTCATGGTCTATATGTACGTTAGCATATTCTAGGTCTATGGTATATGGTAATATATGTTAAGTCTCATTTGCCCAGAAATTTCACATTACTTCTCCACGGCAGAAATAGGCGCCGTTGTGGTACCCATATTCTAGCCGACATCCGGTGCAAAAGAGACTCCAACTGGTAAAATATTTTTTTTTAATGAAAATAAGGGACGAGACAAGCAGGTCGTTCAGCTGATGGTAATTAAAACGTCTTGCCCATTACAATGCAGTGCCGCTCAGGATTCTTGAAAAACCCCAAAAATTCTGAGCGGCACTACAACTGCGCCACCTTGAGACATAAGATGTTAAGTCTCATTTGCCCAGTAATTTCACTAGCTACGTCGCCCTTCAGACCAAAACACACTAATGCTTACACATTACTGCTTCACGGCAGAAATAGGCGCCGACTATCTATCAACAGACTGTACCTATCGAATAAGCCGCAATAGTTACACATTAAAAAAATAAGAAACAAGATGGTCGCCATATAAATAAAATTGTTCAACAAGTGTTATATCTTTATGTTAAACTTGGCACTAACTTGAAGATATTATTATTCGAATTCCGTCAGTGCAACGTGTGTGTGGGTTATTATTTGTGTTATTAAATTCAGATGAAGTCGCGTGCTGGCCGTTAGCGTATTCTGCCGCGGGGTAGACCACTTTGAACCTTTACGACGCCCAATAAAACTGACGGCTAACAGTAGCTACCGACTCACTATACATGACATTAATAAATGAGCTTGTAGGCAGCTATTATATTGTAAACAGATTTATTAGGTCTTCGCCTGAGATCTATGGAGCGTACTTAGACTTTCCTCAGAGCTTACTTACGTAAAACTTAAACTTAATGAAATGAGATGTATTTATTGCCTCTAATACAGTATACATTATAGATCTTAAATTTATTGTAGTGTCTTCTATTCGGCTAATTTAAATTAGCATGGATAAAGTTTACTTAAAATTTAAGAAATCCTTAACACTATAATGTTTTTTGTCGATTCACCATTTAAACAGGAAAATTTATTGAATTAGGCGTTACTTTGCGGAAATCGATAAATATACTAATGATTTAAGTTTTCTTTAGTGTTGATTCCGCCAATATTTGTTTTTAAAACAATTCGAGACTCAAATCTCTCGTGCCAGATTTTGGCGAGACAACACGTCCTGAGGATGCCTCGTGTAGAAGCGAAACACGTGTTGAATTGTTTTAAAAACAAATATTGGCGGAATTAACACTAAAGAAAACTTAAATCATTTGTATATTTAAACAGGAGTCTAGTAAATCGTTTGGGCTGTCTTAGACTTAACACAGCATAATTTTATCTGTCAAATGGCTATTAAAACGTAATCAAATATTACGCTTGCACTCAGCTAAGTTTTACGTAAGTAAGGTCTGAGCAAAGTCTTAGCCTAGATAGCCTCATAGATTTCGGTCTTAGAGAGAAAGCAGCTTCTGCTGCTATTTATATATTTTTTTCGTATTATTGTTTACTTCTGATTTGATTTCACGTGGGAGGGTTTGTCATGTCATGTCATGTTATACCCATGAACGACCAGGTACCACAATCCTAGCTGTGGTTCCAGGTTATCGAGGACTATTATTATTTAAATTATTAATTATTATTTAAATCCCTGCTACCTTTATAAGTCTCACATAATATTTATATTTATTTAAAATATGACGTGACCATTTTTTTGTCTACCGTATGTACTCTTTTTTGTATGATTTATTTACTTTTTTAAAAAATTGTTAAGTAAGTTGTGACCATTGAGTATTTTTGTTGTATTACTTTCCACAGATTATGTTAATGTAATTTAAGATGTTGAAGCTGTATTATTTTTTGATTTAAAATAGTGGCAATGAGTTTCTTGTAACTTCATCTCATTAAAACTAGGGTTTCTCCACAATGGTGATAGATGCTTAAACGTCAGTATAGTTTTGATATATTATATAAGTGTAGGTCAACTGCCAAATTTTTTCCTATCTTCAGCTATGTGGCTGAGACATGGACAGTAAAGAAGGCCCATAGAGATCGGATTGATACCTTTGAGATATGGTGCTGGAGGAAGATGCTTCAAATAACTTGGACAGCATTCCACACCAACCAATCCATCCTTCACACTCTAGGTGTAAAAACTAGACTCTCATCTGCCTCCGTAGAATCTCAGAGTTCTTTGGACACATCGCCAGAAAAGATGGCCACAACCTCGAACAACTGATGGTTACTGGGAAGGTAGACGGACGACGCCCCAGAGGCAGCATCCCTATAAGATGGTCTGACCAAATCCGCACATCTCTGGATACCGGACTTCATGACGCACTGCAAGTAGCCAAAGACAGACACAGATGGCGAACTATTGTCAAAAAGTTGAAGCCTCAGAGAAAACACGACCCTCAGCAATGAGGAATAAGGCGCGAGGAGGAGGAGGTCAACTGCTGCCTTAAATACTCTAAAACCCTAATGATTGCATATTAGGCAATATTATTACACTCCAGATATTGTTCTATGAAAATTACTAATTTATTAAATTTTAAGTTAATCCACTACAAATAATTATTTATTTTGTGGAGTAGAGTTTGTGGAGAACACTGGAGTGTAAAGCAAAAGCTAGGGTTCGCGTGGGGGGCCATAGTGCCTTTCGTGGAGGAACTTCAGTACTTTTACTTAAAGAAGAGGATGGAGGAGGACCCCACCTGAGGATCCCACGTCTCCTTAAGTGATAGGTTACGAGGATGTGATTTAAACTCTGGCAGAGCAAGTGCACCAGGTCACTAATTAATAGCATTAATTTCCACTATGACTATATCTTGAGTCTGTGTCTCCCAGTGCAACAAGCGTAAAATTGTGATAATGAAAAGTGTGACAAATATGGAATGGAACACTGTTTGTTTTTAGGGTTCCGTACTTAAAGGATAAAACGGGTCCCTATAACTAAGACCCCGCTGCCAATCCGCCAGTGCGTCTGTCAGCAGGCTGTATCACATAAACAGTGATAGTTAGAGAGTTGAAATTTTCCCAGATGATGTATTTCTCTTGCCGCTATCACTTAAAAACAGTTAAAAACTGAATAAAAGAAATATTTTAGAAGGCTCCCTTATAAGTCATTTTTATAGATGATGTCTTCAAAAGTTCATAGATAATGGTACGGAGCCCTTCGTGCGCGAATCCGACAGGTACTTGGTCGTTTGTTTCCGTGATATCAGTGTAAGTATATATATAACTGTGCAGTTAATTCTTCAAAAAGGCTATGGCCAAATTTAATGAAAACCGATTGTTTTTTTTTTTCATTAATAAAAATAAGGGACGAGACAAGCGAGTCGTTCAGCTGATAGTAATTGATACGCCCTGACAATTACAATGCAGTGCCGCTCAGGATTATTGGAAAACCCTAAAATTCTGAGCGGCACTACTATTGCGCTCGTCACCTTAATACATAAGATGTTAAGTCTCAATTGCCCAGTAATTTGACTAACTACGGCGCCCTTCAGACCGAAACACAGTTATGTTTAGGTACACATTATTGCTTCACGGCAGAAATAGGCGCCATTTGGTACCTATAATCTAGCCGGCATCCTGTGCATCTTCCATTGGTGAGTAATTATTAATTATGTACCTAGGTAACACTGAAAATGTTTAGAAAATGAAAAACGGCTTAATGTAAAAAGTTGCCAATACTTTTATTGTTTTTCGATGTAATCTCCGTTCCTCTCTATACATCGTCGCATTCGATGGAACCACTGTGAAAAGCAGTGGGCCCATTTTTCCTTAGGGGTCTCTTCTATGGCATTTTCGTACGCTTTCACCGCATCTTCAGGGCTCGTAAAGCGAATACCTCGAATTTTGTCTTTAGTTCTTAGGAATAAATAAAAGTCGCAGGGCGCCAGGTCAGGACTGTATGGCGGATGACTCATTATCTCGAATCCTGCCATAGTCAAATATTCAACAGTTTTGCGGAGTGCGCTAAAGCATTGTCGTGGTGGAGGAGGATCCTATTTCGAGGGCGCTGCTGTCGAATTCTTTCCAAGATAACAGGCAAACAGCGATTGACATACCAGTCTACAGTGACTGTCCTTCCATCTTCTAGCACAAATGTCGCCAAATGACCTTTCCGACCAAAGAATGAGGCAATCATATTTTTTCCCTTGACTTGTTCCTTTCTTTACCTTAGTTGGCCGATCCTCGAAAGGAAACACCCACTGAGCTGATTGTCTTTTGTTTTCGGGTTCGTAGCAATATATCCAGCTTTCATCACCTGTGACGATGTCAAATATAGCATTTGAGTCACCGCCGTTGAACTTATCTAACATTTAGCGACATCAGTCCATGCGAAGGTGTGTCTGGTCGACGACCAGTAAAAAGTTAAAGTATGGGCTATCTGTACAAAGCTTCCTGACGCCTAAATGTTCGTGTTATATTTTTTAACTTGATTCATACCAATGCGTAGGCTTGCCTGTATCTGCTGATAGGTCACTCTCTTATCTTCCTCTACCATGCGTCGCACAGCACTGATGTTATCTTCAGTAGTCGCTGTTAAAGGACGTGCCTCACGCGGATCATCATTGAGATTGCTACGTCCACGCTTAAACTCGTTAAGCTAATTGTTAATAGTGCCTTCATTAAGAAATGCTAATCGCATAAATAATTGACCGAAAATTTTCTCGCGTTAGGTTCATTTTCACGTGTAACAAGAGTTTTAAATTTGCCGCCAATTCACAAAAACAAATGACAAAGCAATGCAATATACTACATTAGGTTACCAAAGAGTTCTAAAATTGAAATTCAAAAAAAGTTTTCATTAGCAACGTTTCTAACTGACCAGTTCTTAACATTTTCAGTGTTACCCACGTATTGTTGCCGTGAGAGAATAACAATCAAACAGACACAGATAATTTTACATGTATGATAAAAATTGATGGTGGAATACTTTTCAAATAGGTACCGTGGTTCCAAAGGTTACCTTCGCATACTTTAAATTCAAATATTTTGAATCAAAATTGGATATAATATCATTTATTGAACGTCAAAAACTACCACCCATTTGAAAAAGTATGCCTCAGACCTGAGAAGAACGGGCGCAAGAAACTCAGCGGGCTTCTTCTTTCATAAAAAATATGGTTACAATGTAATATCGTACAATTTAACTTATTATTTAATAGCCTGAAGGTGGTCGTTTCATTCCCAACAAAAGTTATTTATGAGTAACCTTTACCACACAATTTTTTTTAACAATTCTTTTGAATTTCGTAATACATTTGTTTTGAACATTTTCTGGGATCTTGTTGTATATCGCCTCCTAAGACTTACTAACTTGACTTAGCAGAGTAGTAGGCATTATAAGTTTATGTCTGCTCCTGTTGTTAACATTATGGTAATGACAGTTTCTCGCAAATTCACTTATGTGCCTATGTACATACTTAAACATTATTAAAATTTATTGAGATGCAACAGTAAAGATGTTAAGTTAAGCATTCAGAAACTTACGAAATACCAATTTTTTATAATTACGACAGAGTTATTATGTTATGGATTAACAGGTAAGAGTTATACAATCGTAAAACTGTCGAACGGCGTGTAGAGATTATTGAACTAGACAAGTTAAGTTAACATTTAAGTTAACGAAACACAAACCGAAGGTAACTCTACTGTATCTTACCTCTTGAATTATACTTTAGTTGTAATGAATATAGTAAAATAAAATACAGACACTATAATTTTAGTATATCACTTACCATCTCAATATCCCATCCTAACTCTTGATTCAAACCAATTATAAACACATTTCTTTCAAACTTGAATGTTGCACTGGAACAATAAAAAGTTGTCTAAGCACAAGTTTTCTATTTAATTAAACTTAACACACTAATGAACACTGCATAAATGTCCACACTTCGTTCTAACTTATTTTTGATAAACCGGCGCGTCTTCTAATATTTTGTTAAAGTTAGAAAGTTACGTATGAAACAGAATGGCATGCGCCTACGCAGGTTTCGTTAAACTGTTTGCGCTGCGGTTGCCTGGTGATATTACCGTGGTGGCTCTACGTTTAGTATCAGTGTTGCCAGTTCTGGAAGTACCAAAATTGTAGAAATTTAACTATTCCGGGCTGACTAAAAAAATTCACTGTGGATCGAATGCCTTTAGTTACAATTAAATCTAGTTTTTTAAAATTTCTTTCATTCATTGATATAAATTTGTTCTATTGTACTTTATGTTATGGTATTTAAAAGTTTTGTTTTGTGTTTAATCATTGGTTTTACCAATTATGTTATACTTCTTCTTACTTCTATCTATATAATATATATATATGAAAATGGTCATTGTTTGAGGCTCAATCGCCTAAACCACTGATCGTATCGACATGAAACTATCACCATTAGATGCGAAATTTATCCTAGGTGGTTTATGGCTAAGTTTCGAATTCCATCCTTCCTTCATTAATTTATTTCCTTTAAAAATTCGCACAGCGAAGCGGGCGGGAATGGCTAGTATATTATAAAGGTGAAGTGTCATTTGTATGTTTGAACGTGCTGATCTCTAAATATAACAGTCTGTATTGTTTATTATAGCCGGATTTATGAGGTTAAGGTAAAAGCTATCTATAATAAGGCTACACCTATCAAGTAGCCTTAAATATAGATATTTTTAAGTTGAAATTAATAAAATACAAAATACTTACAAAACAAAACGTATCTTATAACTATGTGTACAATACTACGACTACATAAAATTAAAACTATCATTATGTGGAAGCGTACCAAGAATTCTGGCATCATTACCGCGTTGGATAGCAAGGCTGATCCGTTGACCGAAATAGCTGCCAGCGCTTGGGTTTCCAGTAGCCTTATTGAGGCGCGCAGATAGTATTTTGAACATTCTCCGCGCCTCTAGGCCCCACGGGCCAAGTGTCTCGACACCAAACGGCACAAAGATGTATTAAGTAAGTATTTTTAAGTAAGTCGGAAGAAAAAGTACTCCTTTTTCCTCTTATTGTTCAAAACAAGCATGCAACAAAGTTACACATCTAAATACTACGAAAATCCCTAAAGGTTTATCCGGAAATTTATAGTTTATTCTAATATGTAATATATTACTTAGCATTTCTGTACCATATATGTTAGTAGTGAAATACAAGTAATACTGTAATAGTAAATACGACGCTTTACAAATATTATATTGATTCAAATTAAATTATTTAAATTTAAATCTCTTATTGATGCCTCAGACCTGAGAACAACGGTTACAAAAACCTCAGCGGTCTTCTTTTTTTTGTTAAATTTCGTAACAATTAAAATTTATTAATTAAATAAGCCTGAAGGAGGTCCCTCTATTCCCAATTTGTGCTATAATTAAAGTAATTTATGCTATAGTAGCCTCCACCACATTAAAGTTTTTTAACAATTCCTTTAAATTTCGTAATACTAAGTAAATCTTAATATCGTGTTAAAATCGATACTTAGTACCTATATCCAAAATGTCCTATTTTTTATACACAAGCCTTAATAGATATTTTTTGACAAAATACTATTTAATGTATGTTAAAGCCTCATGGCATAGTTGATTACACTTTCGTGGATTTTTAAGTGTTTAATATTTAAATATAATTGAGAGAGTTTAGAGTTTTATCGTAAAAGTTTATCACTACTACTCTTTGAGTAGAACTACTGCTATAGCTGGCAACATTGGCATTATGTAAAGCAAACAGACAGGTATATTCTCTGTCTCTTTCTGTTCGCCGGAATGTGACCCGCTACGGCGCTATCACCTTGAAGGCCGCGTAAGCTCGTAAGCTCGCGTTAAGTCTTCAATGGCAACAAAAGCTTACGAGTTATATCAGAAAAAATACGCAAATGAACAATTGATTTATTTTTTATTATTATAGTTTTTGTTGTCAGATTTTTTATAAAAAAAAAAATATTTTCAATTTATTTCATAAGTGTGTTTATTAATTATCTATATATAACTACTGCAATATCAATCTCTAACGTGTATCTGTATTTTTTTTGTGATAAATGAACGTTTTATGACTCACTGACACCAATTTTACGATTATTTAAATTTTTGTCTGTCTCTCTGTATATACTTCTATAACTCCAAAACGGCTCCAATATTGATGAAATTGAAGTGTAGTTAGTTAATGTGACTGGTTAATATATAAGATATATATGACGACTATATTTTGCACGCGACGTCGGCCGCATAAATTTCGCAATCGCAGTTTCTGGGAATGTGGAATGAACTTCCTTGTGCGGTGTTTCCAGGACGATACGACATGGGTACCATCAAAAAAAGCGGGTAACCCTTCCTTAAAGGCCAGCAACGCTCCTGTGATTCCTCTGGTGTTGCAAGAGATTGTGGCTGTTGCGGCGGTGATCACTTAACAACAGGTGACCCGTACGCTCGTTTGCTCTCCTATTCCATAAAAAAAAATGTTATAAACCTTTCCTACTCAAGGTGTGTGTTCATTTTCATGATTGGTTGTTTACTTATGGTGTGAAATCATTGTTCGGCTTCAAACATATAAAATGAAATATTTGATATCCGTTTTGCACTGTTTTCGTTTGTACGCGTAGTACAGACAGCCTGAGGCTCAATCACGATATGGATAGATATGCACGCTGCTCATGGTAATCATAAGAAATAAATTCCAACATATTGAAAACAAGAAAATTTGAAAGGGGTGTGTAGTAAGAACATGTGATTGTGTTAATGATATACTTAAATATGTAAGTTAATAAGACTATGTAGTCATTTGTTTTCATTAATTTTTCATTGCATGTTTATGCGGATGAGTGTATTGCAAATAATATTTGTCGATTTCATATATGATTGGGTCTGAGGCAGTCTCTTTTGAATGGGTGGTAGTTTTTGACGTTCAATAAGTGGTTTTGAATCCTATTTTGAATAAACATATTTGAATTTGAATTTGATTTTCTCGATCCAGGTAATGTTAGTCTGTTATTTTGTATAGCTATGAATGTTTGCCAAAAACGCGTTTTTCTACAACTTAAGTAGATAAACTGGGCTTAGGGCAAGTGTAATTACATAATTATTTCTTAAAATTGAAATATTGTTTAATCTATGACCAGTTCAGCGGGTTCAAAACGTCATGCATATTATTATATGCTATATTTAGCGAGAGTACTTAGGCACAGCTAAGGGTACTAAAAATATACCAGCTTTATTTTGATAGTGGACCAGCCAGTGGGAGGCTCCTTTGCATAGGATGCTGGCGATATTATGGGTACCACAACGCCGCTTTTTTCTGCCGTGATACAGTAATGTGTAAACATTATTGTGTTTTGGTCTGAAGGGCACCGTAGCTAGTGAAATGACTAGGTAAATGAGAGTTAAGATCTTATGTCTCAAGATGACGAGCACAATTGTAGTGCCGCTCAGAAATTTTGGTTTTTTTAATCCTGAGCGGCACTGCATTGTGATGGGCAGGGCGTATCAATTTATTATTATTATTTGAAGAGGGTGGCTATTTCCTAGTCCTAAAAGATTCCTAGTAACACCGCGTCCAGAATTGGACTATTGTGTTCGCCACTCATACTAAAGCTCATCGTCAAGCCCTGCCGCCTTTACGAACCGCAGTAGTTCCTTGGCGCGAGTGTTGCAAACACTATATGGTGGCACGAAGTAGTCGCCAAAAATTGTATTACGCTTATGCATTAGTGGGCTGCAGTCGCAGAGTAGATGAATAGGTGTTTCATCATCCTCAAGGCAGAACCTGCAAGCTTTGTCGCTTTTGATGCCGACCACACTGAGGTGCTTGTTTAGGCGACAGTGCCCGGTTAGCATCCTAGTGAGTATGCATAGATTTTTCCTGTTCAATGATAGGGCTTCATTCGCATAGCTACTGTTGAATCAGTGCTTTAGAGTGGTTTAAACCTGAAGAGTTGTTCCAGCGTTTAAGTGCTTCTTGTTTACATTGGTTACTCAGGGTGTGTAGGATGGCGCTCTTGGGCAGTCCACAAATGGGTTCCGGACCATATTGGACTGCTTTAGCCCCAGCTCTTGCGAGCTCATCGGCCATTTCATTGCCTATGATTCCGGCATGCCCTGGGACCCATTTGAGGATCACTCTGTTTTTCATGCCTAATGAATTCAACGCAATTATTGACTAACTTAGACGACGTCAAGTCAGCGTCTAAAGCTTACAATGCTGCTTGACTATCAGAGTGAATGTATATGTTATGATTGAAGTAGCCTTTTTGGATATTGGTTTCCGCGCATTCCAGGATGGCGTACACCTCACACACTCACATGGCACACCTTGAAATATGGAGGTAAAGCATCCCAGGTTTGTGCTGGATTTAAACCTGGGGCGTTCTCCATAGACTCCACAGCCAACTTCATTTTCCATTTTGGACCCATCGGTGAACCACATGAGGCTCCCGTCCTTCCACGTGACTTTGTTGTTCATCCAGTCGTCCCTGGAAGGTAGTTCCACGATGTAGTGTTTAACAGAGATTAATTGTGGAATCATCTGATCAGGTAACATGCCTAATATGTGGTCTCGCAGAACTGAGTCCTCTAAAGTCCTAAGCGTTTGCGACATCCAGTTACATGAACCCCCCTGGGCGATTGCCCTCAGCATGCTTGCCTTCGCCTCTTGCTGTATGAACAGTGGAAGAGGCGGTAGGTTTAGCATTGCTTCAATTTCCGCACCGGGAGTAGACGTCATGGCCCCCGTTACCAACATACAGGCAAGTCTCTGCAGGCTATTTAGTCTGTCTGCAGTTGTTTTCTGGCTGGCTTTGTTCCACCACACAATGGAGGCGTATGTGATTGTTGGTCTCACAATTGCTGTGAATAGCCATAGGAGGATCTTGGGGCGCATTCCCCAATGTCTCCCAACCAGACGTCGACATACACCCAAGGTTGTTTTGGCCTTTTTCACGGCTTTGTCGATGTGAGAATTCCATGTGAGTTTCTGGTCGAATGTGACTCCCAGATACTTAACCTCAGCTGAGAATTCTAAAGTAGAGCCGTTCAAGGTGGGAGACTTCAGTTTGTTAAGTGTCCGTTTCCTCGTGAATGGCACAATAACAGTCTTTCCTGCGTTGACTGACAGTTTGTTGGCTGTACACCACTGTGAGATGGTGTTTAGCTTAGTAGGCTTTGGCAGAAACTTCTGACGATAATAACTAGGTCGTCTGCGTACCCTAGTGCATCAATCCTGAGTTCTGCCAGCTTACTAAGTAGTTCGTCTACTGCTAGTGTCCATAGAAGTGGCGAAAGAACGCCACCTTGTGGGCAACCTCGCGTAGTGTATAGCTCCAGTGATGTCCCATGGAGGGAGATTAGAACTTTGCGATTTGAGAGCATTGACCTTACCCATTTGACAGTGGTGGAGTCTACATTTTCGTTAATTAGTCCCTTCACTAGCGTGTTTATCGGGGTATTGTCAAAGGCGCCCTCAATGTCTAGAAACGCACAGAGTGCAATCTGTTTGTCTTGTAACGCCTTCTCGACTCTATCCACAAGTTGTAGAAGGGCCGTTTCTGTAGACCTGCCTCTACAGTAGGCGTGTTGAGAACTATGAATTGGCTTTAGGCTTAGAGCATCCTCTCTTATGTGTCTGTCCAAGACTTTCTCAATAACCTTCAGGAGAAAGGAGGTAAGGCTTATGGGTCTGAAGGAGCTTGGCAGGGAGTAGTCCTTTCTGCCTGCCTTAGGTATAAATAGTACTTTAGCCTTAGTCCATTGTTCTGGAAGATAGCCCCAGGCAAAGCTTACCCGGTATATCTTGACTAGTAGCGGTACTAGGATATCCAAGCCTTTTTGAAGAAGCGCTGGAAAAATGATGTCTAGACCGCTTGACTTGTAGGGTTTCAGAGTCTTGATGGCGCACCTTATATCCCGGGGTCTGATTATCTTTGCCGCTCTACGCCAGTCCTCGTCAAGAGGCCGTTGTGTAGGCGTTGCTACAGATGGTTGATGGGTAGCCCCCGGAAAGTGGTAGGCCATCGTCGGATGTAAACGATCCATCTGGTCTCTTAAGCAGGCCAATTTGGCTAGGTTTGTCCTTGGCGAGCAGTTTGTGTACTCGGGCTCCTTGGGGAGTTTTAGATAAATCCTCGCAGAACCTCTTCCAAGATGCTCGTTTGGCCTTCCTAACTTCTCTGTTGTATTCTGTTAGGGCTTCTTTGTAGGGTTCCCATTCTTGGGTCTTTTTAGCCCTGTTAAACAGCCTTCTGGATTTCTTCCTTAGTTTGTTCAAGTTTGAATTCCACCAAGGCACTTTCCTGTTTGAGTGTTGTAAGGAGAGAGGGCAGCTAGCCTCGTAGGCGTCAGTGATGCCATCCGTGGTTACTTTCACTGCCAACTCTAGCTCATCCAGGGTTCTGATGTGCTTAGGGATGTTCTCCAAATTACTCCTGAGTTTCTCTTTGTAGACAGTCCAGTTTGTTTTCTTTGGATCCCTAAACGTATATGTTTGTTTTTCGAGGCAAGCCAAGATGTCAAATGCTATGTGTCGGTGATCCGATAGCGAAATTTCATCACTGACTCGCCAGTTTGATATTCGCCTGGCAATGTTGTCGGTAGCGAAAGTAATATCTAGAACTTCCTGCCTGTTCGAGGTAACGAAGGTTGGCTTATTACCTCTGTTTAGTACCTGTAGGCCGTTAGTGTCTAAGAAATTAAGAAGTTGCTCACCTCTGTGGTTGACGTCGCTGCTTCCCGAAGTTGTGTGGTGCGCATTGACGTCGGCCCCGACAATCAGTTCGGCGTTGTTGCGTCGTGCGTATGCACGACCACTCTCGCCAATTCTGTTGTCAGGTCTCTTTCTTCATATGGAAGGTACGCCGAGCAAACGATCACCTTGGTGCCTTCCCGAGGATCTCACTACTCGCGAGGCATTTCTCCATTACTGCAGTAGCAGCTTTGGCGTGGTGGAGGTTTGCCTGAAGTATCCTCGCCCTATTACTGCGGTGCGTCATTAGATCCCACCGGAGGTGGAAGGCTTAGGTCGGTCTGTCTTCTGGTATGGGTGTTTCCGCCCGCGGCCAGAATTAGCCCGACTCTGATCCTTCCCTCCCCTGAGGGGACCTGAGACGTTCCTCGACATCGGCCCTTTGCCCCGGGACGTAGTTGTGGGGGCAGCCGGCCGTTGCGGGGTTCTTGAGATCCCGGATGTTCCTGGTCGCACAGGCCCACTGGTCTGGGTGGGTTGCTGTCCACTCGCTGCTGCGGAACCCTCAGAGACGCCCTTGATCTTAAAATTAATCTTTCTAAAACCAAGGGCAGCTCTGCACTCGGACTCTTTCAGAGTCTCCGCGGAGGGATCGTCCAAGGAAAAAGTGACCACTTGGCCTCCCTTGTCCACCCTCGCGTGGAGCACCTTCCAGTGTTCGGTGTTCAGTCCCGCATTTTGCGCTCGGATCAGCTACAGTGCCTCTTCAACTGTGTCAGCCTCAGTGTTCGGCAGAAAAGTCGTGGCTATGGAGGGTTTGGGCAGTTGTTCCTCCGACATGCATGAGAGCTCTGCCTGCGGCCACGGCTTCAGATCCTTGACTTTGTCGACAAGCCACTCTCGGCTGAAATCATTTTCTCAAGTCACCAGTATTAAGCCAGGCTTGTGGGCAAAGCCCAAAAATGTCGGCCCGGTACCTTGTTCAGCCCCGGTGATCAAAGCAAGAAGTGCGCGGCGCACTTTCCGCATTCCGTCCTCGCTCATAGTATGGGTATGTCGAATGCCCACACGTCAGGACCCGGTTACCTCCTTGAAGCTAGGTCTCCCCGAGGTTGACTGAGTGTCATCTAGCCTGGGGACCTTCTTCGGCTGGGTTTTCGGAGAAATCTCCTCTGACCTGCCACGTTTTTCAGCTTTCGCTTCAGGTGGTGGAGGGTTGTGACCTGCTTTCTGTAGGTCATTCCAAGGCATTTTGGCTAACGCCTTGGCTTCCTCTACAGACAGCTTCTTTGGCTTCGTCTTTATATTTCTCAGTTTCGAGTCTGTTTCCGTAGGCGTTGTGGTTTCCTTAACGGTTGCCAGCTCGCCTGGGATTAGCCTCTCGGCCTGAGGTAAGTTTTCGGTTCCCTTGGGGGCGTCTAGCCGCTCACCCTCGGGTTCCGAGATAGATAGGTTTGCACCTATTTTGGATAAAATCGAATTTAAATATATTATTTTCCTCCACTTTGTTCCCACGAGAAGCTAGCGAAATAAAGGTCACAAACCAGCAGAGCCCCGCTTACTGGCCCAAGGGCATAAAATAACACTCCGAGGTGCCCAGGTATCGGAGGTACACCGTTAAAGTCTGAGCTCTCCTCCAGACACGCAGCCCTCGTCACGGTACGTCTCAAAACTTGGCTTGGATTCCCTCCTCGTTTATCCGGGCTTGGGACCGGCACCATACCAACCCTTTGATATAGGGCAGGATATGGAGGCGGAGTTAAAATCGTATCAATTACCATCAGTTGAACTGAGCTGTCCTGCTCATCTCATCCCTTATTGTCATAAAAAAAAGTCAAGATGAAATGAGAGACTGTAGATAGCTCAGTAGATACTGTTTGAATACTTCGAATTTATATTATTAATTATTATTAGGTACTCATAAAATTTTAAACGTGAAATCAAAAAAGAAAGCCTTTATGCCTTAAATAATAATAATATTGGCACACCTTTCCCCAAATTATCTTGCAATTAGGCATAACCTGTGGATTGAGTAACAGGTAACGATATATTTAATACTATATACTTACTTAAACATACATAAATACAAATAAACTTGCATGGCTCGGAAACAAACATCCATATTCATCATTTAAATGTATGCATCTACAGGAACTCGAACCCGAGACCATTAGCTCAGTAGGCAGGGTCACTAACCACTGGGCTATATGGGTAGTCAAACCCCTTCATGCGCAGAATGTGTAACTTCAACTTCTATATTGATATAAGGGAACTATTATTTATTGGAGATTATAGACAGTACCGGATTTACCACGTAGATAGCAATTGCTACGGGCCCCACGTAAAACGGGGCCCCGCATATCTACCTCCGCCTGAGCCTTCATATTTATACTTGGTACATACTGCATAGGTACTAGATAATAATGATACATATCTTATCCCTAATTGCTATAATAGACAACGAAGTCCTAATAATTTTTGCCATATCGTAGTTTAGCCGAAGAGAAGTTGGAGATCAAGCAAGCCCTCTCGACAAAAAGTCAAAATTTTTCAAAATGCAAAAGCAAGTATTATCTAAATAAAAGTAAACTATACTCCTATGATATTGGTCAATGCCCTAGCAACTTTCATTAATTTTTATTAAATTATTCAAAATAAATTATATTATTAGTCTGCAAACAGAAGCTGCAACATGTTATTTTTAACACTGATTTGTTAAGTTCGATTTAATATATATTTTTTGGCAAGGTTTATAGTGCCAATTAAAATACATTTTGTATACTTGCCTTGATTATTAAGTATATTAATTCAAAAAGTATGGAGTATTAAGTTTTTTTTTATGAAAATAAGGGACGAGACAAGCAGGACCCATTACACTACAGTGACGCTCAGGATTCTTGAAAAACCCAAAGATTCCGAGTGGCACTACAATTGCGCTCGTCACCTTGAGACATAAGATGTTAAGTATCATTTGCCCAGTAATTTCACTAGCTACGGCACCCTTCAGACCGAAAACAGTAATGTTTACACATTACTGCTGCACGGCAGAAATAGGTGCCGTTGTGGTACCCATAATCTAGCCGGCTTCCTGTGCAAAGGAGCCTCCTACAGGTAAAGTAAGTTTTTTACTTTTTAATACTATATCTCGTAGCAGACCAAGGGCAAAGGCCTGAACAGAACTTGGTACGGGCCCCTCGCTTGCCTTAATCCGGTACTAATTATAGAGTTGTATTAGCATTGGTTGACGGTTCCCACACGCATGTTATAACCGAATCCAATCTACAACGTGACCAATTAACAAACACCAAAACAATAAGTAAGTTCTAAACTGGTATGTTCGAGGTACCTAGAATTCATAACTACTACGGTGATAGAACTATGAAAAAACGCCTACCGTATTTATTAAACAGCTTGCCTGAGGACATCGGGCTAGAAACCAGTAAGAGAAAATTTAAAACGAAACTTAAGAAATAAGTATTTATTATCAACACTGCCTTAAAACTAGATTTTTTATAATATTATTATCAATATTTGTTGATTGCATCCGTATAAAAACAATGTTTTCCAAGAGACTTGATCCTGCAGACAAACTGTCCAAACTCTTTTGATTCTTTCGGTAAATGATTAAAACTGTTACAATGATATTTAAAAGTAAATACTCTATTATCATTGTACTGTTTTAAATAAAACGTAAATTATCAAAGTAACCGACAAACAAACACATTTTGCCTTTCATCTAACAAATTAGTGGTACAGCTCGTAATCCTTTTTTTTATTCCTTTTCTCCAATGATGTTCTATACATAGAACGTCATTGCTTTTCTCAACTAACTTCAATTTATTTACTAACACTAAGAATTTAACAATTATACTAAAACTAGCTGACCCGACACACAATTCAATTCAATAAATAGAAACAAAATGTAAGTATTCGGGAATAATGTAGTCTAAAGCCATCGTGCATGTACTCTAATTAGTTCAAAATGAAACAAAAACCTTCAACTACCGTTTTTTAAAGTATTAAGATGGATATAGTATACCTATATAAGATACTCAATTCCATAATTTAGTTATATCTCAAAGGGCTTAAAAAGCGCTATACATTGGTGTTAACAGCATGAAAGTCAGTGCAATAGTTTTTTTTTATCACGAACAGACAGACAGACAGACGCGGCGGAGTACTTTGTTTTACAGTTGTGACTACATAAAACAAATGAAAACATTATAGAACGACCCGTTATTATTTACAAACAATAAAATCTGATCTGAGTCATCATTTCTTCTTTGGTATTGAAAACATTGTTGAAAACAAACTAGATGTTGACTAATTCTCAAAAACTATACATGGCTATCTTTATTGAACTTTTAATATTAGGCGTGATGGCTCATAACTAATAAATTCAGTTTCTTACATCCTTTTTGTAGGAAATAATAAATATATAATTTTACGTGTATTTTATCCATAAAATAAGTCCGACCGAAGCTTCTCTTTGAAACGAAATTCAGTTTTTTTTACATCCTCGTTACCAATGTTTGCAGCACGCATTCTGTCAATTCTGTCAAACGTCATACATAAGGTTACATTAAAAAAGTTTATATTGTCCAAAGCGCTAAGGTTAAATTAGAATTAATGTTATATGGTGTAAATAATTTTTAATGGGTAGAAATATTTTTTTCTTTCTTAAGAACTTTCTACTGACTATAACAAACACAACAAAAAATAGCGAAATCGGTCCAGCCGTTAACGCGTGTGGCGTGTCCAAGTGAAATAGGAATTCATTTTTATAATTATATACATGAAGTATTTTTTTAATTTTTTCAATTTTCTTAATTTTTTCTTTCATAAGACCCTTTTTCCTGACAATAACAAAAACAACAAAAAAAGAATAAGCGAAAGCAGTCCAGCCGTTCACGCGTGATGGCGTGACCAAGGGAAATAGGGATTCATTTTTATATATAAAGATAGCTTAAAATAATGTACTTAAATTATATGTAGGCACAACATTGCTATTACCTTAGATAATAAGACAACCGATGAAAACAGACCAGAAATATTAGTTTAGTGACGGAATCGTTCCGAATTGTATTCTAAATCCAAGTTAAAATCTTTATGCCGTTTGAAAAGTTATAAGAGGTTTACATACATCCATACACACACACACACACACACACATGCAGACGGACACCAACGCGGGATTAGTCAGGGAAGCTTCCTAGACCCTTAAAACATCGAGACCTGATGAAAACTAGATATTCGAAAAACGGGGTAAAACCAATAAACTTCCCGAATTATTGAAAATTTTCATTTTCTTACAGGGAAGTAAGGAATCTTGCATATTAGCTTTATTTATTTACCGTGTGTAGTATTTAAGCACAAGCAGGCCTGTCTCACTCCCCGTGTAGGTATCGAAATCGTAAATACGCCCGGCGGCCTCTACAGAGAGGCTATCCAGTATGGATCTTAGAGTCAGCACTTTGGCACGAGTATCATGTTGACACACAGTTGACACTAGATGTCGCTAAACATTTGACAGTAGCTTTAGAATGTCACTGTCACTTGCATGCTGCACTAGTTTGAAGTTACAATGTTGTGACTGACAACAGTCACCAAGTAAAAACTGTAAAATTGCAAACAGACAGTATTTTGAATTTAATACCGTTCAAGTTTTTACTTTATAATATAAAGAAATATTATTAAATTACTAGGAAATAGGTTTGTGTGGTTGAGAGTTGCTACAGAGGGTTGATGTGGTTACAGTAAACACTTTATTGTTCTACTATAAAGTAACTTTCTATTTCTATAAGTAAGTACCTACATATTATTGAAAATATTTGTAATACTACTTGACTAACATTTTCCCAATATATTTTTATTAAATTCATCTGTCACACACATTACCCTGGATAATCCCAAAACTGCTTACAAGTTTTATATTCTGTTATCTTGCCCTGCCCATTACAATGCAGTGCCGGATTCTTGAGAAGCCTAAAAATTCTGAGCAGCACTATAATTGCGCTCGTCACCTTGAGACATAAGATGTTAAGTATCATTTGCCCAGTAATTTCACTAGCTACCGTGCCCTAAAGATTGAAACACAATAATGCTTACACATTACTCCTTCAAGGCAGAAATAGGCGCCTTTGTGTTACCCATAATCAAGTGGCATCCTGTGCAAAGGAGCCTCCCACTGGCAAAAGTTAAAAGATTACCATTAGATAATCAATCACATATTCTATTTTAAACATTTTATGCTGTGTATTACAGAAATGTCTCGTCCGTTGTCCCAGTGGAAATTGCAAGCATTGGCTGCACAAAAACGTGATAATGAACTTCGGCGTTCTGAAGAACTGAAAAAAGTTGCAAGCTACTTTGAATTAAATACAAATAAATCAAAGCACCATGAATGTTGGACAACAGAAGAATATTATGAAAAGGCGAGGAAAGAAGCTCAATTGTTGAGTGAAAGGAAGATTAAGCAAGTGTAAGGATTCTTAATTAAATATTAAATCTTTATAAAATATCTGTTTATTTAATTTGTCTGTGTGTGTGTATTTTTTTTCTTGCCACATCTTCTATTTTAAAGTTGATTCTAATGCAGTAGTAAATAGTATAATTTATTATTTTAATTTTAACTGATTTAAATTAAATTTTATTTTGTTTGTGTTTGAAAATATTGTTAGTCCTTGTATATTTTAGAATAGAAAGAAGGCATTTGACACTGGTGTCTATATTAAGAGGGTTGCTTAAGAAATCTGTCAAACAAGAAATTAACTTTTACTTCCACATAATATCACACAATTCGTCATGTAAAGAAACCCGACCTCTCTCAAATTTAGTAAACCATCGCCTCACGGTGCTCAAGCAAGGTGCTTCTCTCCCAAAAGCATTTTGAAGACAAGTGGCACAGTGTTGCGGAGAGAGAGAACTTTTAAAATCGTAAAAAATTATCACTCTAAAATCTTTTTGACTAATTCCACTTTGGCTATGTATGTAGATCTTTGATGTGTGATAAAAACAATTGACAAATGATTTCCCGCCAATTGTTTTATTTTTATTACTAATAAGGTTGCAACGTTTCCAAAAATATAACATTTGAAATTCAAATAGTTCCGATTAGCTAGAAGTGCAAAACTTTTAGTGTGCCCCATGTATTTGAACATTGCTTGGACAACAGAATTAGTTTTTAGACTTTTCACATATACTTAAATGTTTTTGTTGCTGTTTAAGCAATGTTTTGACCAAAAATCCGAAAGAAGAAGAAGACCAAATATCCATCTTGTCCACTAGCATATAAGATGCCTTTCATAAAATATAATGTCCCATCCTTGTCCTAACTAGTCTAACATTTGTGAGATATCACATATTTTTCAAATTTGATATTTAGAAATTATTAAATTTAAACCACAGTTCCAAGATAACTTTTATATCCATTCAATTTTTTTTAAATAACAATTAAAAATCTGTTATATATGTAACATCCGAACTTAATTATCGTGAGCTATCAATGGACTTTCAACCAACTTCTAATTATAACAATATTAGCATTAAAAATAAAAAGTATAGAATATTCACTTTATATATATTCTCGTTAGGGTTTTTAATATCAGGAACATTTGTTGTATCAACATCTTCTTCATCCATATTTCTCTGGCACATTTAGGAGTAATTCTTTGAGAATGATGCTTTGATTCATAATGGGCCACATAATTGCTTAAAAAATTAGGAATATATTGAATATAATTTAGGATTTTTTTTAAAAACTCAAATGTTGTGCTTTAAAAAGTCTAGATAAATATCAGATTTTATATGTGAGTTCCCAAATTGACTTCATAGACATCCACTTATACCCCTTACTTACTTATTCATAATGGTTTGCTAACTGTAAACAACCGCTTAGGAGTGTTTTTTTTTCATTCTGACTTAGGTCAATAGAAGAAGACAAAGTGAGAATTAGCAATGCTTTAATTTAGCAGACTCTTATGAATAAGGGGGTATATGTTTATAAATTAATAAACTTTTTCTTAAACTTCACAATAACATCTGATCAATAATGAGACTTTTGTACAGATTTTTTGTTCATAATCTGTGTGTAATTCCCATTTATGGAATAGAATGTTGGTCACCTGATGCTAGAATGGTCGGATGTGCTTTAAAAATGATGCAGTAGGTGAAAGTGATCACCTGCCATCAAATGAACTACATATAAACATTTTCTGTTGATTGACATAATGAAGTTTAAAAACCCTTCTACCACCTGTTTTCTCTTATCGTGCTTTATTTTAATATTTCCAAATTTGTTTCAGACAATTAGAAGAAAGACGAAAGAAACTGGAATTGATGTTGTTTCAAGAAAATATGCAGTATCAGCAAGAGTTGAAGACATTGTCTGCGAAACCTAAACTATACCAGAATGGGTGAGTGTCCACTAGATCTAGTACTTGATATAAATGATCTTTAAGTTGGTATTTACATTCATTCAATTGTTATTAACCGACTTCAAAAAAGGAGGAGGTTCTCAATTCGTCTGTATTTTTTTTATGTTTGTTACCTCAAAACTTTCGACTGGGTGAACCGATTGAGATAATTATTTTTTTATTTGAAAGGTGGTGCTTCCCGTGTGGTCCCATTGTAATTGGTCCAGATCTGACGATGGCATCCATGAGAAAACCATGAAAGTCTTTAATGTACTATACATACATATAGCAAAGTGGATGATAAATTTACGAATAACTCAATATCGCGCCAACCGATTTCGATGATTCTTTTTTTTTTGGAAAGGATATACTTCAAAGATAGTTTGGTGAGACGTTTGAGAGGTACTGATTACGGAATCCATAAAAAAGTAACAGAACTCTTCAATTCTTAGGAGCAAATTAACGATACTCGGCCGAATCTTTTTTATGCTATCCGGATATTTAAGTCATCTACCAACACATAGTTATGGTCTAGTAATTGTCGTAGTCGACTATGATGATAAATGGGACTCTTTAACGACTTACAGTAAGGGTGCGATCTATGGCAGAATTTCTAACTGTCTGTAATCAAATTGTAAAGCACTTACGTTCATTGTGCATTGAAAAGTTTTGTATATCTACATATATTTAGACAAATTGTTAGTAAGTGTACTTAAAATTCACTAAAAATCATAAAATAAAAAAAAATTAACAAAAAAACAACCGACTTCAAAAACACTATTCCAAAACAATACATATAATGTGCACTAAAAATTAAAAAAAAATCTTATTCTAATTACGATTATTGTAATTTTTGGAGTTGGTGTCATCCAAGATAGGTTTGTTACTACATACTAAGTTATAGGTGAGATGTGCTTGAGTCGTGAGAAGGTGAGAGGCGAGAGCGGGTCGCGGCGGAAAGACACCGATTCCAAAAAATACTTAATTAGATTGTCTAAAAATACGCAATTATTTTTATGCTTTTTAGTGCACATTATAACTATTGTTTAGGAAGTTTTTGAAGTCAGTTGTTTTTTGTTATAGGTAATTTTTTTTTAAATTTTATATAGAGCTTCAAGCATTACTGTCATTGATTGAGAATTGTAGTCCTCCCTCCACCCGCGAAAATTTGTTGATTGTGATTCCATACATTCTTTTTCGTTTTCTAGTAGTTGATTTCTCAACAAATTAAACTTATATTAATTTTCTTTTTGGTATAGCCATTGTTAAACAACTGTTCATCCCACACTACTCAAACTTCCCGTACTACGGTGCTCTGAATTTGAAAAAATGGTGGTAGTGTGACGAGGTGAACACTAAAATCTAAGTTAGCTTCAGACCACAGCTTGAACTCATGAGAATCATCAAAACAAGCAAATCTGTAAAGTTTTGACCCGTCTGACCATTTGGCGGTAAAAAAAGGATTTAGCGGGATGTAAAACGCCACGTCAGCGGCGTCGCGCTGTTGATTGAGATGTTGTCGACGCTTCAAAAACTGTCTCAAATCATACTTAGGATATTACAATATATAAATAAGGTCAAAACTTTCCGTAGCTTTTCTAAGTGCTCTTTTAAGTATTGCGAAATATACTTACTAATTCGTCATATTTCACGAACATATGTGTTCATCATGTGACAAAACTTGATCCAACATTATAAGTATAGAAAACTGAAGATAATGTGTTGTGGATGCATGGATTAATAAATCATTGAGCTGAGTAGGCACATTTTAAGAATTTTCCAAGATTTCCTTTAATTTTCAGGTCTTATCTGAATAAAGTACCAACATCAGTACTCCAGGACATCAATCATGGTATCATTGAGAAGGAAGAACAGTTGAGGAGACAGGAAGCTGAATTGAAACTGTATCATGCATGGAGACTGCGGCAGCCGGAGTTGAGGGCTGCCTCTTCACATATAGCCAATGGGAAACTTAAATCTGCTTGGTAAGAAGTTTGTAAGCGCTTATGTTTATATCATACTTCGGTTGTAAAACTACGGCTCGTCACAACCTCTGTCTAAACGTGATAAACTCAAAACTTCTGAACTGGTTTTAATGAGAAATCTAAGCTTCTTCCCGCGACTTCTACTATATTTCGGAATAATTTTTACCCTATGTCTGTTTGCCAGACGTGTTTGCAAAATTTAAGATGATTGGTTAAGTAGTTAAGGTGTACAAGTGTAACAAACAAAAAAAAAACTGTAACATACTTAAGGCTTTGAAGGCAGTTTATACTTAAAGAACTTGCATGAAATGCATATGTTATGTCATAGGATGGAGCAAATTGTGGAAAAAGAGATGCAAAAGAAAAAAGAAGAAGAGGAAACCCGGAAGATATTGCAGGAAAGAGACGAAACACTCAGGAAAGAAATAGAGTTAGAAGAAGAAAGACTTCACAAAAAAGATTTGCAGATGAAGGTGAGTTAAAAGTATTATGTGATGCATCATTATAATCCTGTTATTCTGTACATATTTACAGGTAATACATTAATTGAAGTGTCTTTTGATAATATCAAAATAACAGCTTCTTGATGAAACGAAAAAGCGAGACGATAGAGGTGCCGTTACTAGCGATTATTTATAAAACTATTATTTTGGCCGCCGCGCCAAATTATGATTTCAACAATATGGTATCGTATCCGAAGTTCTCGAGGGTGCAGAGAACGAACTTGGGATCATTTTTGACATCCAAGATGGCTGAAAAATTAAATTATTTTTAAGTTTGGTGAAAAATGGTAAACCTTACATTCATCCTGATACTCTTACATACCGCTTTTATGCTAAATCTAATATTTAAACCGGGAACAAAAAATATTTCGACAATGAGCATCATATTTTTGTGTTGTTTTCAGGAGCTCAGATCTGACTTACAAGGACAAATAGCAGAGCTGAGTGAAAAGGAGACAGCCGTGAAAAAGTTGAGAAATTTTGAAGACAAAGAGAGAATGATATTGGAAGAGTTAATTTTCCTCTCCAAAGAAAGAGAAAGGGAACATAGTAAGCTAGTGGCAGAAAGAGACAGCTGTATAGTAAACATGGGCTTGCATAAATATAAGTTGAAGAAGAAGGTTATATCCATTTTGAATGAAATAGATTTGGATCTAAAGATGTTGGAAAAAATAAAAAGAGCTGTTATGAAGGCAAGTAACGAATGATAACATGTATTATTCAAACTCTCTAGATATTGTTTTCTGCTACTATCAGTTAGCATATAGAAAAACAAATTGTGCAAGAGAGAGAGAGAAATTCTTACAGCAAGATCGTAAAGGAGAGCAATTTCAATTTCAAATTGAAATATTTTTATTCAAAATAGGATGTGCCAAAACTTATTGAAAATCAAAAACTACCACCCATTCCAAAACGATTGCCTCAGACCTGAGAAGAATGGGCGCAACAAACTCAGCGGGCTTTTTTTTTCATTGAAAAAATATGTTAACCAAGTAATATTGTACAATTAAACTTATTATTTAATATCCTGAGGGTGGTCGCTCAATTCAAAATCTGTGGTATCATTAAAGTCATTTGTGTTATAGTAACCTTTACCACACAAACGTTTTTTAACAATTCTTTTGAATAACGTAATACATTTGATTTGAACTATTTCTGGGATCTTGTTGTAAAAGCATATACTATCGCCCCACAAAAGACTTACTAACTCGACTTAGCCGATAAAGGCACTATAAGTTTATGTCTGTTCCTGGTGTTATTATGGTTATGCCAGTTTCTAGCAAATTCACTTATGTGCCTATGAACAACATTACATTATCAAGAATATATTGAGAAGCAACAGTCAAGATGTTAATTTCTTTGAATTTTGCTCTCAATGATTCTTTAGGACCTAGGTTGTAAATAGCGCGAATAGCCCTCTTCTGCAGCACAAATATTGTATTAATATCATCAGCGATGCCCCATAGCAAATTTACTGTAATCGATTTTCAGCCATGCTTGGCAGTAGGTCCTTTAGTGTTTTGTATATAAAACTACTACCTCATGGACATTGACAAATATAACCGGTCACACATTATCAGGCTGACATTGTTATATACTACTTCAACTTAACTTATATACCAAGGTAGCACAAAAATGGTAGGTATACTCGCTTTGGTGGCCAGTTTAACTATTCTTTTTAACTCTTCAAGGTACCTACTAACTTTGGTATTGAATATTTTTTAACTAATTTGTAAATCTACTCAAAAGGAAAAAATACTTTCCAATATTCGATACTTGATGATTAGAGGTAATATCGAATAATATACAATAAACAGTTAAGATATTTTTCCCTAAAATGATTATTTTTATCAAAATCGTTTCCAAGACTCAGTTGAGTACCTATTTCTTGTTCTTGACCATTCACGCTCGCTTGGAAAATTAAATTTCACAGGATTACGAGTCTGACAAAGAAAAACATGGGAATTACAAGCGAATACTGGATGCTGCACTCGTTGAGTTAGAGCAGTATAGAGAGAGGGAGCAAGGAAGACAGAAGAACATTGAGCATATGTATGACGGGGAGGCGAGACAGCTCAATGAGAAACAAGATCAGGTAATGTTATACTTTGCCAGGAGTATGATAGATTAATACATGCAGGTGATGTTAAATTACGTTTATATACATCCATGCTTTAAATCCTCTATTAAATATTCTGAAACATTTAGCTTATTACCAACATTAAAACACCCAATGTCGTAATAACCATTACATGATCCAAACGAGTGTTGTAATGTTGTACTGAATTTCATAACAACACTCCTTGGTCTTTTTTTCGATCCCTTCATGCACAAAGAGTTTCAACAAACAGCCACATTCTTATTGTTTGATGCGTGGTATCTGTATGATTTTCAAAAAAGAACATTTTCGTTTACGCGCGTTCCACACTGCCACAACGTAGCGCGCCGTGACAAGAAGTAGGTTATTCGAAACCCCGCCATTTTTCTTGAAAAAATGAGTTTGACAGCACACTGCCGGATATTTTAAGCGCTGCAAAAGAACATAATATTCAAGTGAATTTTAATACTTGCACTATACAAAATGTAAATTACTACTAAAATAAATAATTCTTTCATTAATACTTAGTTTATTTGTATATAATCAGTAATGGTTGATATTAGGTTACTACTAGGACTGGTGTTTTAATGTTTGTAGTAAGCTAACTTTTTCGGAATCTTTTAGAGGATCCATATTCTGGGTGTAGATAAAGTCTTGTATGCGACTGTTGATAATTAGGTATTAAAACACTCATGTGATACTATTATCACCCACCACCAGAGAAACCCACATTCGTGTTGTAATACCCCTTATTACACAACAGTTGCATAAATAACTGTTACGTGGTTAGGTATTTCTTATTGGGTCTACAGAACGCTTGCACAAAGTCACACAGTCATTATAAACTCGCTCAACTAGTGGATAGACGAGGTTGCTTAGTAAACAGCTGTTTATCTCGTGCCACGGAGCGGACATATTGAAACCGAACAGCTGTGATAGGGAAATAATCTTACATCAATACCCAGTTGACAAGCCGAATTCTTTTATATTTTCCGTGCAAAATGTTGGTTGCGTAGGTATAAGTTTAATTTGGGTACCTACTTTAACTACAAAAAAAATACCCGTGTATTTAATTATTATTACTATTAATACTTCAATTTAACGGCATTTGTTAAAAAATAAGTTTGAACTTTACTATTATTAAAAACACTTTTTTATAAATATTTAGTTATTTGCCGTAGTTACTCCGATTACTCTTTTTATTTTTCAATATAAAATCAACCTGTGTAATTGACTGTACGCATTCAGGCATCACATCATGCTGTGTATGCGAGCGAAACCATTTCCCAAGAAGATGTAGTGAAGAATAATAATTTATATTTTTCACCCACTGTGTACCTACTCTTTAAGTATGGTATTGTTAATACACCCATATTTGCCAATTATTTCTATGAGTATCATATTATTGTCTCCATTGCGTAAAACCAGTCGTAAACTGGTATTTTGTTTGTAAATAATTACAAATTGCTTTGCGTGCGCACGTGCACCATCGAACGATGCATGCATACATGCCCGGTCTGGCATCTAGCAGGGTGCTTCATATAAAAACAACGTGATTACTACAGGCGCTTGTGCGACGTTGCCACTCTGGTATGCGTGGCGCATCTGGTCTGATAACGTCACGCCACGCATGTGTTGTGACCGGGTTGGGAAGGTGAGTATAAAATAACGACGAAAAATGTTGAGTTTCTTACCGAATCTTTTTAACATAGTAAAATAATTGCAACAAATGCCGGGAAATAAGTGGCCGTCGCCAAGAGCGTCCGCCATTTTGTGAAGCTCTGCCATTTTCGCCATACGCTTTGTGTCCAATATTCTAGCTTTCGTATTTCTAAATATCCTAGCCGACCGACATGTCTAACAGTTTTCAAATTAATTGTACAAATTTTCAGCTGTGGGCCAAAGAACGAGAAGCGCGAAGTATATTAATGAACGAAGTAATTTTGACATTGCGAAAACAAGTCGAAGAGAAACTCGAGCAAAATATTCAGCAACAAAGAGAAAATGTTTTAGAACGAGAGAAGATTGTAGAACAAATGGAGAGTTTTCATAAGGAAGTGAAGGCCAAGGAACAAGAGACAAAGGTACCACTTTTCGTTAACTTTTCCCTCAATGCCATGCCTAGTATCGGAATTCTGGGTCTCGATATCTAGAACAATAATAAAATAGGGGGAAATTTCTTCTAGATTTCTAGAACATTCTAGATTTCTATAAGGTCTTACACCTAAGTAGCCACGGCTTACTAATGCCCACTAGTGGCGTGACTTCTAAGTCGTATTTTTCGGCTAAACAAATTTGGTTCAAAATATTGGGTCTTCTTCCCGTGCCAATCTGAGTTCCCGTGCGGGCGCCCTGTTTAAGTTACCACGCATTTCGAGCGATACATTTTAAATTATCGTTTGGTCTGTTTTCAAAAGCGGGCCTATGTCAGCCTCGCTGGAACCGGGACATACTGCCAGAAAGTGGGACTGTACCGCCCAAAGAGGCTTGTACACTGAGTGAATTCAAGACCATATATATATAAGAATTTTATGTAATAAGTTTTAGAAAATAAGACCTTTTTATAAGATTTATTTCATTGGTTTGTACCTGTTATAGTAAAATAAATAAAATGTAGTTCGTTAAATAAATTTTAAATATAATATATTGAATGACGACCTGTATAGCCGAGTGGTTAGCAATCCTACCTACTAAGCTAGAGGTCCCGGGTTCGAATCCCGGTAGGTGCAAGCATTTATATGATGAATATTGATGTTTGTTTCCGAGTCATGGATGTTTAAATGTATTTATATGAATTTATGTATGTTTAAGTATATTAAATATATCATTGTCTTGTAACCCATAACACAGGCTATATATGCTTAACTTGGGGCAAGATAATTTGTTTAAAAAGTGTGTCAATATTATTTAATATAGGATAGTCGCTTTAGTGAAGAAATACTATCTGTTTTCCAGCTTAAAAACACGTCATACTCTACGATAACTTCGCTACAGTCGCAGCTAAACAGTCTGAAACTTCAGAAGGAACAGCTCGACGCAGCGGCGACCAGAGAGGCGGAGTTACGTGCGGCCGTGGCGCACGAACGTAATATACGAACGGAGATCGCCCGCATGCAGAGACAAGGGAACATGCAAGCCTGGATGTAGTATTAGATGTTTATCTACACCCATGCTTTAAATCCTTTATTAAAGATTCTGTAACAGTTAGCTTATTGCCAACATCAAAACACCCAATGTTCTAATAACCATTACATTACCCAAAAGAGTGTTGTAATGTTGTACTGAATTTCATAACAACACTCCTATGTTTTTTTTATCGCTTCATGCGCAAAGAGTTTCAACAGACAGCCACATTCTTATTGCTCGATGCGTGGTATCTGTATGAATTTCAAAAAAAGAACATTTTCGTTTACGCGCGCTCCAAACTCCCAGAACGTCGCGCGCCGTAAAAAAAAGTAGGTTATTCGAATCCCCGCCATTTTTCTTCGATATATATAAAATGAGCGATTCATTTTAAACGCTGCAAAAGAACATTATATTCGAGTGAATTTTAATTACTGCACTATACAAAATGTAAATTACATTTCATTTATACTTATTACGTTTCATTAATACTTATTTTATTTGTATATATAATCAGTAACGAATGATATTAGGTTACTACTAGGACTGGTGTTTGAGTGTTAGCAGTAAGCAAACTGTTTTAGAATCTTTTAGAGGATTCATATTCTGGGTGTAGATAAAGTCTTGTATGCAACTGTTGATAATTAGGTATTAAAACACTCATGTGATACTATTATCACACTCGGCTTCGCCTCGTGAGATAAATCCACATTCGTGTTTTAATACCCCTTATTACACAACAGTTGCATAAATAACTATTGTAATACAATCAATTTATTAATGAGGTGAAAAAGATTCTAAATGTATTTATTGTTAGAAGAAAAATAAGATTCCTTATACATAAACATCTTATTGATATTATCATATAAGTTACGTCAATTTTATGAAATTTAATATAAAATGTGATTTTTTTACATAACATTTAATATGGTATGTAAGAAAATTTATTGAAGTAGGCGTTACTTTGCGGAAATCTATAATTATATAAATGATTTGAGTTTTCTTTAGTGTTAATTCCGCCAATAATTGTCTCCAAACAATTCGACACGTGTTTCGCCTCTACACGAGGCATCCTCAGGACGTGTTGTCTCGCCAAAATCTGGCACGAGACTGAAACTGTCTTGTTTGGAGACAAATATTGGCGGAATTAACACAAAACTCAAATCATTTATATATGGTATGTAAGCCAATGTGTTCTTTAGGTACGTAGACATAAAGTCGTTAGTAATTGCTCAAGACGCGCGTGTATCGTTATTCTAGTCATAGGTGCATATTTTCCTTTCATTGTTTATATGATCGAAGTAAAAGTTTTCTCAAACATGGAAAATCAATAAGATAATTAGATAAACCAAACAAGCGTAAATAATCTAAGTCTGTAAGTAGGCAATTATTTCTTCCGTCATCGCGCGAGTTGATCGATAGTTTTGGCCTTGTATCCCCGACTTACGCTACAAACACTAAAACAAATCGTGAAAATTAAACTGAATTTAATTTATGAATAAAAACTTTACCACACATTTAAACAAAATAAGTTAATACACACACACACACTCACGACTTGTTCCCATCGGGATAGGTAGAGACAATAGAATGCCATTTGCTTCTATCCTTACAAACCTCACGCGCTTCCTCTACATTCATTACTCTTTTCATACATGCTCGCCGGTTGCGGGTGCTTCGGACCTCTCCTTTTCTCAAAACGTCCCCAATTTGGTCGACGAATGTTCTACGAGGTCTCCCGCGACCGACTTGCCCACACACACTTGCCTTATATATTTGATGCGTCATTCTTTCTTCACTCATTCGCTCCACGTAAATAAGTTAATAAAAATAAAATAATATAAGTTAGTGAAAACAAATATTAGCTTAATCTTAAAAACTAAAGCAAAAAAACCTTAAATGATCAGTTTGGCACTGGCCTTTCGAACCTACTCAGTTACAGTGTCTTTAATGAGCACACCATTGTGTAACGTTTAGGATCACGGTCCTCCACAGTGCGGTTTTCAAGGAGCTTTCTTCCTCGTACTACGAAGCTGTGGAATGAGCTTCCTTATGCAGTGTTTCCGCGACGATACGACATGGGTACCTTCAAAAAAAGCGCGTATTCCTTCCTTAAAGGCCGGCAACGCTCCTGTGATTCCTCTGGTGTTGCAAGAGATTGTGGGCGGCGGTGTTCACTTAACACCAGGTGATCCGTACGCTCGTATGTCCTCCTAGGTATTCCATAAAAAAAAATACGGCAAACAATTATTTATTAAAATTAATTTTGCGTGAGAGTAATCCATACTTACAAGCTTTGGCATTTGTGTTTTTAGTAATAAAAATTGAAATAGCTCACTAAGGCTGGGGATGTAGGGAAGTATTGATCAATAATATGTAATTTCTGTACTTTATTCTAAAGTTGGAGACTGAATGTTAACCCCGTAGCGGTGGTGGTAAATTTTTCCACCACTTGGTGGTATTGTACTTGAAACTTCTCTTGGCGCCTTGTCTTGTTCGCATGCTTGAGACATGAGTAGACGTAGATGGTAGGTACTGTGCGTAAACAAATTTATCAATGTGTTATGAATGCAACGCAGCTTGATACTGAATACGATATAAAATGAATCTTATTAGCCCGCATCTTAAGTAGCTAATTCCTTAAATGTGTTACTAACACTTTTTTTATGGAAAAGTAGGACAAACGAGCGTACGGGTCACCTGGTGTTAAGTGATCACCGCTGCCCACATTCTCCTGCAACACCAGAGGAATCACAGGAGCGTTGCCGGCCTCTAAGGAAGGTGTACGCGCTTTTTTACCATGTTACCCATGTCGTAACGTCCCGGAAACACCGCACAATGAAGTTCATTTCACAGATTTGTAGTACACGTCTGTTACTAACTCTTTTTTCTGTGGTTAAAGCCACTTAGTGCCGATCTAAGATGGGGTAGACGCCCTTGCTATGTTTAATCTTCGACCTTTCCCACCAACAACATTAAAACCCAGTAGACGCTTTTATAATCACAATATAAACAACTCAGTCACTCAGCTAAGGTGAGCAAAGCGCGGCGTACTGATGTCTCATTTGTCACATCACAACATATCATAAACAATCGCTACTTATAAGATCTATGGCTAAAAAAGTTGATATTTCCCTTCCGTTAACTAAGGCTGAGATCAATAGAGCATACTCAGACTTGTCGTACGTAAAACTTAGCTGAGTGCAGTTTTTTTATGGAAATAAGGAACTAGACGAACAGCACGTTCAGTTGATGGTAACTGATATGCCTTGCCCATTACAATGCAGTGCCGCTCAGGATTCTTGAAAAACCCAAAAATTCTGAGTGGCACTACAATTGCTCTCGTCACCTTGAGATATACCTTAACATCTAAGTCTCATTTGTCCAGTAATTTCACTAGCTATGGCGCCCTTCAGACCGAAACTGCCGCCCTTCAAACATTACTGCTCCACGGCAGAAATAGGCGCCGTTGTGGTACCCATAATCTAGCCGTCATCCTTCTTAATAGATCTGTCTTAGTAGAGCATATTTTTGAGCGTCTGCTTGTAGGTTCGGTACTCGAAAGGTGACTATCGGGAAACCTGTTACTAAGCCGCCACTATTTGTATGTCCGTCTGAATCTTATAAACCGCAATACCTCTATAACAACAAGCGACCTAAGTTATTTATTCAAATGAAGTGCGTATGTATTTCTCATGACAGCTAAGTTATAAAATAATAAGAGTATTTTATGTTCGATGTCGATAATCCGTACACCGACAATAGTACATTAAGAGATAAAATACTTTTAGGTGATATTTTATTTTAGTAATTTTCAATGGATTAAAAATTTTACTTTTAATAATCAAAAGACTGCAATAGTACTTTAAAATCTTAAAAAAATAACTTTAGAAATCTTTAAGTTTTTTCTTTATTTAATTCTCAAGCAGAGGGAATAAAATAGGCAACAGAAATTTTATTTTTTTAATTTAAATTTCAACTTCTCTCATTCCTAAAATGATTTATTATAAGCTAGGTATACGAATTAGTTTAATAAAATAGTCGAATTCACCAACAATGTAATATAGGTGTTTAAATAGAAATAAGTTCCTATCGTTTATGCTAATGTCAAAGACTAACTGCTCGCGGTTCCATAATTGTGTGTTCTGTTCCTATAATATTGATCGATACGACACTGGTGTGTTATTTGCGTCCTGTAAGGCTCGTAAGTGCGAAATAGAAATACACACATTTTAAATAAAACCCTTTTAACCCAGGGTTAACTAAAATAAAAAAAAATTAAAAATGTGAGCCGTCACGGGACGCCTGGCAGATGTGAAACATCGACATTATTTTGTAAAAGTAATATGCAGAAAAGAACATATTGTGATAGGAACTAAATATGTCATAATGATAAAATAAAATATTACGATTCTTTTCCAGATAACGATGACTATTTATTGAATAAACATTTATTTTCATTAAATATAAAAATTTACGAATTTATTTCAAATCGTGAATACTTAATTCGTTTAATCAGTGACTTCGGTAATAGTTATATTCGATGTTGCCTCTGAGGACGGTATTACTGTGACAAGGCGACGCGTCGCCACGGCATGCGTCGCCACGCCAGAAATCAGTTTTACGTGCGGCTATAGATGTTTCACATCAAAATGTAACTTTTACGCATAAATCTTATGTAAAACACAGTTACAATTACATTACATGTGTTTTAATCCTTTAGAAGTGTTTTATTTAAATGTGTCACACTCGCGTTAATCAAAGAAAATACTAAGCACACACTATTATATGGCTGCTTCTATAGAGCGTTTGACATCGGAATAACTATTGGAATCGTGTTTGTGTGTATGCGTGGATTTATGTTATCAGTAAGAATATATTTTTGTAATGAAGTGTGTTTTATTAGATTGTAAGTAACAAGAATTGGTAGCGACGGTACGAACTTTGCGGCAACTATATAATGACATCTATATTGTGAATTAAAAACCTTTTTTTTTTGTTCCTCTGTCTCGCACTGTTTCGCGAAGTAATTCGCCTATACCACGCATCGTTTCGTGTTAAATGCATTATTAATTGTTACCAACTCTGATCGCGATTTGTTCAAAAATATGTGGAGTTTTTTATTAAGTACTTTTTGGCTTTCTGTGAGAAGACTGTAGTATTTTATCAGTAAAATTTATACATCCTTAATAAATGTAACTACTAACGAGCGCATTTTTGAAGGGTAATAAATAAGATAATTATTATTTGCACATGGATTCTGTTTTTAGTTGTGAGTGAGATATTGCATATTCTTTGTCTCGATGATATTAAATATTTTAAATGATAAATATTTTTACAATGTTCCTGGAATAAATCTAATGTAAGAAATGGCTTTAATAAATATATTTCACTATGTCGTGTTTAATTTGTTGTTGTTGGCAGTGTGTTATAAAGGTATAGTCGTATCTGTTTTGCCCGTTTTCATCATCATACTTACCACTAACTCATCCTCCATTTACTAAGTCTGGCCATAAATAGTGTTACAATTAAAAATAAACAAAATATTACAGTTGAATTTGGAACCTGTCATTTTTATAGGATTGTTCATTTAGTTTTCTCATTTTGGCGCCAAGACAATATTAAAAATGGAGTGGGGTGATAAAGAAAACCGAATCGCTGTGGTTGCATTACACAAAGTAGGTATTTTCCCATGGAAAGAGTGCGTGCTTGTATTTATAACTAGCCTCAACGTTTAAAGAACTGTATTGCAACCAAAGAAGACCATTCCGAATAAGCCTTATATATTTTAAATTGTTTTATATTTATGTATTAAACTAACACACTGTAAAAGTAATAAATGATATTTGCAAAAGACGTTTTTTTTCTTTGTTTCAGTATTTATGGCAAGACTAGGTATAATGAAATCAAATGTATCTATAACATTGGTTCTTTCAAAACAACCCATACCTCAAAGATGGCATTGCTCCTAAAATTGCTCTGGAGTTGCTGAAAAGTGAGCGGCAGAAATGAACTTGTATATTTCTCCGGGGGTTGTATCATAATGGCTAATTTATAAGTTACGCGGCATAAAACGGTCTAAGCCGTAACGTAACATGATACTCGTGCGTCATAATCTACTGTGTGACCCTGCTGATGCCCCATAGCATCTAATAAAAGGCTAGTTTTCAACATTAATCTTTGCGAAACATAGTGACACTTGGCCGTTCCTTCTTGTAGTTTTAAATAATTTGAGTTTCGTTCTTATTATGTTTACTAAACATTGAACCTGGTCCATTCGTGCTGTCGAAGTAAGACGGAAGTGTGTCTCTCGTACATTAAAGGCTTCGGCTCCTCTTAAGATGGGCATGTGACGTCACTATTCTTTTTATTAGCTGGGAATGCACAGGCAGTCTTCACAGTGGTACAGCTAGATACTGCATTACACTGTAAATCTAAATAAGAAACAGGGATACAAGCGCCGCTTATTTCCCTGTCTGAGCGGGATGGCGGTCCAACATTGCATAAATATTAAGTTCCACAGCTACTATGAAATGATCCTGTTAGTCATAGGAGGTCAAAGAATTGAAGTGTCAAAAAAACAAGACAGTGAGTTAGCTCGTTTGTCACTATATGTACATAGTATAAATCCTGTACAAAAATTACAACTGAACTGTTCTTTAAGTCAATTTGCTCGTTTTTTTCTTGCAGGCGTTATCTTTTATTAATCCCTGATTGAACACCCCGGTCAATGATTCACGGGTTTTATACTAGATTCTAAGTTTATAATTATTCCGTTGATCAAGTGGTGGCCCATTTTCTTACTGGTTCGATCCCTATGATATTATAATAATATCCATGTTGTCATGTGTCGATTATTACCGGTCTTCGAACGTTCCAAAATTGCTATGGTGCGATCATTGCTTGGAAGTGTTTATATGCTTAATTAAATATCATATTTATCTAATTAAATCTAGATTCAATCCACAACGCATCACGCAGACTCGAAATATAGACGATATCATCGATATTGCAATGGATTCATTATTATTCTTTTTAATACTATAATAAGTATTTTTCATTTTTCCAACGGATCATAATTATGCTTTGATTTACTGTTCACGGGATTGTGTAGGTAAAATATAAAGTATCACATTTTTAGTTTCCGATACAATGTTTATAAGTTATTTGAGTAAATAATTACGAACGAAGACTGACGTATTTAGTTTTATAGCCGAAGACATTAAATAATGTTATACACACTACCAACCGAAAAAATGACAAACTAGCAAAAATTGTTTTGTTCCATTAAGATTCCCGGCACACAGGTCCGTCGTGGCTGCAATCCGAATTCTCCTCTCCGAGCATTCTCCATATTGACCTGAACAGACCTATTGGTTTCCATCTATTTTTGGAAATAAACCTTGGCGTTGTAGGATTATTTGAAACGACAGAGATTCGACGATAATGAAGCCGTAGTCTCTGCTGTACAGGAACTATTCTTAAGGTGTGCGATTGAAGAGTGTTTTTAAAAGTAATTTAAGTCTAGAGAAAAGACATATTATGTACCTATTTCGCTTAAAGGTATATTGATAAATAAAATTATATTCAAAATTATCGGCAATATTCTCCCACTTTTTATTGAACAATATTTGGACGTAATTCAAGAAAAACGTTCCATACCACAATCATGTCGAAATTGAGTTAAGAACACAAATCTGGTCACGTGATTAATATTAACGGACTGACAAAAAATGGCAGCCCTACTGTCAATCTTTAAATGACATCATGACTTACTTAGTCTCCGGACTCCCAGCCCAACCCCCATGTACCTATGAAATACACTTATATTTATTAAACACGAATTCCTTAAAATGTGATGTTTGTGGCTTGGAACGTTTTTCAGGAACTACTTCCAATTATACCTTCGTTAAGATAGTATTGTATATGGATGTTACACCTGACCTCGTCTCCCGTTTATATGATTGTACCCGAACGGTAAGGAACGATATTTCAATTCAATGTTTCGAAGACTGATCCATGCGTCAACTCGTGACCAGGTGCTGCTTTTGGTACCAGGTCGACCTGTTATAGTTATTAATCATTGTATTTGTTGGATGCGATTACTAATTATTATGACCGTAATCACGACCATCATGTTCTCGAAGGATCCTTACACAAACAATAAATTCAAGCTCTAAACGTTGATGCATCCAATATACGATAATTTATATTTATACAATTTGTTCTTTATTAATTTTTATGAAATATTTAAAACGTTTTTAACTTTGAACACGATTCATATATTGGATACAGGAGATTACAAATTAATTAGTTTTGTATATTACAGCCATTGTAAAATACTCGATTGATTGAAAAGAGTGGCCGTTGAGTTTCTTGTATGTTCTTCTCATGAGCTCTACTTTTCCCGAACATATGGTAGATTTAATAATTTAAAAGAAATATTTATAGTGACTATTCAAAAGCGCTTATTTTAAGCTTTAACTTTATTACAAATTAATAGACTTTTATAATAAAGTTCCAGCCAGTCAGGCATTATGCATAATTTTTTTTTAATGTTTTACTAAAAATGGCCATATCTTAAGTAGTAGATACTACTCCACTAACTACTTCACGGCTGAATATCTTAGCAATGGCCAGCCAATCTAGTCCCAGATTTTGATTATTTTACAGCAAAAACAATGACAGTATATACACTTTTGTATATTTTATTAAAAAGGGCGCAAAAATAGCGCTGGCAGAGTTTCTTGTGCCGTTTCTTCTCTCAGAGCGCTATTTGTTTCTGAATTGGTTGTAGCATTTGAACTGACATCAGAAATAATTGTAAAGGAATCAATTTAGAGAAAATAAATGGAGATATAGCTAGAAAGAAAATGAATGTGAATCTAATAACCTTAAATTAGTGTATCTGATTTTGTTTAACAACAAGTCGTAAACAGTCAGCCAGTCTTGGAAATAAAACCATTATTTTGAATATGAAACCATCAGCTAACGCACATAATGCCAAATCTAAATTATCCTGTCAGGCCATTATGCTATTCAAGTCTTCAAATTCAAATATTTTATTCTAAATAGGATGTGAATATTATCACTTTTGCAAGTCAATAAAAAAAAACTACGTTTAAAAAAACCGACTTCAAAAACTGAATAGTAATCAAATAACTAAAAATTTAATTTAATACTCATCTTATGCAAACCTTCACCTTTAATATTAATAAAATACTATTATTTGTATGTGCAACCTATTGATAGGTTTTAAGTCAGTGCCAAGCCCTAACCAAAATAAAACTTAATATTATAAGCAGCTTACTTACTGTGTTTATTTAGGTTGTTAGGCCTTGCGTGTCTGTCCGCTTGGGTTGTTTTTTTCTAGACGAAGCTATCCCGCTCAAAGTCACGCGTGGCGAGTGTAGGTACCTTTATTACAATTGGCTTGGCACCGGCTTCAAAGCTATCAATATGTAGTACATACAAATAATAGTATTTTATTAATATTAAAGGCAAATGTTTGCATAAGAGGTGTATTAAATTAAATTTGTAGTTATTTGATTACTTTTCAGTTTTTGAAGTCGGTATTCTTAAAAGTAGATTTTTTATTTTTTACGTTTTAGTGTCAGCTAATAATAATATATAATCAACTTGAATGATAACTCAAAAAAAAGCCGTACACAGAAAACAATTATGTCATTCAGGTAGACGAAAATTTTCATATAAATGTTCATAAAACGAAAACTACTGGGCCAAACTATGATAACATTTTATGGGTTCAAATGTCATCTATTTCGCATCAAACAAAAGAAGAATTTCGTAAATTGGATCATAAATCTCAGAGTAATCGGTGTACATATATATAAATAAAATATCAATCGAATTGATTACCTCCTCCTCTTTGAAGTCGGTTAAAAATTACCACCCATTCCAAAAAGTATTCCTCAGACCTGAGAAGAACGGGCGCAACAAACTCAGCGGGCCTCTTTCTTCTTCATAAAAAATATGGTTACAAAGTAATATTGTATTAAAGTAATATTATTAAACCTATTATTATTAATAGCCTGAGGACGGTCGCTCCATTTCCAATGAAAGTCATGTTATAGTAACCTTTACCACACAAACGTTTTTAACAATTCTTTTGAATTGCGTAATACATTTATTTTGAACATTTTCTGGGATCTTGTCGTAAAAGCATATACATCGCCCCACAAAAGGCTTACTAACTCTACTTAGCCGAGTAGTAAGAATTATAAGTTTATGTCTGTTCCTGGTGTTAACATTATGGTTATGACAGTTTCAAGCAAATTCATTTATGCGCATATGAACATAACATTATCAAGAATATAATATTGAGAAGCAATGGTCAAGATGTTAATTTCTTTGAATTTTGCTCTCAATGATTATTTAGGACCTAGGTTATAAATAGCGCGAATAGCCCTCTTCTGCAGCACAAATATTATATTAATATCGGCAGCGTTGCCCCATAGCAATATACCATAGGACATAATACTATGGAAATAACTAAAGTATACTAGTCGCGCCGTATCTATGTCAGTTAATTGTCTAATATTTTTAACGGCGTATGCTGCAGAACTTCGTCTGTTCGCCAAGCTTTCAATATGGAGGCCCCATTGTAATGGAAATGGAATCCAAAGTTTTTTTTTTTTATGGAATAGGAGGACTAATGAGCGTACGGGTCACCTGGTGTTAAGTGATCACCGCCGCCCACTTTCTCTTGCAACACCAGAGGAATCACAGGAGCGTTGCCGGCCTTTAAGGAAGGTGTACGCGCTTTTTTTGATGGTACCCATGTCGTATCGTCTCGGAAACACCGCACAAGGAAGCTCATTCCACAGCTTTGTAGTACGAGGAAGAAAGCTCTTTGAAAGCCGCACCGTGGAGGACTGCCACACATCCAGATGGTGGGGATGATATCCTTGTAACTTGTGGAGTGTCGTGCGAAGGTGGAATTAAGCGGCAGGAATCAGGTTGGACAGCTCTTCGGAACACTCCCCGTGATAAATGCGGTAGAAAACACACAATGAAGCGACGTCTCTACACAACGCCAAGTGATCCAGCCGTTCACAGATGGGTCCACGACAATTCGAGACCCAGTATTCCGATACTAGGCGCTGCTGCAAGAGAAGTGTTCTCGAAGAGCGGTGATACGACAAATGGGGTTTTTTTAGTGGTAACGCGCAAACTTTAGTCTTCTGGGGGATAAATTGCACAAGAGTCAATTTACTCCATTCCGTGACCTTCTCGAAAGAGGACTCGATAGAAGATATAAGTTTCTCCCGGCACTGGTCGACGATTTCCCGAGAGAGACCTGCATGGCCCGTGTATACGGCATCACCAGTGCTGTCGTCTGCATAGCAATGTATGTTGGAGGTGTCCAACATATCATTGATGTGCAGAAGGAACAGCGTGGGAGATAGCAAACAGCCTTAGGGCACTCCAGCATTCACGGGCTTCGGATTCGAGCAATAACCGTCGACAATGGTGTAAACACAGGCTAATACTATTCATCAAGAAACGTAGGACATCTTATATATTACCATTATAATATATTACCATTTACCTACCAAAGCTGTTGAATATCGACTTGAGCCTTATTAATGAAATTAAGTATATGGGACTTATACTAGAAGCCCTGCTCTGGAACAAGCATGTGTATCATAATTTGTCAGTTTAGAAAGACTCATGGGTAAACCTAAGTCACTTAACCTATACTTAAACTACTACACTGCTGGGCCTTTGTCCAGCATTGCTTTGGTTACATGATGTTTATTTTACAAGTTAGGTATACCTACATATTGAAATTTATTGAATTCTCATCTATTGATTGTGGTTCAGTAGACATATGAGTTACGAGAGACTTATCTGTATCGTAGCGGTGTCTGAAGTATGAAACAAATGTTGACCAACTAGCGTCAGGGTATCGAAAATGAGTGTCGGTGTGCGCGCGAAATTATCTCTGATAATTTCTCCCCAACGTGCCAAAAAAAAGAATAACTTCAGAAACATTCAGTGGTTTGATAAGCTTAATTCTTTAAGTTCTGTTATTTGAATCAAAATCTTTATGGACTCGGATCCGGCCTACTATAAAATTGCTATAACCTTCCTTATAGTAATCACCTTTTCATTAGGCGACCCGTGAGCTCCTTTTTCGCCCTTTGACAGATGAATAAATATACCTAGATTTTTGGGTGATGTAGGTACAAAACAAGTAACAGAACAGTAGCTTGCGTTCTTTTTAAAATTTATACCTACGTTTGGGCGGATTGCTGGGGTTGATACATACAAAAAGATCGACGGCATGGGCAGCTAATTTAACTCGGACTCCAATCGCGGCGGCGACGTGGTACTCAATAGTTTTGTCTTCCCAAGATTGCTTAGCGGCTGTGTAAATCGTGTATAGGTGTGCGTCCGTCCATTCTGGCGCTCTAGAAGGCCTGTCTCACTCCCCGTGTAGGTATCGAAATCGTAAGTTCATGCGGCGACCTCTACACAGTAAGCCAGCCAGTAGGGACTCATGAGCGAACAGTGACGCACGCGCGAGCTTTGTTTGTAGGTTTAACAACGAATGAATATTGATTTAAAATTACGATTACATAGCTATTTATTTTTTAGAAAAAGCTAAGATATTTTTAAGGTGACCTTATCTAGGTAGATACCTACTGTTTTAGGTAAAGAAGACAACCCTAACGTCGTCACAAGAGGTAAGTCACGCGATAGAAAAAGAGGAATCTTCTAGGTGAATAAAAAGGTAACCTACCTTGTTGGTTTGTGGTTATGCATAGCGCTGTGTGATCTGAATTACACCCTATTATATGGCCGCAAGAGTTCCTATTTCTTTAATTGATTTTGCGGAGTGAGTCTTCTCTACTAGTACCTACATATTCCTTGGTACTAGTATAAAGTTAAGGTACTGTTCTATTAGCGAATTGTGGTGTTGGTATCGGGAGGTTTATTTTAATGATAATAAGGGATGAGACGAACAGGACGTTCAGCTGATGGTAATTTATACGCCCTGCCCATTACAATGCAGTGCCGCTCGGGATTGTTGAAAAACCCAAGAATTATGAGCGGCACTACAACTATTATCCACTCGCACCGACACTTACCCAAAGGAGGGTTCCGAAGAGCTGTTTAACATGATTCCTGCCGCCGAATTCTACCTTCGCACAACACGCCACAAGTTAGGATATCATCCCCACCATCTGGATGTGTGGCGGTCCTCCACGGTGCGGTTTTCAAGGAGCTTTCTTCCACGTACCTACCACAAAGTTGTGGAATGAGCTTCCTTGTGCGGTGTTTCCCGGACGATACGACATGGGTACCTTCAAAAGATCCTGTGATTCCTCTGGTGTTGCAAGATCACTTAACAACGGGTGACCCGTACGCTCGTTTGTCCGCTACTCCATACTTGTACGCTATTCCATAAAAAAAACATAGATTATCGTATCTAATTTGCTATATTTGATTAGGTAGGAGTTTGATGAATTTAAAAAAAGCGATCTGACTAGACTGGCCATAAATATTGTAAAAAAAAGCGGCCAAATGCCAGTCCGACTCGCCCATGAAGCTTTCCGTAGCAGAAAGTAACGTAAAAGTTCTTGTAGTTCGTTGTAACTTTGATCGATGTTTTAATAATAGTGTATTTTTTTCAATTACCTAAGTTATCTCAGTTCAAACTAATTTTCAGTGGAAGTATGCATAGTAAAGTACATCATATATATTTTTAGTTTTATCATTCTGTTATTTTAGAAGTTACGGGGGGGGGGGGGGGGGGGG
>CATIXQ010000033.1:2162607-2221212 GCA_949711755.1 Leptidea juvernica
CCCCCCCCCCCCCCCCCACACATTATACCACTTTGGAAGTGTCTTTCACGCATTCTACACGCAACTATTCAGTTTAGAAAAAAAAAACATATTATTAGGAACCTCAATACCATTTTTAAAGACCACGCGAATGGGTTTGATGAATCCTGCATCTATTTAATAAGTTTCAAAATTTGCAATTTCACGTTCTTATAGGTTCGGTAAAAAGTGGCTGTGACATACGGACGGACAGACAGACAAACATGGCGAATCTATAAGGGTTCCGTTTTTTGTCATTTGGCTATGGAACCCTAAAACTAGGTATCAATCGTTTATTTGTGTATCGTAGGTACCTACTACCGATAGACAACCAACACATCTTGTGCTTATAGAACTAAAACTTAGCCTGTTAATGCTATTAAAGCTGGAATCCACGGAAATCCTATCTACAAATACTAAGGAACAAAAATGTATCGCGAGAAATGAAGTTTCTGCTTGGTCTTTCGCGTATCACAAATGAAAACCTGAGAGTAATCGATCAAAATTCAGAGAGATTGCTCTCCCAATACGCGGGTGAAAAGTACAGAATTAATCTTTTTACTAATTAATTCAAAATGCTTCGGTCTAGGCCAGATTTGAATTCAAATTCAAACATTTTTATTCAAAATAGGATGTACCATCACTTATTGAAAGTCAAAAAACTACCACCCATTCCAAAATTAATGCCTCAGACCTGAGAAGAATGGGTGCAACAAACTCAGCGGGCTTTTTTTTCATCGAATAAATATGTTTACAAAGTAGTATTGTACAATTAAACTTATTATTTAAAAGCCTGAGGGCGGTCACTCCATTCCCAATCAGTGGTATCATTAAGAACCTTTACCACACAAACGTTTTTTAAAAATTCTTTTGAATAACGTAATACTTTTGTTTTGAACATTTTCCGGGATCTTGTTGTAAAAGCATATACATCGCCCCACAAAAGACTTACTAACTCGACTTAGCCGAGTAGTAGGCATCATAAGTTTATGTTTGTTCCTGGTGTTAACATTATGGTTTCTGGTAAATTCACTTATGTGCCTATGAACATACATTACATTATCAAGAATGTATTGAGAAGCAACAGTCAAGATGTTAATTTCTTTGAATTTTGCTCTCAATGATTCTTTACGACCTAGGTTATAAATAGCGCGAATAGCCCTCTTCTGCAGCACAAATATTGTATTAATATCGGCAGCGTTGCCCCATAACAATATACCATAGGACATAATACTATGGAAATAACTAAAGTATACTAGTCGCGCCGTAAAAAATGTCAGTTAATTGTCTAATCTTTTTAACCACGTATGCTGCAGAACTAAGTCTGTTCGCAAATCCTTCGATACGGGGGCCCCATTGTTATTTGGAATCTAGAGTTATGCCAAGAAATATAGCAGATTCCACCGGTTCAATCACCTCTCCGTTTAACAAAACATTTGCATTTACATTTTTGACAGTTGGTACGGTAAATTTAATGTATTTAGTTTTCTTGCTATTTAACAATAGGTTATTAGCGCTAAACCAGTACACGATGTCAGATGAAATATCGTTCACTTCGTCATACATAGCTTGGTTTCTTTTCACTTTGAAAATCAGTGAAGTGTCGTCCGCAAACAATACTACCTTATGTGTTTTCTCTATAAGATATAAGTAATCCCTTGCATAACAAATTCCAGTCAGTTTTAGAAGACATAGCTTGCTTTAAACGACACGTTCCAAAAGCATTTAAAATGTGGGTCTTTGCAAATTTGGGCGAGTAAACGAAAGAAAATGATTTTCTTGTAATCTCTTCCTATGGTAAAGTGATGGGGTTTCACGATGATGAAACACACGGGGTTCATTTTTCAATAAAGCGAATGTCGATGGATATGTTGGGAAAGGCCAACGAAGGTATTTATTCTAGGATTCATCAAAAAAATACTGAAATGACCAGGACTTGATTACCAAGAATAAGCAAGAGGGCATGTATGAACTGAAGGCTGGATCAAGCCTTCAAGTCAGGGGTCGCATAATCGATTTCGTTATTTATTTTAAATCAAACAATGTAAGTGTGTGTGTAGGTACTTATATACCTACGCACGCAAGAAGTTATTCTTCTTTGGCGTAATAAAACAAGGATCCTTAAAAACATATACCTCGTACTATTAAACAGTTGTAGAAAACAATATTGTAATAAAGAAGTCATACAACCAATGAAGATAATATTATACCGCATAATTTAGTTAAATAACGTGTAATTTAATATAATCTTTTTTGTGGTTCAGTAGGCATATGAGTACAAGAGGCTTGGTAGCTGAAGTATGATACAAATGGTCTAGTTGACCAGCTAACGTCAGCGTGTTGAATTTTCGTGACGGTGTGCGCGCGCATCGTAATAATACACTCTGATAATATTTCCCTAACGTGCCAAAAGAAGTTTAACTTCAAATATAAAATTTCCCACATTTTTTCTTTTTTTCGAAACAGTCACGACTTCATCCACCTATTGTTGACTGTGATTGGCCAAAGGCCCAACCTTTTGAAACTGGAAAATTTTCATTGGTAGAAACATCACTCATTGGTAGTGTAGCAAGAATACCTAAATAGTATCGCAAAGCGGTTTACAATCTTATCCAAATCTTATTTATTTATTCATAAAGGTTTACCAACTAAATACAATTTATTAACTTATGCACTAAGAATTAAACAAATATAATAAAATAGTTTAAATGTACTTAAATTATAGGTAGGCACAACATAACCTACTATAAGAAATACATGTGATATTTTAAAATCTAATATCTATATATTTTGGAGAGCAATATAAATTTGTTTTTTAAAATTGAGAAAGTTTGAAAAGAAGATATCAGTGTTTTCATCTATATTATAAATACAATTATATAATTGTAACATTAGCTGTAGAGGAGAGTTTAAGCCATAATTACTGTGGTGGAATTTAATGTGCATTGGGGAAAAAGTACTGAGCCGACAATTGAAGGCAGGCACATGCAAACCGATTTGTGATAAAAGCAAAGGACAGTCCACATCATAGCTTAAAAGTTTATCTTATAACTATACCTATTATTTACAATGCTATGATTACATAAAATCAAAATTATCATTACGTGGAAGAGTACCAAGAATACTGGCAGCATTTCCACGTTGGATACCTAGGCTGATCCGTTGATGGAAATAGCTGCCAGTGCTTGGGTTGCCAGTAACCCTATTGAGACGAGAAGAAAGTATTTTGTACATTCTTCGCGCCTCTGGGCCCCACGGGCCAAGTGTCTGATTCGACCTTAATGAACTGGTTGGTGAGCTTGAAGTAGCCATGGATGCAAGCCAAGTTTGTCAGGATTGTGGAGTGGAATAGAGATCTACGATGTGTGGCATTTTCTTTCATTGTGGCAGAACTTTCTTCCACGTACCTACTACCAAGCTGTGGAATGAACTACCTTATGCGGTGTTTTCAGGACGCTACTACACGGATACCTTCAAAAAAACGCGTACACCTTTCTTAAAAGCCGGCAACAGTGTGGGTCCTCTGTTTTGTAAGAGAATGTGGGAGTGGAAAATCACTAAGAAAGCACCAGGTGACCCGTACGCTGATTTGTCCTCCTCTTCCATACAGAAAAAAATCTACGAGAAGAGGGCGAGACCCATTGTATTGAAATCTAATATATAAAATTCTCGTGTCACGGTGTGCGGGACCGAACTCCTCCGAAACGGCTTGACTGATTCTCACGAAATTTTGAGTGCATATTGGGTAGGTCTGAGAATCGGGCAACATCTATTTTTCATCCCCCTAAATGTTAAGGGTGGTCCACACGATTTTTTTTTTATTGTTTGGAAATTTTGTTTTTTAATATTTTGTTTGATTATGGGTCAGAATTAAAAAATACATACAACTTCAAATTTTCACCCATCTAACGACCACCACCAAGCTGACCCATCAACGTTTGCTGGGTCAGCTAATAATATATATAAGAGTGAATTTTTGAATAACTTCTGTTACAAAAGAAATTGTAAGCGCGCTTAAGGAGGAACTTGTTTCAACCGAATTCACAAGTATCCTCGGATGGATGATATGGTTCTACCATTATTTATTTCAAAATATTTTTTTGATACTAAAGGCTTATCATAGATTGGTTCCATTTACTTATTATAATTCCAAAATTCCAGTTCCTATAATGGAATCCATGAGTCGTTGAAGGATGGAATCTTCAATATTAAAAGGCTTAAAAATATTTCTCATGATGGACTCGTCATGGAACTGAGAGAATACACAAAATGAATAAGTCTTCGGGGAGACACCCAATTGTAAGCAGAACAATTATTATTAGTTTCAAACTAAATGTTTAATTCTGAGGAATAAAAAATCGCAATAGTTGACATCTTCATACTTAGCTAGATGATATCGTAGGCAAATGAGCCACATTTATTTTTTGGTATAAATTGTATAGGTTTCTACATAATACATATAATCTATGCTATTTTGCCATACTCTAATAATAATAAAATGTTTCAAAATTCAAGAATTATAATAAACTAATTATTTGAATATTAGTAAAAAAATATATGATCTCTTTTCTACTATTGTGAAAAATCAATGTAAGTTAAGTTCAAATCAAAACATGAAATCTTTGATCTCTACCATTTGAGAGCGCAAAACGTTATCATCTTCAAAATAAAGAACAACAGTTATGGAAGGTTCGGGAAGGCGGGTGAACATCCACATAAACATCTTCTACACGCCCCCAGTCAAAACATTCTCACAGAAACCAGATATAAAACAAGCCTAGAAGAGAACCGAATCCCCGAGCTCTATAATTATAGCCAGCTACCCGATCTACCGGCAAGCCAATTTAAATTTACTACGAACGCCGCACGTGTCCCACAAAATGAAATCCCACTACCGCACAGAAACACGCACGGAAAAAAGTAGAAAAAACGATGTTAGCGCCACCCCTTCGATGCTAGTGGCCGCTCGCGCGAACCACGCCCGCTAACAACACTGTAGCTTGCATCACGTTCTAGCTAAGGGATGTGCGCTATGTCTTACTCTGTCTGATTGGAGTAAGTGCTACCAAAAAGCAGCTTTTGGATCAGTACGCGTTTGGATAGCGCACGAAGTGGAGTGTCCGAGCTTCGCGTAATTCGCGTGGTGTCATTGTGTTGTGTCGTGTAAGGGTGCCGAAGTGGCGGGCTTCCTAGCCGCAGGTCGGGGGGCTCTTGCCCCCTTTCACCAACACCATATCGGTAAAAGTCAGTGTCCCGTGTAAACCCAGATTTCAGAGTAGTATACTCACACTGAGATTTTTCGCGAACTTTGAATGTGATTTATATCCGACGATGCCGACTTACGGAGGTTATTTAGTTTGTTTTTTATTTATTTTATTGTTTCAATTTAATTATATAGATTTCGTTGATTTATGTTCATTATGTTATGTTTTACGTAGATTAAATAGTAAATAAATATGCATATTTATTGTAAACAAAACATAAACAAGTTGTAATGTAGAGTTCTTGAAAAATAACATTTTTATTGCATGAACGGCTCTACCTTTACTATACTCGCACATAAAAAATACAATTTCACCTACCTTAATTTATGAAATTCTAAAATTTTTTTATTCAGAGGACATACCTTTGATAAAATCTTATAACTGATAACAATTACATTACATCTTGGGTAACCATTTAATAAAAAATAATGGATTTATCACAATGTTAGGCCTAAGGAGCGCGATAGTTACCTGCAACAAGCAATTAAAAGTCTCGCACATTATCTTAAACAAATAAGGCTCTACTAAGTCTCCACAAAGGTATTATAACATAAAGTTAAAGTCTAGATCTCAAAGGTTATCTATTGTTTCCGTTATCAATTACTATGATAATAAAAGTAAGCAACGCGAGAAAATACTTCAAGCTATAACATATAAATAACAGTATTTAACGTTTACAAAAACAATTCAGTTTTTTTTTACTGTATAAATAGCCATGGGCAGCGGTTGAATAAAGAAAATAATAAAGTATCTATATTCAAAATAAAAAAGAGTTATTATTTAAAATTGATTAGATATAATAGTAAGGATTGAAATGTTTCACATGTAAATTCAAATTCAAATATTTTAATTCAAAATAGGATGTGACATCACTTATTGAAAGTCAAAAACTACCACCCATTCCAAAATGAATGTCTCAGGCCTGAGAAGAATGGGCGCAATAAACTCAGCGGGCTTTTTTTTCTTTCATCGAATAAATATGTTTAAAAGTAATATTGTACAATTAAACTTATTATTTAATAGCCTGAGGGCGGTCACTCCATTCCCAATCTGTGGTATCATTAAGAAAGTCATTTATGTTATAGTAACCTTTACCACACAAACGTGTTTTAACAATTGTTTTAAATAACGTAATACTTTTGTTTTGAACATTTTCTGGGATCTTGTTGTAAAAGCATATACATCGCCCCACAAAAGACTTACTAACTCGACTTAACCGAGTAGTAAGTATTATATAGCCCCAAGTAAATATTACTTGTTGTAGGTAGGTACCTACGGGTGCCAGACAAGGATATATTTAATACAATAAACATAAAAAAATATATACTCGGAAACAAACATTCATATTATTAATCATAAAAACGTTTGCACCTACCGGCACTCGAACCCAGGACCTCTAGCTCAGTAATCAATATAACCAACCACTGGGCTATATGAATCTTCATATAATATATCAACAATAAAATATAATAGTATCTCTATATCTTTCTAATACCTATCTTTACATTTTAGAATACAAAAAAGACGCATTTGTCAAATCTATTCAAAAGGGTGTTGACACACAAAATTGTTAAATATTATCTAGCTATTTAGTTTTTTAAGCAAATGATTAACATATAGATTGATTGTTTGAAGAAAAAAAACATATAAAACTATCATAATATCAAGAATTTGGCTATTAATTAATTCGAAAAGATACCAATATCACTTTACCTGTAAAAGTTTTTCTAACAATTTCACTTTGATAGAATGAAAATAACTTGAAATTGTATAAAAAACTAAGAAAATGTTATACTGAACAAATATAAAAATTATAAACCTCATTTAGTAATTGGTATGACGTCAGTTTTTCTTTTGGGTAAGGCTTTCCCTAAAACCATCTAATAAAATACTATTTATAGTTTTATTAATAAAATCGATTCGAATGTATACATTAACTACTACTTAATGTCATAATTAAAGATTAAAAAATATTCAATATAACAGAACTAGGCAATATTATTTTTTCTTTGTTTTTAAAGAGGAATTCTAAATTTGTAATTATATATACAATGCTTAAGTAACGCATTGTTCGTATTTGCTCACATTAATTGCTTAATACAGTTTTCTTTTTTTAATCACCTCAAAGCTCTGCCAATTATCTTAAGAAAATAAGTCGATGGTTCTGTATGAGAGGGCTCTTATCATTTTGAAGATTCCTTACATCTTGCTTACTTTACTTATATCAGAAAACGTCATACGAATTAGAACCGCCTAGGTACCTATATCTTCAGGTGCATTGATAGAGTTACATAGAGAGATGCTACGCCAGAGCAATGGAATTTAATTAAAAACGTCTAATAAACATACTTCTAAGTTAGTCAAATAGCGGCTTATAATTCTAGGCAGATTGCTAAGAAAACGAAACAGATTAAGGAAATGAAGATTACGATTTTGGAGACGAGAGAATAGTCCACAAATTTCAAGTTGCCCTGTATGCTATGGAAGGGGCTATGCTTGGTATTCTCAACTGCCACCGGCGTAGCCAATCAAAATATAACCTAGCTGAAGTGTCAGTGGGTCATATTAGTCGCAGAACACACAAACGCTGAGATGGACGTGATCTTGAGTGGAGACTGCGGTTCGGAAAACATGAGAGTAAGGCGCTCTCATACAAGTAGAGGCGACGATATACGTAGAGCTGGCAGTAGCTTTTTTTATGACAATAAGGGTCGAGACGAGCAGGATGTTCAGCTGATGATGATAATTGATACGCCCTGCCCATTACAATGCAGTGCCGCTCAGGATTCTTGAAAAACTTTAAAAATTCTGAGCGACACCAAAATTGCGCTCGTCACCGTCATAAGATGTTAAGTCTCATTTGCCCAGTAATTTCACTAGCTACGGCGCCGTTCAGATCTAAATCTCCAGAAGACGATGGCGTTTGAGAAAGTCAAGGAGGCTGCATAGAACAGAGAGAGATGGAGGGAGTTACATAAATAAATGATGATGTAGACGCTGCCCTGACTAGAGTTAGCTCTTTAATTAGAAGAAGAAGAAGTATATCTTACAATTACTCTAATATTTTTAACACAAACAATCTTCAAGAGAATTTCCCATCAATTTAGTCCAGCCGTTGCCGAGATAAATTGAAACAAAAAGACAGAGAGACAAAATATGAATAATTAACTTCCAATAATTATTTTGATAATATCTTTGTTGGTAAATAAGATAAAGTTAACAAAAATGCATCAGCAAATTTTATTGAAAAGTGTAGAAATGAGCGTATTTTTTCCTATCGTTTATTTTTTTGTTTGAGATTCAATTGTAATGTAACAGACATTAAAAACAGCGTTAAAATCGGCTTAGCGCGAGTATGACAAATAATATTATATAAACTCTTAAATTCTCTAAACTACTGTTTTGGTTGTTGCAATTAATATAAACATTTTTATACTTATATTTAAAAAAAACACCTATATCATTATTAAACATTTTGTTGACTATTCTATACTAGTTTGAATCTAGATTATTTGTGTTAAAATGCATCAATTATTAATAATTGTCACATAATCACTTGAGGTCGCTATTAGAACATAGTTCATATTTTTTTCGATACATCATTAAATGGTTTTTTATTCATCATAGTTCATATTTTTTTTCAATAAGTATATAACAATAAATAGTTTTTTTATGATACTAGCATTTTGTCTTTTGTTTGAACGATTACGATTATTTTTGCCCATAAACCTTACGGGGGTTATACTTGTAAAGGGAATATTGAAAAATTATTTAAATATACTTCTTTTATTGAATTTCAAAGGCTGGTTACGCATGTCTTTACCCCTGGTGTTGCGGATGTCTATGGGATGTTGCCACAACAATTACATAAAAAAATAGTTTTGAGCTGTTGGTCTCATTACCAATGCTCTAAAGTCTAAATAAATAAGAAAATCTTTAATTGGCTTTGTAAAAAAAATTACAATTATGAAATATACGGCGTTATTACAAAAGATAATTTAAACATGGTTTAGACACGTGTTTTTTTAAACAGTGTCTAAATATTTAAGCAATGTCTAAAGATTGACGCTTAACAGAAAGACACGGTTTCGGACGATTGTAATAGAACTTTTTGAAAAAAGTGTTCAACACATGTTTATTTTTTTTAAATAACACCGTATTTAAATTAGTATAATATGTAATAATGTGATACTTTCTGCATTTCTTTTCCATGTTAACTGTCACTATGTCAAAACTAACACTACCTGGTAGGAATCACCGGAGCTTTTCCTAAAAATGGATGTTAGGTTTTCGCATCAAGTAGGTTTTAAATTATTATAATACGATAAACGTGTAACATGGCTATTTCAGTAAATACCATTAATGACACTATTGAAAAAGATTTAGTTTTTAGATTTTAAAATGGTTTTTGTGTCAACAAGAAGTCCTTCAAGTTTTTAGCTACTTTAGTGTTGTTTAACATAAATTCAATCATACTATGTATAGGTACGGTATAAGTATCAGATATTTTTTTTAAAGTCAAAGCAAAATAATCTATTTTTTTTTAATTAAGCCGAGTGAGTCTTGCTATAAGAGCGCCATTATTTGAGTTGGTATTTGATGCATTACTTTGCATAGATTGTACCCAATTTTTTGTGTTTATTTTTTATGACAATAATATGTTACATAATAATGGTAATCAATATGCCCTGCTAATAACAATGCAGTGCCGCTCAGGATTATTGAAAAATCCAAAAACTTTGAGCGGCACTACAATTGCGCTCGTTACCTTGAAACATAAGATGTTAAGTCTCATTTGCCCAGTAATTTCGCTAGCTACGGCGCCCTTCAGACTGAAACAAAAAATGCCAATGCTTCACGGCAGAAAAAGGCGTTGTGGTACCCATGATCTAACCGGCATCCTGTGCAAAGGAGCCTCCCACTGGTTGCCCACCTAATACTGAAGCTGTATATTTTGATTTAAATGAGTGGTAATTAATGCTTAAGTTAATCTAACATCGTGGTTGTAAATGGTAAAATGGCAAAGTTGCTATTCAAAACAGTCATTATTTGGTCTGAGTGAATTAATGATTTTTTATTTTGAATGCTTAAGCCTTAGATCACGTAGGTACACGTCCTGACTGTGATAGCTGTGAAAATGTCGAAAAAGATTGAGATTTACAGCCAACCTCTATTTTAAGCAACGCACACTAACACAAAGTGACATACAAATCGCGAGTGTAAAACGTAGCTTGTCACGCACACTAAACTAATAAACCTGGCCTGTTTTCATCGGATGTCTAGCATCAAGAGGCTCTATCTAGACGTATAAATTATCTATAGCCTAAACCTTGTGCGATTTCGTATTCCTGGTGGCTTCCAAGTGCCTACTTCTTCTGACCAGCTTTGACGTTATAACATCAGCTTAAATAAATTTATTACAACATTTACATTAAAAAGACACTATGAATGGGCTTTTCTAAGATAAAAACAAGTGACAGTACAACCTTAAATGTTAACAATAAGTACATCTTAACAAACAGAGACTTTTTAATCACTTAATATAATAATCTCGGCTTTTAAAAAACTGTTAAAACGCAAGATTAACGGGAGTGGGAATTATATAAGTACTTGCAGTTCACAATAGATAAATACTTAAGGTAATTGTTAACCCTTTTTTATAACTATTATCCTTCTACCTTCATAGATATGAGGTACATTTGTGAATTCGTATTATTTGTATTCACTAAGAAACATTTCTTATTGCAATACGATATATTGCCCGCGAATTTTTCTGTTTAGATTGTGTTAACAGGGGAATCCGGGAATCCCAATTTCTGGGGTTTTACTATTTTCGTGGAAACGTAATTTATTTAACTAAATAAAAGTGTTCGAAGTTATTACTTACTACGTGAGCTATCTGCCAGTATCCCGCAAAAACTGTGCAGTAGTTTTGAAGATTAGCCGGATCATACAGTCGAAAATAGAATATTGGTATTATGACGTAGAACCGAGTTAACATAATATATTATGTGGATTAAGTAAAAATCGATAGTTTTATTTATATACTAGCGGGCGCCCGCGGGTTTACCTGCGTTTTTGAACCGATGGGAATGAAAGTAATACTTATTATTGTTATGAATAGTCATGAGCTACTTTAAGATCGGTTTTAGCCGATTCCGAGCTTATAGAGCACAAACAAACGGACAACAAGTGATAAAAAAGCGGCCAGGTGCGAGTTGGACTCGCCCATGAAGGGTTCCGTAGCAGCAAAGCATAATATAGAAAGGAAAATGATATTAAATTATTTAAATCGAAAAGGCAAAAAATCTTTGCTCAAAATCATGCAGTGCAAATGAGCTCTCATCACTTATATTATTAAAAAAACGCCTTAGGTACTAGATCTCGTTCAAACCAATTTTCGGTAAGAGTGCAACACCTTCCTTAAAGGCCGGCAATGCTCTTGTGATTCCTCTGGTGTTGCAAGAGAATGTGGGCGGCGGTGATCACTTAACACCAGGTGACCCGTACGCTCGTTTGTCCTCCTATTCCATAAAAAATACTATTCAGTTTAGAAAAATATTATATTAGAAACCTCAATATTATAATTTTTGAAGACCTATCCATAGATACTCCACATGAGTTTGACGAAAAAATATTGTTGAGTTTCAGTTCTAATTACGGGGACCCCCCAAAATTTATGTTTTTTTTTTCTATTTTTGTGTGAGAAGAAAGATGTTTGAAAGGCACTTTTCCGACAACTTATGAAGCGTAGGGACTGATTTAGGGCATGTTGTGTATATCGAAGATAAACACCAAGCTTTAGGTCTTCTTTGACGATACGCGAAGGAGCCTTAAAAATATTTGAAATGGCGGGAAATGGTGCGTTCCAAATTTGAATAAAAATAAATAGAAGTTATTAAGTTGTATCAAAAGTTAAGACCAGACTACTTATATATTATTAGACAACTATATCTAATATATAAAATTCTCTTGTCGCGGTTGTTGTTACCAAACTTCTCCGAAACGGTTTGACCAACTTTTATGAAATTTTATATGTATGTTCAGTAGGTCTGAGAATCGTCTAACATCTATTTTTCATACCCCAATTTTTTTATTACATTTTTTTTATTAAATGTATGGCAGTACAACATTTGCCGGATAAGCTAGTTTTAATATACACGTGCGTTGTACCGCAAGGAATTATCACATCTGTTACCTTCTTATTAAGATGAAGAGGTTATATTATATTGGCCTTTTATAATTAATTGATGGTAATTATCTGTCATCAATAGTAATACCTACATCATTTGTATAATCGCTTTTAAAACACAATTTTGTATTAGACCTGAAGCCTTTGAAAATGATAAAAAGTGAAAAAAAAAATGTATTTGAGACATAAAAAGGTAACTTTTTACATTAATTCGTGAATTTTTTTTTGTCAAAGATAAAAGCCAAAAATAAAAAGCCAAAAACATGGTTTTTCGAATTTTTCACATAAACTTTGAGGGTATGTGAAAACAAAAGTTGTAGATCTTTTTATTACCTACAGCTTTGCAATTTAACTTTTTGCCATAGGACTTGTAGTTTTGCCGGAAATAGAGATAAACCGTTTTTTACCCTAAAACACTTTTCCCTTTTCCACTTCCCGACCTCAGATCACCCGTAATTTATTTTTTTGTTTTATTTTTGTTATATTCTCGTCCTTTTCCAATGGGTTTCATCCTACTATTATTTTTTTTGTTTTCTAAAATTATCAACCCTGGTCTATATTGAATTGTTGCCTGCTTATAATATATGTATAACTTAGTTAAAGTAATGGAGATATTAAAATATGTGCGGGTGATTTTAATTACTTCAAAACATTACAAGTTCAAGTTTGAAGGAGTTTGGAAATTACTAAAAACATAGCTACCCGGATCATTTACAAATAAATTAAATTTTCAGTTAATTAGTTACTGTTTACTGGTTTCAATAATATTTAGGTAATTCCAAACTCTCAAATTTAAATATTAGTACAAGCCAACAATTACTTAGATTTTCTGTCTGTCTGTTTATCCGTTCTTTGTTTGGGCTGGATACATTTTGATAGAATTTTAAATGGCAGATAGCTCATTTAATTTTTGGGAATAAAGCGAACACCCTCAGGCTCTTTAATTATAAATGTTTATTGTACGATAGTACATTATAATCTATATGTTTTAAAAAGCCCACTGAGTCTCTTGCGTCCGTTCTTCTCAGGTCTGAGGCAGTCTATTTTGAATGGGTGGTAGTTCTTGACGTTCAATAAGTGATTTTGAATCCTATTTTGAATTTAAATTAACTTTTAGTTTTAAGGCTTTCATTTAGACACTTTCATAGTAAACCTTATTAACATTGACTATAATACTATACTTATGCGGTAGGTCTTAAAATAAGAATCTCACAGTGAATTATGTCTTATTTATATCAAAATTTGAAAGGTGGTTGTACTTGAGTGACCATCCTTGTTTTCTTTATTAAAGTGAAACTTATATTACATCGCCCCAAATTTTTTCGCTTATCTATCGCATATCACATTGCAATCGATGTATTAGGGGTTGTGTTATTTATTTCAACTACTGCCTTCAAGTCAGTTTGGCGACGCGGTCTTAAGCTCTGGTTCTCTAGAGATAGAGTAGGTTCGAACCCCACACCTGACAAAGGTTGTTTTTATTACATTTTTTTTTATAATATGAATATGTAAAGCATAATATATACATTTGTTTTTCTAAGCTGATATTAAAATGTTATTTTGTGAAAAAAGTTTCACTTGCATTGTGGTTTCATAAAGCCACACAATTGCTTTTTTATTTTTTGTTTCATAATCATTTATTTGTAACTGGTATTGATAGTAGGAACTAATATTGTGATATTTTATATCGCACTAAATCACTACTCTAATACACTGTATTTCACACCAGTGGCTCCTTTGCACAGGATGGCTGCTAGGTTATGGGTACCAAAACGGCGCCTATTTCTGCCGTGAAGCAGAAATTAAGCATTACTGTGTTTAGGTCCGAAGGGCGCCGTTGCTTGTAATCTTATGTCTCAAGGTGACGAGCGCAGTTGCAGTGCCGCTCAGAATGTTTAAGTTTTTCAATAATCTTGAGTTTCAATTACCATCAGCTGAACGTTCTGCTCGTCTCGTCCCCTATTTTAATAAAAAAAAGCTATTCAAATAAAATATTTTATAATTATTGAAAATAATTTTCAAATAACAAATCTATATAAATCAATCATGAAATTATCTATTTGTAAATCTAAGGAAGCCAAAGGTTAGGCGGTTCCATCACCTACATCATATCTGAATGATTTATTTTACTGTTCATCAAAAAAAAAAAAAAACAAATTGTTAGAACATCATCGCAAACAGTTCGCTCGTGATATAAACGTGTCACACGCTGTCAAAATTACCATAAAAATAAACAGATCAGAAAAGGTAACCGTGAGCAACATTTAAATCATCGTTTTATAATGTGACTGGCAACCCAACGATGTCCTAACACACGGCAATGACGCGCGACAAATCGGTCGAGACGTCGCGTCGAGGATATAACGCGATCGTTATAAATTTAACTAATAAATGTCAGTTTTAATGTTACCGCAACCCTGTGAGCTAAGGTTTTTAGAAGTTTTTTTTTGTAATAACAATTCATATGGAATATGAACACATTTGTGGGTAAGTGATCACCGTAGTTCATAACAACAACATTGAAAAAAAAAGTGTGTATGCACGCAAGAAGTTATACCTACTTACTTCTATGACCTATCGAAGCAAAAATCATTTAAATGATTTATTCCTCGTGCTATTCTACGTTTGTGGAAAGAACACTATTGTAAAAATCTTGCAAAGATGGCTTTGACAATTAATTATTATTAAATAACGAATACGGCTGTACGGACTTGAAGCCTTTGCCTATCCTAATAATGGACGAAGAAACCAAAAAAAAAAATAGCGAATATCGCAAACGTCAGTAAATTTTAGGAACCAACTTCACTCTGTTACTTTTGTGTTAAAATAGTGATGCGCGCGCATCTTTAAATTTTACTCTCATCATTTTTTCGTAACGTGCCTAAAGAAGAATAACTTCAAAAAACGTTTGAGTCTCAGTATGCCTGACACAAATGATAACTTAAACTTATCTAAGTTAAACTATTTAATATTGAAATTATTTAACTTGAAAAAAGCTAAGGTAATAAACTTAAATTTTTAGTATATTAATATGATAATGTTAGTAAAGGTTATCGATTAATAAAATCTTTTATTGGTTATAAAATATATTATATATAAAATCATTTGATGAAGAATAAAGAAAAAGAACTTGCGAAAGAAAAGAATAGAGTGAAGAAAACGTAAAAGAGAAAATCTGTTTGTTATTTGAGTGTGTTAAGTCGTAGTCCTTACAGATATTCATTTTAATCAAAATCAAAGTACAAAAGTAGCAGTGCTATATGTAGTATAATATATCTAGGCAAACATATAACAACATAAATATAGTTATATCGTAAAACTGGTGAAGCAAAGGCTGAAAGTAATGGAATTCAGCTTTACGATCGATAAAACAAACTTGAATACAGATTTATTTAATGCTTTGACTTAGTACAATGCGATCTGGAGACATTTATCATTTTGTATAACTTCATACTACTATTACTATTATAAATTAAAAAAGGAATAGGTTGAACCTTTGAGTCGCACCACTATGACCCCCCCCCCCCCCCGTACATTCATTCGACGCATTTTAAGGTCCGTAAACTTCTTGAGTTTCATTTCGTGTTACAAGATAATTATGTCTTAACACACTGATCACTATTTTTACCAAATTTTACACCATACAGAGCCTAACAGCCTAGCGAAGCTCTCTAAGAAAAAAGCGATTGACTCGATTGTATGAAACGTGCACTTATTGATAGATTGACAGATGACGGCTATAATCTTTTGAAAAAACGGAGAGCATCCGAAATGCACTACGTTTTAAGCAACTCTTCGCTTTCGAACTTAGCCGGATTATACTTAGCCGCCAATCGCCATACTGTAATTAATACTAAGTATTTCAACTAAAACGAAATTTTTACTTAGACGGTAATCCGCCTCTTATTACGTAGTAGGTATTTACATACAAACACAAAACCAAAATTCACAGCCTTACAAATAATAACAAATTTATTTTACATCAATTTACTTACTTCGTTATATAAGATTAATTCTTTTTATTCAAGAAATTTATATAAAAACAAATCGCTAAAGAATTTAATCCGGTGTTTCTCAAATTGAGTGTTAATATTTTGTCATATATCTTTACCAATTACATAATAGTTGCAATAACTTTTATCGCTATGTTTGATTACTTGAGCCAATTACCATGTTAATGTGTTAATTACGATCACAATATGATCAAATTATATATCTTCCAACGAATCATTACCACCTTTTTGTGATATAATTAATTTAATTTATCAATCGATCAATAGAGCCCTGTTAATTAAAACACATTATTTTTAAGGTTATAATGTAACTTCACTATAAATCTTTTATAAAAGGGGTCAAAAACCGCTAGCTAATAACAATCTCCAATGAAACTTCAACATTACACCAACCAGTGTCATATTATAAGTACTACCCAATCTAGTGTTTTATCATTATATTATCATTGAGTAATTAATGTGAAAAGACAATCGTTTTTTGTGTGTGTCAATTGCCTCACATGTAGTTCACTTTCGAGAATTTTTATTTGAATTTCAAGGAACTTTAGTCTCTGCATGCGCAATAACCAGAGAGCTGTGATTTTGAAAAAAGAACAAATTAGGTTTTTTTTAATAGTCGTTCTTTCTTGAAATTGTTTTCGATTTTAGTATTTTGTGGTATTTTAATGCAAATACTTAATTCTTCGTTCTGAAAATGGGCGCAGATAATGTTCTCTATGTTGGTATGTATGATAAATGTAATTTTTTAAGGTCATATTGTTATTGAATTTTTATGAAAACATCAGGAAATAAGTTCAAAGGATTTAATCGTAGCTACTTTTGTTAGGTAGGTAATTGTTAACGGAATGCCTTATTCACGGAAATATGCCTTTATTTTTATATTATATTATACATTTTTTTACATTATATTCATTCATAGATCTCACATTGCATTTTGTATTTACGATGAGAAATGCGAAGTAAGATTTACAATAAATATTATTAAAGATAAGTTAGACAAGAATATCGAATTATCCCACTTCTGAAATTTTGAATGTCTGGATGAAATTTCATTTACTACAGCAATTTAATCTGGGAAAACTTTTCAGTAAAAATCTATTGTTATGTAGCTTATTTATAATTTGAACTATCAAATTTATTATAATATACTATCATCTATATACATAAACGAGAATGTATGTTTGTATGTTCCCTAATAACTCCTAAACTATTCGACCGATCTTAATGAAATCTTTTGTAATAGATTCGTTGAAGCTCAAGGAAGGTTTACATATATAATTTATATGGCAAAACAACGTTTGCCAGGTCAGCTAGTAGCAAATAAGGATAAAGTGTATCATTGCAAACTAGGATGAGTTTCAGGAACAAATACACCACCAACATTAGTAGTGAATTAACCAATACTCCTGTTGTGTCAATTATTAATTCATACAAAATTTATATTTGCATAGGTAATATAAAGTCACAGAAAAGGTGGTAACCTAATTCCAACTACAATAAGTAGTAACTTGTTCTTTACCATAGTTTACTAGAATCGCGTGTGTTTATATATAATTATATAATTTATATATATATATATATATATATATATCTTAATACCTATATATAAATTGCGTGACACGTTGTTTGTCCGCGATGGACTCCTAAACTAATGAACGGATTTTAATGGGGATTACTCCATGGAGTGCAGTTTGGTCCAACTTGAGAGATAGGATAGTTTTTATTTCGATTTGGGACCCATAATTATTTTTATTTTCAATATTTATTTTGTATGGACATATTTTCTATGAGAGAATTTAGTGACGCACGGTTTGACAGTTCCGCTGTGAAACAATTTCATTATAACAACAGGGAGCATGTTTTACGAAATAATTCTCGATGTATTGAAATATTATTGGCGAATTCCTATAAAACAGTATTTTTTTTATTACCTGCAGAACAACGTCTGTCGGGGCAGCTAGTATATTATAATTTTTTGTCACATTTTATATTTTGGTCGCAATCTATAGGTATTAATATTATAAAGAGGAAATATTTTATTGTTTATTTGTTTGTTTGCATTGAATAGACTCCGAAACTAAACGATTTTAAAAATTATTTACTGTAATTAAATATTCAATAGTGGTTGGGAAGCTTCATGATTCCTGGGGTATAAGCTGTATTATATTTTCAAAAAAATTATGAATCTTTCCTATAACTTCAATAATGTAACCACCTTGGGTAAGTTAGTAAAAATATACCATAAATATAATAACTTCGCGTGCGCTGCGAAAATTATTGACGATAGAATATAAAAATGTACAATCACCTTGCAGGACATATTTAAAAACAGCATATGTTATAAGTGTTCTTTAATATTATAAAAATTTAATTGAAATGTCGCTACTAAGGGAAGGGCTATCAAATTCAAATTCAAATATTTTTATTCAAAATAGGATGTGAAATCACTTATTGAAAGTCAAAAAACTACACCCATTCCAAAATGAATGCCTCAGGCCTGAGAAGAATGGGCGCAACCAACTGAGCGGGCTTTTTTTTATCAAAAATATGTTTTACAATTAAAGTAACATTTACAAAGTAACAAAGTAACATTGTACAATTAACTTATTATTTAATAGCCTGAGGGCGGTCGCTCCATTCCCAATCTGTGGTATCATTAAGAAAGTCATTTATGTTATAGTAACCTTTACCACACAAACGTTTTAAACAATTCTTTTGAATAACGTAATACTTTTGCTTTTAACATTTTCTGGGATCTTGTTGTAAAAGCATATGCATCGCCCTACAAAAGACTTGCTAACTCGACTAAGTCGAGGAGTAGGCATTATAAGCTTATGTGTGTTCCTGTCAGCTAGTTGATATGACGATGACGTTATAAGCGGTTCTGTAAGAGATAACGAGTATTATTGTATACAGGAAGGGGGGAAGCAGGCGGCGCCATGGCGTGCGCCGGCTGTGAGAAACCAATCCTGGACAAGTTCCTGCTGCACGTGCTAGAACGAGCATGGCATGCGTCATGCGTGCGATGCGCTGACTGCCGGGCCCCGCTCGCTGATAAGTGCTACTCCAGGGATAACAAGCTGTTCTGCAGAAATGACTTCTTCAGGTAAGACCTTTTTTTTATGAAAACAAGGGACGAGTCGAGCAGGACTGATGGTAATTGAAACGCCCTGCTTATTACAATGCATTGCCGGTCAAGCTTCAGACCGAAACACAGTAACGCTTACACATTACTGCTTCACGGCAGAAATAGGTGCCGTTGTGGTACCTACCCATAATCTAAACGGCATCCGGTGCAATGGAGCCACTGGTAAATCCTATATAATATCTGCTTAAGCTATTTCAACTGCAACTTTATTTCAGCACTTTAAAGTCTGAACTAGAATTGGCCTCCTTAAAGACCGGCAACGCTCCTATGATTCCTCTGGTGAATCTGTGCGGCGGTGATCACTTAACATCAGGTGAGCCGTACGTCAGTTTATCCTCTTCCATAAAAAAAACTGGAATGTTTTGATTTCTGTTTATTATTTTGATAACTTGCAATTGTTCCGTATCTAGATCACGGTGAGTATTATACATACCCTCTGTCTGCTACAAATACTCTTAAGAGCTTGAAATTCGTTTTGTATAAAACTGGAGGACAATTTTTATTTGGTGCTAAATATGAGGAAAAATCATTGAAATTTTCAAACATTGTTGTTAGATGAATATGTAAAAAAGGATTAACAATAAAAATCCAACAGTAATTAGTCATTTAAAACGATTAATTAAATATATATTTCTATCAACATGCAGGAAGCCTTTTATTATTTACACATTAGATCAGTTACAGTGATTAATTACGTTCATCTATTATTATCTCTTTACTCGTTTCGTATTGATGTATGATCATAAAAAGTTATCAATACAGTGTCACAGCTTCATTGAAGATTTTATGCGTAACAATTTGGCAAGACAATTTGTAATTTGGTAATACCCGGGCTTATAAGCCCGGCAGGGAATTGAACCAACGTTCACAAAACAAAAGTTAAGGTTGGAATAGAATTAGTAGTGCAAGAACAGTCAAGGATTCGATTTTTTATGAAAATAAGGGACGAGACGAGCAGGATGTTCAGCTGATGGTAATTGATACGCCCTACCCAAAAATTCTGAGCGTCACTACAATTGCGCTGGTCACCTTGAGTCATAAGATGTTAAGTCTCATTTGCCCAGTAATTTCACGAGCTACGTCACCTTTCAGACCGAAACACGCTTCACGGCAGAAATAGGCGCCGTTGTAGTACCTATAATCTAGCCGGCATCCTGTCCAAAGGAGCTTCCCACTCGTACTCGTAAATTCCTGTATATCTTCTTCTTCTTCAAATGCCATCTAATATCCGAGGTTGGCAATCATGAAGGCTAACTGGATTTTATTCACCTCTGCCCTAAACAGTAACAGCCGCCGAATTCCACCTTCGCACGACAGGACTTAGGATATCATACCCACCATCTCGATGTGTGGCAGGCCTCCACAGTGCGGTTTTCAAGGAGCTTTCTTCCACGTATTACAAAGCTGTGGAATGAGCTTCCTTGTGCGGTGTTTCCGGAACGATACAACATGGGTACCTTCAAAAAAAGCAAGTACACCTTCCTTAAGGGCCGACAACGCTCCTGTGATTCCTTTGGTGTTGCAAAATAATGTGGGCAGCGGTGATCACTCAACACCGGGTACGGTCGGATGACGTACGGTCATTTTCCATAAAAGACAGTCACTTTGTTTTATATACTCATATTGAACCACTGGTGAAGGTTCTTAAGTCTGGATGTTCGTCTGCCAGGTCATGGTTTCCCTTCTAACTTTCCTTGTATCATGAGCTGTCCCATCTATTACGAGGAATATTTTAAAGCAAATGTGGTTGACTTGGTTTCTGTCATAGAATTTCAGCAACACACCACAAGTTTCAAATATAGCTTTATTTGTGACATCCTACCACAGTGCACACAAAATTTAAAAAAAAAAACGCGTACTTAAACGGCCTGAAATACTTATGAGATTACTCTGGTATTATACGATATAAGTTGTTTGGGCGGCATTGTTCACCAGCCATCAAATGACCCGCCAACGCGTTGGTCTTTTTGATCCATTACAAAAACAGGCACAATATTTTGATTTGTGTATATGAAATTCACTTTTCAATTTATTTTTGAAACTATATTTAATAATAAATAAAATGGCCACAAACTGATTCAACAAAAAAGTAATAAGAAATTGAATATTTTTGACTTATATATCCTTGATAAAATGTGACGTCATATCTGAGTTTTGCCATAGTCGGTAGCTCTATACAAATTTTTATTTGTGAGATAGTGACAGAAGACCCTTACTAGTTTAAATGCCCATAACTTTAAATTTCTTTGTTTAATCTTATTTTCAGTGTATGTCAAAAATAGTGCAAAATAATTAAAAAAAAAAAAAAAAAAACAAGAAAATACCCAATTATGTGCCTAATTATATATATTTACAAAAACATTTATAAACATTAACAAATTTAAAAAAATCCCTCTTACAAGTAAACTTTTAACTTCTATCATGATGAGTTCATTCGTTGACATTTCGGTTTCCTCAAACTAAGTGACGTCATTTCCTTTCGGTGACACGCCGCCATTATAGTTATAGTTTAAATCATTTTGTAGCAACGCACCTTTTTTATACAATCTAAATTTAACCTGGATGTTTTGGTTGTTATTGTGATTTATTTTATATCATACTATATTAATGATTTGTAATAATTATACACTAGCGGCCTTACAATAAACTTGGTATAAAGTTATAACTAAGCATAAACAAAGAATATGCAAAATGTTTTCAATATCGTTGACAACGCTGTCAATACAATGATAATTCTGAAGTTTTCTGATTGACAAGCAGCCATGCAAATAAACGCGGGAAACGTTATACGCCCGAATACACCAATCGTAAGCAAAATGTCTATTTGTAAACATTTTGCATTTTCTTGGTTTAAGATTAGTTATAATTTTATGCCAATTTTATATGTAAGGCCGTAGGTCTTTTAAATTAATTGATAAGAAACTACAAATTTTTTATTTTGTTTATTTTTGATAATTACTTATGTTTTCATTTTGAACAAGTCTGAACATGCATTTCGTCTTGTAATTTTTTTATAAATGTCTTGGAGTCAATTTAGTTCCGTTATGCACTTGAAGTATTACTTCTCACGTGTAAAGTAACTACTAAATAAAAAATAAGACACTTATTTTTTACCATTAAATCTAAAAAAGAATTCACCTTCGATATGACGTATGAAGGAAAGACTAAACTATAAGTATCATAGGTACTTAAGTTGTTCACACAACAATAGCCAAATACGAATCATAGACAAGTTTCACATCAGAAATAAACATGTCAAATTGAGTATTCTAAATTTAAATCTGCGCGGCAACGTTTGTCTATGGTATGGAGCGAGCGAGCCAATGGTGCCTCGCGGTTTATGTATTATTCATGCGATTGCGACCTCCATCGCTTATGCAAATCGTGTGGTCATATTTCATAGCGATGATAAACTTAAAAATGCCACAAATTTATGTCTGCCGTGTTTCGTAACAACGGTGATTATCACTAATTTGTCATTTTTTTTAAAGAGACGACGTGATAACGGTCTTCTAATGGTACAGTATGTGTAGTCCGAGTAATATTGTTGGTTCGATTCCCGTTGGAAGGAAACGGTGAATATTTATATGAAATACAAATTGCAGCCTATATAATTCCTTGTTTTTTAATGCCTAGGTCTAATTCTATAATTATTTTGATAATATAGCCCAAACAATATTGGATGAAAAGAGTTGATCCATTTCAGTACCTGGTCTATGTATTCTAAACCTGTAAACAGCAGAAAATACATGTAAATAAATGAAACGAAACAATCAGTTAATATTGAAAATGCGCTTTAAAGGTTTACTTAAGTTTTTACTAGATGGCGCCCTTACAGCTAGCTATATACGCGTACTGCTAGTATTACAAAAATAAAATAATATTTTGTTACTTACACAAAGACCAGAACTACGCCTCATACAATTTTATACTTAGATCATTTATACGTCTAAATCGACGATGACAGCTGTGAAAACGTCGAAAAAAACTGACTTTAGAACTAACCTCTATTTTGAACAATTCACGCACTCTAACACAAAGTGTCATACAAAACTAATACACATAAACTAATATACCTGGCTTGTTTTTATCGGTTGTCTAACAGCAAAAGACTCTCTCTATCTAGACGCATAAATTATCTAAGAGTTTATACATATTTTAATTGAAACTGATTTTCTTATCAGAAAAAGTGACATTTACTTGACACCTACTTAAATTAAAATGCACTGTCGCTCACGTTAAAAAAAAATCTGAGCGGCATCACAACTGCGCTCATTGCTTTGAGATATAAGATTTAGTCTCTTCAGCTGAGTTATATCACTAGCTATGGCATCCTTGAAAACGAAACATAAAAATGTTCGCACTGCTTCACGGCAGAAAAGGGCGTCTCCGTGGTGCCTACCGATCCGGAATCCCGCGTAAAGGAGATTCTCAATTGCAAAACGAATTTATAATAGTATTATTATATGCAACAGTTGTATAAGGAGGGTCAAAAAAGGTAAGAGGTGTGGGTTACGATGTGCGAGGCGAACATCGCAATGAATGACGTCACGAGCGTTTTTTTAACCTAGATATACAACATCACATACAATAATTTTTCTACGACTAGGTAAATTTAAATGTAATAAACAAAATCCATAACTTCGCGTTGCCGCTAAATGGGCGGGAAATATATTACGTATATACTTAACATTATTGAGAGGTTTTATTTTGACTGGAACAATGGCAAAGGTACACCTATACAGCCAATGCGGGAAATATGTAAATTATAGAATACCTATACCTAGCAGAATCTTGGCAAAATATTAAAAAAAAATCTAAAGTTGAAATTGAAATGCTTTCTCTATTGATTTAAACATGGATATACTATGTATGTAATTCGTTTTACCCAATATTTCTATGAATCTACCATACCTATCTTATCTGTGCTTTTTTGGTGCCACAGACAACTAAATCTAGGCGTCATTAAAGTACGATAAACAATGCTTTTTTAGGCCACAGAGTATAGACTTTTACAAAGACTCAATAAAGGTGGTATGTACTTATATTAATGACTGTGGACATATAAATGGTAGAGAGCAGTCGAATTCATTCTATGTATGTTTTTTTAAATTATTGGTCTTGTTGGTTACGAATTCTTCAATGAGATGAAAGCATTGAGTGAACATAGCCATCGTATTCGCACCGTGAATTCATTTATTCTTTCATTCGTTAGTCTCTTGTACTCAGCTAGCCCCGTACTTTTCTATCTGGTTTTAAAACACCTTGTCGGATTATTTCCTTTGATGTTGACCTGACTCGGAATGTTACAACACGGCCGTCATAGAAGCCGTTAACACATAATTCCGTATTTTATGACCACAAATTATTTATTTGGACGAAAGTTAAAAATTGCTACTGAACCATTTCCGGGTGATTAGAAGGCTCGAAACAAATTGACTTGTATTTGCTGTTTAGCCTTTCAATGGTGAAAAGCCTGTTATTAGTCAATTGTTTAATATATATAACACATATATTTAGAATAAAACAATAATTTTTATTTTTAATATTTTTAAATTTTTTATATAATTATTTAAGAAGTGAAAAGTTCTTTAGCATCGTTGTGATTTGAAAGTCGATGAAACGAAAAAGCGAGACATTAAAAAGAGACGGACACATAAATTTATAAGATTTCGTGGGAGAAAATGAGATTGGAAGCATTATGCAATGTTTTAGTACCAGGCGATCATAGTTGAAGTAGAGATTTTTCTTATGTATGACGACAGTATAGGTACCTAAATATATTCTGACTCAGCAGGATAGCATAAGTATGGTAGCGGTGATAATAATGTCTTTCACAGCGGTTGAAATCATGTGTCATCCGAGTTACATATACTAGGGCTTCATATGCATATAGGAGGCTAAGTGTATTTTGCATCGGATACAGCGATTCTGTTGATTGAGTTTTTGGACGCATTGTGGCGTATGTAATTTGAAAAACTGCAGCAGTCGCACTTGACGCGGTATTTCAAAGATATATTGACCATATTAAGACCAAAGTATTTATTTCATACTCTACCAGACCCTTGTACCATTTATTGAAAATGTGAGCTTTGATTCTGAATAAATATATGTATTATATACAAATAAAATGTAAAATAATTACTTATCAAACATTTTATCACTATGATCATTAATAAAACCTACAATTATCTTTTTTTTTCTGAAATTTGAGCTTCGTCTTGAAGCCAAAATTTTTGAAGGTTTCACTTCTATTGCACACATGTTTTTTTATATTATTAACTGTACCAAAGAGTAAAAAATAAAATTGTTATGTAGTCGTCGATATGACTAATACCGAATGGTGATCTTGATGGTGATTCTAATTGTAATTTTCTACCATATTTTATTATATTATTCAGTCAGCGAGTATAAATAGTACGCATATATGTATTCATTAGTCGTCAGTATGACTTTAATGACATCAACGGCCATGACTTAGTTTGTAGTCAGCCTTACAATCGAAATAACGGAGTTAAAATTATGATCGGTCATTACCGAGCTAACGATTTTGTATCAATTTATTGATATTTCGATTATCGATGTCGATGTATTCGGGAAGTGATGTCTAAATTATGTTTATGAACCATAAATTATTCGATAGACGTCAAATTCGGCAATTTATTGATTATATTTTTCATCTAGTATGTTTGTGGGAAAAACGAGTGGATATTTGTGTTGATATGAGAACATTTTTGTTTACAACATTTTGATAGGCTCATCATAGTAATTGATTGTAAGTTAACTTCAAATTAGGTACTTCATTCGCTTAAAAGAGATAAATGATAAACATTTTGTGTACGTTGACAAAACAGTTCAGCCTTCAAACACTCTAAATGCATAATTTGTCATGGTAACAACCGGGTATCTCTGTAATGTATCAAGGGACGGTCTCAGGCTGTAGACAGTCGAAAGAAGCGATTCCTGCACTATCGCCCAAACTGACACGTAGAGTTACTAGCCTAAACAGACATGACATACGAATCGGCACCCTAACGAGTCACACATCACTTAACAAGAACCTTTTTACAATCGGCGTAATGGATTGCAGTCCCTTAGTACAGAGGCTGTCTAACCGAGGATGAAATGGTCACTCTTGTAATCCTGGAATGTGCAGGGATGGCCAAGAAACGGACAAAAACCTTAGTGAATAGCTAATAGGTAGCTCCAAGAAGTCTTCGAAGGCCCCAGGAGTGCCCTGAACTTGTGGAAGGAGCTGGGCTGATTGGTATGACTAGTCAACACTGCACGCAAATTGGACCAAACTGAGTGGTTTAATTGTGGAAACAGGAGCCCCTTTACCAAAATCAATACCAATTGGTATGGTAAAGTTAATATGTATTCAAAAAGGTTAAACTAATACAAAATAATAATAATTAAAATTTTTACATTTTCCCCGCTCATTGAGATGGGGACAGGCCGCCATCTTAGTGAATAGTGACGTCAATTCTAGATGAACTTTCGATAAAATATGTACTAGTACCATCGCACCACAGCCAACACGTGGACGCATTAGGTCGTCTATAAATTGTGTGAAAATTATTCTTCTTTGACACAAAAAGTTGGGAGTTTCTTAGTTTCGCTAAATAATAAAATACCGACAATTTACAGGTATTCGTAATCCAATTCGATAATTTAACTATGATCTTTATTTGCAGGCGATACGGCACAAAATGCAGCGGCTGCGGTCACGGAATCTCACCATCAGACCTAGTTAGAAAAGCACGGGAAAAGGTGTTCCACCTGAATTGTTTCACCTGCCTCGTCTGTCGAAAGCAGCTGTCTACTGGTGAAGAGCTCTATGTTTTGGATGACAACAAATTTATATGCAAAGAAGATTATCTAGCTGGGAAAGCGCCAACACACTGTGAGTTTATCTGTAATATTTATAATTGACCAAGCAAAGATTATTATTATTCAATCGAGTGATTCGGAAATAAGTACCTACTGTTCATTAAAGGCATTGTGTGACTGAGAGGTAAAGGAAAGTGTGCGCGGGGAATATGGACTTATATATTTTTTTTATGAAAATAAGGGACGAGACGAGCAGGACGTTCAGCTGATGGTAATTGATACGCCCTACCCATTACAATGCAGTACCGCTCAGGATTCTTGAAAAACCCAAAAATTTTGATCGGCACAACAAATTGCCCTCTTCACCTTGAGACATAAGATGTTACGTCTCATTTGTCCAGTAACTTCATTAGCTACGGCGCCCTTCCAATTACTGCTTCACGGCAAAAAAAGGCGTCTATGTGGTACCCTTAATCTATCTGAGCGGCACTACAATTGCGCTCGTCACCTTTTAAATTTTCGTCTGCTTCGTGATCATAGTGTAATAATATCATTAAAAGGTCCTTCTTATGACTATTACCTATAGCTATTATGGTTTACTAGCCAGTTTTTACCTGCCGCTGTAAGAAGGTCATCACTCCACCTCATTTTGGGTCTGCCTCGGTATCTGTTACCTGAGGGACCACTCCATGTTGTCGCTTTTAGAGTCCATCTTTGATCTGGGACCCTAGCCACATGTCCTGCCCATTGCCATTTCATTTTTAATGCATGTTCAAGGATATCTGTCAGGTTTGTTCTTTTTCCTGATGGTTTTGTTGCGGATTTTATGTATCTTTCTGAGCCTGATGATTGAATGACCGATAATATGTGTAAATTATGTCATTACGGTCACAAAGGGGTAACGACAAGTCTACAAATAGATATGTAAATAACTAGATTGCTATGAAATTGCATAGTACTGGCCGCTAAATTAAACATAATTAACCATTTATTTACGTAAGCTCAATCGAACGACACACGCTATCACGTTCGCAATTGAACCCAATGTTGTCATGTCAAAAAATAAATCAGCTCTATTGTCCCCACATTGTCCCAACACTAGTCAATCGATGGAAAATAATTAGTTTTCGAGTCGTTGCCTTCGATATTTGAACGTGACGTGTGAGAATTGCATTCTCAGTTTAAAAGAGTTTTTTATTTTTTATGAACGTATCACGACGGCTATAAAAACGTAGCACCCGCTTTGAAATCGAATTTTTCGATCAATACGAACCGTAACCGAAACGGGAGAAAAAAGAATATAAAGAGGCAAAGACGTCGGACAAAAAGCCAACCGCATTACACATTAGCCACGTCTCTACGCGGTAGTGGCATAGACAGCTTTTTTATTTTTTCTATTTCACCGCTTGGCGCTTGTTGACGCGAGCTTGAAAAACTTTAGACTAGGGTAATATACCGTTATGAAATTAAAAAAAAGCATAATCTTGTTGATGTTAGTTTCCGAGTCATGAATGTTTTTGAATGTTTAAGAAAGTATATTGTATTAAATATATCATTGTCTTGCAACCCATAACACAGGCTATGCCTAATTTGCGGCAAGATAATTTGTGTAAATTATTATTATTATACAATTCTTCTGTACGTGTGTTGACTGTGAACTCCTAAACGGCTGAACCGATTTAAATGAATCTTTTTGTGTGTGATCAAGTGGATTCGAGGATGGTTTAGATTCACAATTAAACTACCTCCTAAACGGCTGGACCGATTTTGGTGATATTTTTGTGTGTTCCAGTGAATTTGAGAATGGTTTAGATTCTCAATTCTGTCCAAATATAAATCTCCTGCCCATGTGTATGTATGTAAGTGAGCTTCGCCTAACGGCTGCACCGATTTTTTTTAATTTATCACGTGTGTAGAGGACAACGTCTGTCGGATCCGCTAGTACAGTATAAATATTGTGATAATTTCGTATAATTTAAACCTGTCAAATCATAACAGTTTTATTGGTTGGAAACATATTGTAATTAAGGCTTTTGGTACAAATTTGGTACATTTATACCAATAAAGGGTATCCGGATGAACTGGTTCGAGAAGTTGATTAGAATAATAATATTATGAATTCAGTTTGAGCTACTGTATCATCGTTGAACGTCTCAAACGAACGCCGCTCAAATCAGAGATGAAGATAAATTATTTGAATGTTTCTTCAAATTAAAATATGAATAAATATGAATGTATTAATTGTAAGATTGATTTAGTAAAACTTAGAGATAGAGTTATGCTACAAAAAGTTATGGAAGTTGAACATACTTGTGTGAAATTCAAATCGAAATGTTTTTATTTCAAATAGGATGTGACATCATTTATTGAAAGCCAAACAGTACCACCCATTCCAAAACGAATGCCTCAGATCTGAGAACAATGGGCGCAACAAACTCAGCGGGCTTTTTTTTCATTGAAAAAATATGTTTACAAAGTAATATTGTACAATTAAACTTATTATTTAATAGCTTGAGGGCGCTACATTCCCAATCTATGAATCATTAAGAAAGTCATTTATGTTACAGTAACCTTTACCACACAAACGTTTTAACAATCCTTTTGAATAATACTTCTATTTTGAACATTTTCTGGGATCTTGTTGTAAAAGCTTATACAACGCCCTACAAAAGACTTACTAACTCGTCTTAGCCGAGTTCTAGGCATTATAAGTTTATGGTGTAAATATTATGGTTATGACAGTTTCCAGCAAATTCACTTATATGCCTATGCACATACATAAAAACAAAAGATAAGATGTTATTCTTGTATGATTTCTTTGAATTATGCTCTCAACGATTCTAGTTAGTTAAACTTAATTATGTCCCTTTGAAATTACGTTATTAATCAAGTATATATAATTCAGTTATGAACGACGGTTATATATTTTCTGGCCCTGATGTCGATGACGTCACATCATCGCTTTGTTACGGTGTGCAAAACAATCATCACTAGGATATTATTGTTAAAATAAACAACGATTTATTTTTTTCAGTATTGTAGATTAATGATTATTAATATTATATTTATGAAAATCAATAAAAGAAGGTAAAAAAGTGCAGTATCATAACGATACCAGTTGGAGGCTTCTTTGCACAGGATGCCGGATAGATTATGGGTACCACATCGGCGCCTATTTCTGCCGTGAAGCAGTTATGTGTTTCGGTCTGAGACTTGAATTCTTAGATCTTCGTTCGTCACCTTGAGACATAAAATGTTAAGTCTCATTTGCCCAGTAATTTCACTAGCTACGGCGCCCTTCAGACCGAAACACAGTAATGCTTACACATTACTGCTTCATGGCGTACTGTGCAAAGCACCTTCTCACTGGTCAAAGAAGGTCCCTCCCCTTCGGAAAAGGATGGAAATTAAGCTTTAAAATAAGAAGAAGTAACAGGAAACTTATTGTCGATATTTTAAATCTCTATTTACTGTTCTTTAGGGTTACTAAGCTTCCAATAACCCAAGCAGCATTAAACTGTAATAGGCACGGTGTATCATTCAACAAAAAGATAGACCTATATATATATACCTAACTATATTATGTTTATTATAGCTTAAACATACCGTACTAAGCTGTATATATATGTAAAAGACAATATCGCTTCCACTTATTAAGCTAAGATTCTAAAACAAGATTAGAGTAAGTACTTAGGAAGCTATAGTTCTTAACATGACAGATAAGAAGCTTAACTAATTTTTAACATAATAGCATTTATAAAATTGAAATAATGCTCGTAGCAAAAAATAATACATCACCTTTCAAGTTTTTGTATTGGGTATTTTATGCCACTTATCAACGGACGAGAATGAGGCTCAATTGATGGTAGATCTCCAGCTATTACACCATTAACTTGCGTACATTAGTATGCAGCTCAACCTCAAATATAGATATTTTTTTAAACAAAGTCATATTTTTTTTTATGGAATAGGAGGACAAACAAGCGTACGGGTCACCTGGTGTTAAGCGATCACCGCCGCCCACATTCTCTTGCAACACCAGAGGAATCACAAGAGCGTTGCCGGCCTTTAAGGAAGGCGTACGCGCTTTTTTTGAAGGTACCCATGTCGTATCGTCCCGGAAACACCGCACAAGGAAGCTCATTCCACAGCTTTGTAGTACGTGGAAGAAAGCTCCTTGAAAACCGCATTGTGGAGGACCGCCACACATTCAGATGGTGGGGATGATATCCTAACTTGTGGCGTGTCGTGCGAAGGTGGAATTTGGCGGCAGGAATCAGGTAATTAAACATTACTGTTGAACATTAAACAGCATCACATCACAACCAGACGTGGTATAATTTTGCATCACAATCACATAATCAAACATAATAAAATCTCCTGTTCGAGGTATCGTAGCGACTCGGGGCTTTTCGATGCGAGAGTCACTCTGGCGACAGTAAAAACAAGTCTGACTCGTCGCTCCACCGGATTAGTACTACACTCGTACATGAAAGAAGTAGCGAGAAAGTACCGCTATGGTTCACATAGGTTACATCTATAGATAACTATAACTAAGGCTACTGGAAACCCAAGCGCTGGCAGTTTTTCGGTCAACGGATTAGCCTAACTATCCAACGCGGAAATGCTGCCAGTATTCTTGGTACGCTTCCACATAATGATAGTTTTCATTTTATGTAGTCATAATATTATAAATATAGTAGTAAGATTTGCTTTGTTTGAATAAATGCATGTTACTATAGACATATAAATTACGAGGTAAAAGATAACTGGTAGGTGACAAAATTTAGTATTGCCGATGAAAGGTCATTAGTGATGTGATGAATTATTAAGAAAATTCCTTTAATGCTTTATTAATATTAATAATTTAATGAATTAACATTTGAATCAGTGTTTTGAGGTTATTATTTACTATTTAGCATGTAGATACTAATTAAATATAAAATAAAAAAAAAATTGACTGTCAATAATTTAATTTGTGATCCATTCAACCAAACAATATGTAGTGTTACCTTAAGATTTTTACAATGCAATGGTGAAAACCGTATTCAAATCGGTTTATCTGTTCAGAAACTGTACAAGCCAATCGTCCAAATGAGGCATAATCCATAATTATTCGTATGTTTATTAAACTCCCGTGTTGTAGCGCCATCTACTGGATTTAAAATACAGTAAAAAATAAATAAATTTTTGTAGGGTATACAGATTAGTATATTTAATTCCAGAAATCAAAGAACTTGGAAACAACAACTTGTTTTCGGGAAAAGTAGGACGAACACAATCTGACAAAAATTCATTCGTTGGGGATCTATTGTGCTAATAATATATCTTACATAGACAAATTATCAGTTATATATATATATATATATATATATATTTAGCGGTACGGAACTCTTACAAAGCAAAAACAAATTACGCTTGACCGCTTTTTATACCAATTCAACTTTCCGGAAGCAAAAACTAATCGACCTCAAGTAAAAGTACCAGGCTAACATGAGTTCAAAGCGTCGAAGCGTACCCATTTCAAACAAAAACAAGTCCTCCATAATATCGGTTGCAGCACAAATAGCCCGGAGAACGGACCTGCTTGTTTGTGAAGGGGTCGAACCCTATTGTGGGATAAGAATGAAAACGTAAGCAGTTATATTATTAATACGTTATGTTAATTTTTTGCCCTCAGAATGAAAGTGAACTCAATATGATTAGTATCATCCTATTAAGTCAATGATTTAATATTGAGACGATACAAAGTTGTTTTTTAAAACGTTTTTAGTATTCTTTTAAAACATGTACGTATCTAATATTTATACACAAAATTGAAGAGTTTTTTGTTTTTTTTGAATACGCTTTATTTTATTTACTTGAGAGCTTTATGCGGTTACTTAGAGTTAGTGAGTCTTTTATTGGGCAATGTTTTTTTTTATTGTTCAAAATATACAAGAAACAAACTTCTAAACAATTTAAGCCATCCTCATGAAACTTAAGTGTTTATGTACATATGCTTAAACAACATGATCCCAGAAAATGTACAAAACAAATGTGTTCGAAATTTAAAATAAATTTTAAAAATCATACTTTTTGTTAAAGGTATATTGTAAATAGAGAGTTAATATTTTTTTTTAAATTAATAAATGTAATGTCTAGCCAACAAAGTTTCGGGTACTAAAAAGGACTTAAATCATACTTTGTATTATTTAACCATCGTCTGTATTTATTTCGTAATATTTTTTTATTTATAGTGGGAAATGTTAAAAATTATATAGCAATTCTATAAAATTTAGTACCTACTTCTATATTACATCATTATCATCATATTTTAAAACGGATACTGGCTAATGGTTACGAAAATAAGAAACGAAAAAATTTTAATAAATTTTCTAAACTCAAATAAGTGACCACAAACAGGTTTCAGTACAAAGAGCTAAACCTTAAGTCACTGGCTAAACTGGCAAATTTTTCATAGGCATAAAAATGTTATCAAAATTGTCAGTTCTCTGGCAATCCATTCGTATGAACCTACATGAACAATTTATTTTGAGTTAATGTTAGATTTTTTTATGTACATTACAACGAGAAACATAATTTTTTTTTACATAAATAGAATAAGGATTGATGAAAAATACATTTAATTGTATCTAAATAACTATTATTAAAATGCATTACAAAATAAAAATGCGAATTATTCCTAGGCGCGTGGATTTGACGGTTCTGATAGACGTTATCGCATTTCGCGCAGCAACATCCTCCCCTGCTTGCCGCGGCCGCTCCGTCACTCACAAACAGATTACTGGATGCCCGGGGCTAACCTCAGCCCTCAGCAAAAACGTATTACAATAGATATGGTTGTAGAAATTAGTTTTAAAATACAATATGTAACCGTATATTTATGTTTTATAACTTTTTGAAATTTTTACAATTTTTTTGAATTTACCAGTTACTCGGTAACCATGAATTTCATCGCATGTTCCTTGTATATTATATAAGTCAAAGTGAAAGTCAAAAAATCTTTATTCACTGTAAGACTTTATAAGTTATTTAGTGCAATAATATATATAATATAATGAGAGCAAAAAACCCAAGTGGCGTGACATCCCAATGAATGACGCAACGAGCGTTTTTACATTAAATATTTTTCCTACTACTATATAATTTTATATAAAACAAAAATTAAACAAACAAATATCACAAGTTTTCGAGTTACCGATTACTTTGTGGTTTCATTTTTCCTTCAAGAAATAGCATTTCATTTATAAATTTATACAGCCAAGGCGGGTAAATTGAGAATTACAAAATATACCCAGCAGCATCTTGGCAAATTACATTGACAATAGAATGTTTAGTCTAATAATTTAACTTGAAAATATTATATATGTAATTTAGTAGTATGTACTACCTATTAGGTACCTAATATTTCTATGAAACTACCATACCTAACCTAGATTCAATTGTCTGTGGCACTAAAACAATGCTTTTTAGGCCATAGAGGATAGACTTTTCCAAAGACTCAATAATTTATATTATGTACTTATTTTATTGATCGTAGCTGTATAAATGACAGTTAAAAGTAGAAGATTAGAAAAAATGCACAAGCAGTGCACATATGATTATGGTTTTCGTTGGTAAGGCGACTATAATACAGTTTACCAGTGGGAGGCTCCTTTGCAGAGGAAGCCGGCTAGATTATGGGTACCACAACGGCGCCTATTTATGCCGCGAAGCAGTAATGTGTAAATGTGTTTCGGGCTGAAGCGCCGTTTTTAGTGAAATTACTGGGCAATTGAGACTTAACATCTTATGTCTCTAGGTGACGAGCGCAATTGTAGTGCCGCTCAGAATTAGGGCGTATCGTCTCGTCTCGTCCCTTATTTTCATTAAAAAAAAAGGTTCAGGGCATGTGATCTAATGTGATAGCCACTGTTATAATATCTTTTCCAGTGAGCTTATGTATATCTCAAGTGGTTGAAAAATTGGTCTTCCCAAAGAGATTTGCGGTCCTCCACAGTGCGGTTTTCAAGGAGCTTTCTTCCACGTACTACAAAACTGTGAAATTAACTTCCTTATGCGGTGTTTCCGGGATGATACGACATGGGTACCTTCAAAAAAGCGCGTACACCTGCCGTAAAGGCCGGCAATGCTCCTCGTCTAGTGTTGCAAGAGAATGTGGGCGTTTCTCGTTTCTCTTTTCCCATAAAAATAAATAAAAAAGAGATGCCACGTTTACGTATGCGTGTATATTTTTTATCCCCACATGTTTAGCAATGTCAAAATATACACAAAGAAGGCTTAAATTCTGTTAAAACTTAATCGATAGCAGCTTAAAATAAGCCCTGCGTCGAGATATGAAAGTACTTACGATACAGATAGTTATGTAGTATCACGTAGGGTGAGAATATCGTGGAATGGAGGAACACGATAGAATCCTATTTGGCTCCCGCCCCCTTGGCTGGGGATCTTGCATCCCACAAAGGACTGATAGAGTTAATAAGATTGCCGCAATAGAATATCATTTTTTTATATTCTTTTTGACTTGGAATGTATATAAGCGAATAAATAAAGATTAAATGCTTAAGATATATTTTAACATAATGCTAATATCACTAGGCGTTAGAGCGATATTGTGTATATCGCGTACTCTTTCGCACCTAAGGCCGTTATATTATGAAAGTATGTCACTATCGAACATTAAGCACCAAAAATCTAAATTTAAATTTGAATTTTTGTGCATGAACGGTCAAACTACAAGCTAAGTAAAATAACTTACACAAGGCTGGATTTAAGCCAATTTTGATCAGACGTAAAATATTATTGGATTTATGATAAACTAGTATTCTTGGCCCGTTGAATAAAAAAAATATATTCTGTATTTGACGAGAAAAAGTAACGATACTAGTTTAATCTTGACATTTTGACGATCATCTGGATGTAAGTGATTCAGCCCATGAAAATAATGCCGCTCAGAATTTTTGAAAACACAAAAATTCTAGGTGGCATTTATTCTGGTATATTATGATTTTATATATCTTTTATAGAAACACATGTCAGTTACACTATTTTATATAGGATATTTTTTTATTATATTTTTTATATTTTTATGTTATATAAGAATAATTTCCGGTGCAGAACTCTTACGAAGCAAAAACGACACACGCTTGACCGCTTTTTATACCGATTCAACTTTCCGGACACAAAAACTAATCGACCTCAAGTAAAAGTACCAGGCTAACATGAGTTTAAAGCGTACCCATTTCAAACAAAACAAGTCCTTCATAATATCGGTTGCAGATTGCATGATTTTCCATCCATCCAGCCGCCATCTTTACTAAGAAGCCTCCTACGGGTAAAGTGTAACATTTATATCGATTGCTCATTCACGCCTCAAAGTTTTACCTTTAGGTCTTCTTTTTCAGATAATCTTAGATTTTTAAATAAATTAATACTTTTAGAAGGATTAAAACGCGCATTATAACTTATTTTACCTTAGGTTTTTGCGTAAATATTATTTATTTTATTAAAGATTAAAATTTATTAATCGGGGGTGGTATTTGCTGCAGATGGATGGTTTTTGGCAAAATTTACTGAAAGTGCCCTATTCTGTTTTAGTATGTGTAGTTTTGGGTTTTAATTTGGAGATTATTGGATCCCATGTGTTAGATAATTTTAGTTCATCTTCTCCATTAAAATTTGCATGTTTTTTTTAGTTCAATGGATTCATGCACCATTCGTGGAAGAAAGGATCTTAAATTTTACAATCACATTTACTGTCAGACCCTTAAAGTTGATCTTCTTTGCGGACATGGTCAAAAAGACCCCGTGAATATTTTTAACAGACTGAATCGCCACTACACTTTCGTTCTTCAGATTGGCCAAGGTTGGACTTGTGTACAGTAAAATTGGCATTAGAACTGCATTGTATATCGCTGAACGTGCTTTAAGAATTAAGATTTAAGATATACTTGGTGTATTATTTGCGTTGGTAATAATCCTTGATGCTGTCACGTCAAGATAGTTTCAGACTTACAGAACAGCGCAAATACAATCGCATTGAGAGATTTATAATAGTCCCGAGTTCCTGAGCAATGCGATCTTGTCTGTCCATTTATTTTTATTTATCGATCGAATGGTAGCGTGCTCGTAAAATTGCAGTAAACGTTTCGAGTTTATGACGTTTTAATGTAGCGTTTTTGAAAGCTCGCGAGCCCCAAGTTTCTATTTTATACGAAGTCGTAGAATAGAATTATTGCTAGTAAAACGTGGATACTAACGGAACCAGTTTATGTGGCGAGAGGTTACGTGAAACTTGGAACTGAGAAGGTACGAGGTCGCATAATATGAGTTGTACTTTTAGGGCATTATAATCCCTTGCTTATTCTGTGAGTATTTTTACTCAATCATTAGCACTGGTGAGTTTTACAATACTCGATCGGCTGTGGGTTAATATTAAAACGCTATGTACATTGACAGTGTTACCAGCACATTTTAGTCAGTCAGTTTTTGATTTTGAAGCTCTTTCCATTAGTTGTCTTTTAATGGAAGTAAGTAATAGGTCTATCAAGTAGTCCACCTGGAATTACCTGGAATTACCTGGCCTTAACAGCGACACTGATCAAAGAGCGAGATTAGAAATTAAAAATTTGTACTATTACCAATGCAAAGCTACCACAACCAGACAGATTACGTCGTTAAGTCAAACCTAGTCTTTTACTTTGTCTGTTGTAGGGCGATATAGATACTTTTGTTTGAAATTCCACATTCAAAAGAATGTTTGAATCTTGAGCTTCCTTGTGCGGTGTTTCAGGGACAATACCTTTCTAAGGGGCGGCGACGCTCCTGTTATCCTCTGACGTATTTTCCATATAAAAAAATTTCACAGCGATACATACAAAAACTATACAAAAAAGTACTATTTGTGTTTCGGTATAAATAGCCTCGTAGCAAATACAATTACGCGGTTAATAATGGGATTTAGCATCTTATGTTCAAGGTCACTACATCTCAGCTAAGAATTTTAGGTTTTTCAATAATTCTGAGCGGCACTGCAAAGCGTGAATCGTGTCTTTTTCTATCACATGAATATCTTATTACTTCTTCAGATAAAAATAAAAAAAAACAATTTTATTTCAGCGTTCGTCTAAATAGTTTAAAAGGTATTTCTACCCCTATTTGCGTCAATGTTCTTCATATTATTTCAATTATTTATCAAAATACGTTTGGTTGTGTATAATATACATAATAATTTGTTCAAAAATTATTTAGTTTAAGCTTTTAAGTAAATTTTGCCAATTTCACGACCGGAAAACAAAAACTTATATGTAATGATGTAAACAAAACATCGATAAAAAACTAAGCGTTGGTCAATTTAGCGGCAGAAGCGTACCCCGAAGGCAAATTATCGATAATCGAGCGACTAACCAAATAACCGGTGTCGATACAAGTTATCGACAGTAATCGTTATAATCACTAGTGCTGCGCGATTGTTACCGGCCGCTATTAGGAGACGTGCCCAGTGTATTAAATATAAACCACTATCATTGACCTATTAGCTTCTGCAGTTTTGTATAATTTGTGTGAACTTTACCAGATTCCACGGCTCTATGTGCGTTGGTGGTGTTTTTTGTCGACGCTTCTTATATAAATTATTATTTATTAACTGTAATTGTATGCGATGATTCAAGAGCTAAGTTCAGCGTTTAGTGTAATTTGGACAATTTTATATTTTGTGAGGTGGTATACATAATTATTAGATTTTTGCGGTCTATAATATAACTGTTGGGTTTTTACGTTGTCGATGAAGGGCCAATTTTAGCAGCCTTCGAAGGAACTTATATATCTCAACAGTTAGTTCCGTGCATCGAAAAAAACTATTACTTTTTTAATATTGCTGAATAATCTTTTAATGTTTTTTTTTTTTTTAAAGAATTAGAATATTATCAACTAAATTTCCTTCTAGGAGAATGTATCTTCTGTATTCTTAAAGTTGAGAAATATTACTACACTTTTATAATGTATATGTTAAATGTGGTGTTTTACTCTCCGGGTTTTTTTAGAGTTACTGATTGAGGGCAAATATGACGTATTAAGAAGTCGCGGCTAAAATCTTGTAGTTTTTTTTTAAATATTAACATTAAATATTGCTTGAAATTAATAGTATTGTATATATAGACACTATTATATACCTGTATATTTATATGTACATCTTTGTATTAAAAAAATTAGAGTCTCGTTCTTTGTCCGCGATGAACTCTTAATGAACTCTTTCTTACTGAACTGATTTCAATAAAATTTTGTACACTCTGTGCGGGGCTGATAGGCCAGTTTATAATATGATTCGTGGTCCTTAATAATTTTTTTATTTCAATTTTATTTTATGTTAATTTTATGAGATAATGTTTTGACGCATAGTTTAACATTTCTGCTGTTGGGAAAAACGACATTATTATTGTAATAAATGAACTTCTGGGTGTTCTGGGTGTGAAATTCTGTATATTATGCATACTATCACTTGCTAGTGTTGTATGTTTCGCGTTCACTGCTTTCAGCTTGTTTTAAATTAGAGATCCGAATAAAGAGGTCTTAAGTTTGACACAATAAGTGAAAACTTTTACCGCAAACTTTCAACTGTCAATACATCAATACAACCAATTATAAACGGTGTCGATACACACGGTATGAATTCAAAAAACGCTCAACAAATATTCTCTACCGCCAATTTCACGCCACTTACCCACGCACAATACGCGACCGACGGTAAAAATGCGCGGGAAATTTATACTTAAACCTGACACTGAAACAGCTCTCGTAGAATTTGTTTTCAGTTTTTTTTTTACAACGAGAATGTAATGATCACTAGATACAAGTACTAAAGTAAAATTATCAACGTACCATAGACTAACTAAACACTTAAGTACATTTTTTTATGACAATACGGGACGAAATAATCAGGACGTTCAGCTGATTGTAATTGATACGCCCTGCCCACTACAATTCAGTGCCGCTCAGGATTATTGAAGAACCAAAAAATTCTGAGCACTACAACTGCGCTCGTCACCTTGAGACATAAGATGTTAAATCTCATTTGTCCAGTAGTTTCACTAGCTACGGAGCCCTTCTGAGTGAAACACAGTTATGTGTACACATTTCTGCTTCACGGCAGAAATAGGCACCATTGTGGTGTGCAATGGAGCCTCCCACTGGTAAAAATAGAAAACCTGGAATAGGCCTTAGAGTCTAGAACGACCCAGGTTTTGATTTCTGTTTAATTTTAACAATTAAATTTATTTATAATAATTTTAAAAATTACATTTATGTATTACTAGCTGACCCGGCAAACGTTGTTTTGCCATATAAAGTATAATTCACGCGATAGTTTTATAAGTAATAAATAGCCTATGTGTTATTCTGGTGTGTAAGCTATATTATTGTAAAGTTTCATCAAAATCCAACCAGTAGTTTTTGCGTTAAAGAAGTTCAAACATACATCCAGACATAAAAACTTTCACATTTATAATATTAATAGGATATCAAGGTTTACCATTCAAAGTCAACGTCAAAATTTTTATTTGCAGGAACATGTCAAATTGGTGTTACATAAATATTAAAAAAAATCTAAGTATTTTCATATAATTACTTTAATACAAATTTAATTCAAATATAAAACTATTATGTTATATTATTTTTATTATTATTCATACAATTTTTTTTGTTTGTATTTTTTAATTATTAAGTATATTATATTATAAAAAAATATGCCAATTTTTTTATTGAAAATATTCGTCTAATGTATTTAAGCAGTTTTTATTAAGGTCGGTATATTTTCAATTTAGATGAGAAATTACTATTTGACGATACCCCTCTTATTATTTTTGGGATGTGATTGTAGATTTTTATGGAAATACATAAACAGTTTCTCTGAAGCAATGTAGTTCTACAGTAAGGTACTTGTAGTTTTGTAGGGTACCTGAATGGCATGTAGGTACTACCACTTTTTAAGTAGAGCTTTTTTGAGAAGAAGAGACAACAAACACTTTGCCTATCTTTTATTTTTAATAGCGAAATGAGACTTAAGCGGTCAGCAATTGCTCGACCATATATTTTAGGCAAGGGAACGACCTGCCCCACGACGTCGCCACAAGCAGTGATATCTAAGTTACTTTAGAAATTATAACAATAATTGCACATATACTCAAATCTCGAACATTCCGTATTCTTTCTACAAAAATAAATATGTTTTTAATTTAGTTTCTGCCTGTGAATATCAGTGTCAACATTTTAAAATCGCTATGACTTTTTCTCGTGAAATATTATAGTTTTGAGTTTCGGCTCAGCTCATACGTATAATATACCGTAAACATTTATATATTTTTTTTATTTTAAATGTAGAATACGCCATGACGCCTTCAACCAACCAATCAAATGTTTTTAATTTAATTTTAAATCATGAAAACTCTTTCATTTCCTATTAGCTCACTCCTCGGCCGTTTTTATATCCAAACATAACTCATTTTTTTTTATTGAATGAAAATAAATTGCTAGAAGGTTCCACTGTAAATCATAAAACATCATAAGATTGTCTTCTTAATATCGATCAGAAACGATCTTTGAACCCTCAGCGTACTTTACTTGGGGGACTTGACTCCTGAGAGGGTAGATAAGAAAATAATATTTCCCTTTCCTCCCCAACTCGTGTACCTTAAGATAGATTTACAATTTATGTTAGATTTCGACTCTAGATTCGAAGATTAATTGTTTTTGGATTTTTCAATTGTTCTGTTAGCTTCATAGCATATAAGGTATTCAAGTCAAGTTTACCAGAGGGAGGCTCTTTTGCACACGAAGCTGGCTAGATTATGGGGACCAAAACTGCCGTGAAGCAGTAATGTGTAAACATTACTGTGTTTCGGTCTGAAAAAGCCTGTTTTTTATTTTTTTTTAACTACTGTTTATGTAACACCAAATGAATCGCAGAATCACATAACTTATACTAAAAAAACATATTGACATCCGACACTCAATTGAATGGTTGTTCACTTAAAAAGGCCCATTCATAGCCATAACATATGCTGACCAACCAACCATGTCATTCAACCTAACTTTAATAGCCTGAATCGGGAATCGAACCTGCAACGGCTCATTTCGTTTAGCTTCCTGACTGACACTCAAGCTAAAATGAACACTAAGCAGCTATTTATAAAGCATTTTTTCATTTATAATATAGTTAAGTACTAATTGCTTGTTCAAGAACCAGAACGTCTAATGTTTTAAACGTTTGTAAACGAAAACTGACCTTATTCCTGTCAAATAAAGTCAGTTTTAATTGTCGTTGGAAAGTTTGTTAAGATTTTGATGTGTAGCAATTAGTAACTTTAGTCAAGAGTGAACTACGATTATTCGTTTGATTGTGTTCAGATGACTACTGAAGTCATAAATCATAAGGCAATATGGTGGTAGGTCAAGAAACTACGGGTCAATTTTATAGAGGTGATGGTAGGTGATCCCCGGCACCCATGTTATTGATAAACAGAGGATTCAAGAGAGTTGGCTTTTAATTTGAAAACAATTTGTTGGTGATAATTTGGTCAGATAAAATTAAGATTCACAATTTGTACTTACTTATTCAGTTATCTTTGTATGCATTTACTCTTCTGTATGTCTGTCACTGAACGGCTAAAACGATTTTGGTGAAATTTCGTGTGTATTTGAATCGGTATCTGGATGGGTTAGAAATATATTAATCCATATAGGTGACGTCCAGTTTTAGGGATGTTTATATATTTTTCATGAGATTTATTTTCGATTATATAATATATATACCGAGACTTAAAAGATTTGCCTGAAAAGTATTGTTTGAGTGGAATATGGCGAATTGAACGTTTTTGCGTCAGTTTTTGTAGCCGATGTAAATGTAAAACCAGTGGGATTATGGGTACCACAACGGCGCCTATTCCTGCCGTGAAACAGTAATATGTAAGCAATGTTGTGTTTCGGTGTGAAGGGCGCCGTAGCTAGTGGAATTACTGGGCAAATGAGACTCAACATCTTATGTCTCAAGGTGACGCGCGCAATTGTTGTGCCGCACAGAATGTTTACGTTTTTCAAGAATACTGAGCGGCACTGCATTATAATGGCCATGGCGTATCAATAACCATCACGTTGAACGTCCTGCTCGCCTCGTCCCTTATTTCATAAAAAGATATCTCAGTCGCTTGCGTAGAGTAGATATAAATGGTGTATGTATTTTAAGGTACCCCATAGGAAGAGCTAGAACCTTATTACTAAGAGTCCGCTGTCAGTCGTGCGTCTGTTTGTCAGCACGGTGTTTGTCATAAATGTAAGTTAGACAGCTTAAGTTTGACATTTTAATTTTTACATTACAGTAAATTAGTAATAAATCTAAAGTTTATTTATTTATTTTATTTATTTATGATTTCTTCCAATTAACAAAATGTAAAGAGTATATTAAAAAGAATACAGAATAGATACGCCAAACAAAATAAATACTAATAAAAGTACATATTTATGTGACAAAGTAGTTAAAGACAAAAACGAAAAATACTACATGAAAATTAAGAAAAACTTGCAAGAAAATATTAAATAGAAAGAAAAAAAGAAATCGTATCCATATTGAGTAACTGAAACAGTGATTAGGTTGTGTGGTGTGAGTGAATGTGAGTGGTGTGAGTGAATGTGATTAGTGTGAGTGAATGTGAGTAGTGTGAGTGAATGTGAGTGGTATGAGTGGTGTGAGTGAATGTGAGTGTTTGTTCGAATATAATGTTTAAATTACGGTGTGACGATTAATAAATTATCCTGAATATACTGATGATTAACTCTTGTAAATAAATCCAAAATAAATGTGTTTAATTTTTCAATTATTTCATTATTTAATTGACTAGATGTCTTAAAAAGCTTTCAAAAAACACAGTCCCATTTCTTGCTCTTAATTTAATAAAGAACTATTTTCACTGTTTGTAAAAAACACACTGCTTAGTTTTTCTTCGTTAAGACGTTAGAAATGCGAATCGAACAGAAATGGCTTCCAGCTGAGTTTTAACCCAGTGGAAAAGATGTACGATTTCGTAATGTTTTCAATTTTGCATTACCTACAGCTTGAGGTTCAAATACAGTTAAGTGAGAGTCACATCTATATTCCAAGGGTTTTTTTTTTACAAAAAACGTTGTTTGGTCTCTTTAATAAATAAATTCCGTGCAACGAATCACTGTTAATAATAGCAGAGGCATTAATGCGGTATCAAGTTGCGCTTTCAGTATGTGAACCTTCTGACTTCCAGTATTCGTGTTTAAAAATAACTATTTTTTTGATGAAATATGTAAGTTGATCACCTAGCATCAAGTGGGCCCCAAGCTCGTCCAATGACGTCATAAAACAGTGTAAATCAGTAATTTAATATAACTTTAAGCTTAGAAAGTTCAAAGTTCTCAGGCTACCGGCTTAGACCACCGTCGATTTATTGTTTTACAAACTTTATGGCAAGCACTAAATCATATTTTTCGAGGAACAAACCAAATTTATTGTATAAAGTTTCCGTTAGGATACTCGATATTGTAACATAAAGATTTAAAACTGCTCGCAATCGTTAGTGGCCTTATTTGTTGATGATAGGAAAAAAAAAACTTATTCAAAAATCGAACGGTCGAACTATAGACAATAATGAAAACAAAGAGCTAAAAAAGCGGGAAGAAACCTGTCGACGCCATGTTGTGTGGCACTCGGCCTTCACGCCTCAGCCGCTGAAGATTATCTTTGAAAAAAGAACCGAACAGGAGGCTCTGCTGTCAGTAAAAGGCACGATTTGTACGCTCGTGGGGTAATAGCTTCTCTCGCTTCCTAATAGGGATTATAATCGCTCGAGCCCGCGTGTACTTGATACCTTTTGATGGGGCTTTACAAATGAAAAGAAAGAGCACAGTCACCGCGCCTGCATCGCTGATGACCTGTCAATTCCTTCGTGTTCGCGGTGCGTCGGCTCAGAAAAAAGCGACATTAGAGTTGGCCGTCTATTTTGACTTTAAGTGGGGAGACGGAGCTGAGATTGATTGTGTTTACATCAACCCTTTTAATTAGGTACATCCCATCTCGCTTTGTTGTTCATGTATTGTATTCTGTTGAGGTATAGAAGCCGTTTGAAGGCGGCTACAAGGTATTGTAGCGCTTAACTACTGGCCTTATTTTGATTATCAGACTTTTAATGACAAAGAGTAGTAAGCGCTTTTTTCAGAAGATTGAATAAGTTTCTGTGATAAAGTCCGTAAACTCGGAGGGAATAATCTTAATACTTAGATTTTCAGATTCATTTAAGATTGTTTTTTTATAATTCTCACTTGGTCACTGACTAAAGCTTGAACCACCTAGTCTGAGCTATATTGTCATTTCGTTTCTGATCTATTATCGGCTTCTCGAGTGATTACTGCCGAGATTCAATACTTTTGACGTCTGGATGCAGCATAATATGCTAGATATGATTCGGATAGTAATTCCAACTATTAATTTCAATTATTTTTTAAAACTTATTTTGAATGATATATTTATCAAACAAAAACGTTATATCAACAATATAAAATGTATATAGGTACACCTTGAACTTTTCACTACATCCATTCAATTTAACTTATTAAGATATAAACAGCACTAGTGTTGCAATATACGTCAGCTGTATAGCTACAGATACAAATATAAAAGCGCGTACACCTTCCTTAAAGGCCGGCAACGCTCTTGTGATTCCTCTGGTGTTGCAGGAGAGTGTGGGCGGCGGTGATCACTTAACACCAGGTGACCCGTACGCTCGTTTGTCCTCCTATTCCATAAAAAAAAAAAGATACACTGATATAAGCATTTTGATGACGCGAACTCACATAATCTCGTGACCTCATCACCCATCATAAAAATGTCTAGCTATATACATTTATATTATATTTTCAGTTAGTTATTACCGTGTGCGCCAGTCATGAGCATGTCGTTGACACGAACCCATAAGATTTTCACCTATCAAAAAGTGCCCAACTCGGATAAAGAAGTTTTCACTTCAAAAAGTAAATGGACGATGCTATCAAACTCATACTCGTCAATTGATGACTGTCTAGAAAATAGTTTGGTAGAGCATCCTTGGAAACGCATAATTCCTCTAGAATAATTGAAAACAAGCAATGAAATTTCAATCAAATTGAATCAAATCCCTTCGGTGCAGAGATGTAGCTGATACAAAGATAATTTGCCATCGACGTCGTAAAAAGGCAATTGGCATGCTCGGGTCCTTAAATTGGTCACGGTACGTGCCAACTGCATCTTCTCAAACCATTTCTTGTCTTGTCCACGCGACACAGCCTATTCGCAATCCGTGTAGCTAATCAGAAATTGACAGCTCACATTCTATAGATAATATGATAATTTGCAGTTGTTTTTATGATAGTCGCCACAGACAGATTGACGGGACATCGAATGCGATGCGTATTCAAGTAATAAATCTATATAAAAAGAGACCTATGTACTCAACACGATATCTCTGGAACCATAAGGCCCAGTGACTTAAAATTTGGTAGGAATATTTCCCTCGTCGAGTAAAGGACAGCTACGAACGAGTTTTACGAAATTTGACCCGCAGATGGGGTTGTTACTATACAGGATGTCCCAAAGTTATGGGACATGAAGGGAAAGTACCTTAAATATCGAAGATAGGCTATTTTACTGAAAGAAGACTTTATGTTATTTTTAAAAGTAAGTACTTCTGCATTCAAAGATTTTTTAAAAATTTCTTGCCTCGTCTGGGAATCGAACCGACTGAAATGTAAAAAAAACACCCCTACTTTCATAATGCCAATCGGAAGAATAGCCAAAAACTAATAACTCTCCTTAAGTAACATAGTATTTCTATTACCAGACGACATAGTTCGATTATCAGACGAGGCAAGTAATTTTTAGAAAATATTTGAATGCATAATTACTAACTTTTAAAAATAACATAAAGTCTTCTTTCAGTAAAATAGCCTATCTTCGATATTTAAGGTACTTTCCCTTCATGTCCCATAACTTTGGGTCACCCTAGATATGTATTATTCAGAAATACGTTTTTGTTTTATTTGTTATTTCTTTAATTGGCTTAGATATCAAAATTATTAGATTTTTTTTATTATCAACAAAACAACGTCTGTCTGGTCAGCTTGTTAGTAATAATAAATAGAAATAGTTAGAACTCAAACTACTTTATATTTTTCTGTAGTTATACGATTTATTCAGACAGAAGTTTTGATGTAAATCAACCTATGCCAAACATGGATATGAAATGTTGTCACATATCCAAATTGTTAACGTCTTGTTATTCAATTAATTTGTTAAACTCAGGCTTACAAAAAAAGGCTGCGATATAAGCAATAGTAAAGCATACAGAATGAGTGTTCTATAAATTATTTTAGACGAGGCAAATGGCGAGTGTTCTAATTTTTGAATTTTATCTACCATCAATTGAGCCTCATGTGTATCTTTTTTAAATAAGCTTACAAGAAAACCTCGGCCATATGCCTGTGAACTCGTGTACGGCGGTTAATAAACAATATGGTTCATTCAATACATTTATGTTAAATATACTCATCTATTTTATACACTTTTAATACTGTGAAAGTTTTAAGCAAGTAGGTACACCCTGAACTATAGGCATAAAAGGCATTTATTTTCTCAAAATTGATTCCTTTAGATTTTTTTTGATGTCATTTCTAATAACTACTAGATACTACTACCGCTTCGGAAACAAATGGCACTCTGAGAGAGAAGAAGCGGCGCAAGAAACTCTCTCAGTATTATTTTTTTGCGCTCTTTTCAATAAAAATATACAATATTGTACAGTCATTTCTATCGCTATTAAATAATCACAATCTAGTCCCAGGCTGTCCGATCATTTAGATATTCAGCAGTGGAGTAATAGGATTTACGCCAGAGCAATTTTTTTTATAAAACATTTAAATTTATTTATAGATAATGCCTGAACAGTGGCTGGGACTTTATTGTAGAAGTGTATACATTTACCCTTAAAGCTACTATGTATCTTATGAAGCCTACTAGAATTAGTTACAAGCAATCCCTTATTTAGCCAAACACACTGCAGTGAAGATTTGGTGTTAGATTCCTTTTGACACCTTTTTGGGCGCTGTTCATTTGAACTTAAAACATAAATAAAGCGGCCCTAACTAATTTTATTTTTCATAAAATTTTGGATAAATTCAACAACTAAATCCGGAAATGTAAACCGAATTGCAATACACATAACGCAGACTACAAATTATTCGTCTGAATGAGTTATTGCCACACATATTTGGCAATTCGTGGCGTGTGTACAACTTATTGACCGATTTAGGACGCTCCATTATATTATATATTCTTTGGTCCGCTACGAACACACATGTCATTAGTGTCAAACGTGCCATTAAGTGACAACTTGTTCCCGGCTGTTTTATTTATTCTGCGATTATACTCATTTGATGTGAACCTTTTTGCATTCATTATCATTATTGCATGATAAGTGCGTTTTTGTGCGAATGCTTGTAATGTACGACGTGTTATTATAACATTTTTTTTTGTAATTATATTGTAAATAGGTAAGTTAGAAGTTTATTGTTGTATCTATTACCTTAGTCTACAACTGAGAGGTTAAGGCTATGCATAGCTTTAAATAAATTCTGCAGGGGGTTGGCTGCAGCAAAATCCATTTAAGTAAATCTGCGTATTTGACAACTTGAACTTCTTTGAGTTTTCGAAGAAATCAGAAACATTTTTTTTGTATTAAACCTGGTTGATCTAGATAAGTTGGTTATTTCTGGGGTTCTTAAACTTAGTTCAGAGTTTCTTGTCTTAAATCCTCTGAATCTGAACCAATCATTCCGTGCGCAGTTGTTGAAAGTCCAAGAACTATATGAAAATAAATATTATTGCGGGAGAAGGGGAGAGATTACCCTGGCTAAAGTCTCCTCCCGACGGCAGGGTAATGTCTCCCACCCCATGCCAAGCTGTCCTTTAGTACATTTTTATAAAAAACTATGACAAATAAGTAAAAGCTGCCTGCCGTAAATGTTACTAGGATAATTACACTTACAGTGTATATAAATGACATGCTGGAGTCTATTCACAGTAAGCAGCAGAAATCGAATATCGAAAATTGAAAAAATTTACAAACCGAGCACGAAATTGTATCGTTACTACTCACTCCTAAATCAAACTGCCGATAGCAACGGCGTCGCGTTGCCGAGATGTGAGGCGTCTAAGAAGTCTAAGAAGTGTGGTAATGTCGCAAAATCCAGTTCCACAAAATTTTATGAGTAGTGGCTATTTTCTCCCACCTGCTAAACACTCCCGGACTCCCCCTACCAGTACTTAATGACCGCGTGGTCTAAAAGACGTATTTATATCACCCTACATTTGACATACACACTAGTACTTGTATTAATTATAATATAAAAGCTTAATAATTTTCGCAACTCATCTCTTAGCATCATAATTCAGTTATTTTGTTAGTTTCAACTTTCAATACGCTCACGGTCGGCACGCACGTCGTACAATCTCGCCGGGTCACGATCTGTTTATTCTTTAGTCTGTGGTCACGGAGGAGCGCCCTCTATAAATCTACTCTTTAATGTGAAGCGTAGTATGGTCAGAGCACTGGAGCTTAAAAAAGAAAGACAATTGTTATAAAAGCATTATTGTGGTTTTATTAAACCACATTTTTTTTTGAAAATAAGGGACGAGACAAGCAGTACGTTCAGCTGATGGTAATTGATACGCCCTACCCATTACAGTGCGGTGCAGCTCAGTATTCTTGAAAAACCCAAAACTTCTGAGCGGCACTACAATTGCGCTCGTCACAAGATGTTAAGTCTCATTTGCCCATTAATCTCACTAGCTGTGGAGCACTTCAGACCGAAACAGTAATGTTAACACATTATTGCTTCAGGACATAAACACGCCGTTGTGATACCCATAATCTAGCCAGCTTCCAGTGCAAAGGAGCTTCCCACTGTGAAAGTTTTCCTTGCATTTTACGCAAGGAAAACTTTCACAAAATATTATTTTTAATATCAGCATAGTAATCGAAAAAAAAGCAACTCCGCTGTACGTCATTAAAACCGTCCGTTTGTCCTTCTGTCTGTCAGCGGTGTTTTATTACTTCGCCACTTTGACAATAAATACCTTATAAAACTAATTCCAAAATGGCACCCTTGCAAATTTAAAAATGGTTCTTTTTTAATACAAAAATATTTAAAAATTACGTTGTATTTATATCTTTTAGTAAGCCACGGAGTGCTTTCTGACCGGTATTTCTTTTAGCTTCTATCATACAAGATACATAAATGTGACAGTAATTTAGTAGAGTTCAACTCAGAAAAGACTAATCTTTTACATCTCAAAAGGCTAATCTTTTACGTCTCCATAAATGAACGAGTTTATTTACCCTTCAATTCTTCATCTCTTATTAAGAAGGTTTCGAAACTAGTAAAAATTACGTAAACAACTTTTTGTTTCCCCTTTCGCTGATCCTCGAAATATCAAACGTTATTTTTCTATAATTTATCACAATAAGCTAATTAACGTACTGTTGCAATAACAAGTAATTATGCTAAACCTTCATTTTCACAAAATGATTTCCCTAATCATGAACAATTTAGTCCTTGTAGCATTAGAAACTTTTTGTAACGATAAAAATACTCTAAACAAACCAAATATATACACAAACTCGTTACGGGGTCATAGAATTCGACGCGGCGTATAAAAAAATAATTTAACACCAATTTTTCACAGCCATTTTGATGGATTGGCTACCAATTTTTCTAACGCATTGTTCAAATGCTGTTTGGTGGCTCGAAGTATGAGAATTACAATCTCTTTGTTTTCTTTTTAATGTTTTATGGGGCCCAGGTTCTCTGAGTGACCTTAGCTCGTTAATCATGTTTCGAATTCACTTTTTAACTCCGAGGTTTTTGATGTTAATTTAGCTTGTATTGTGTTTGAACAGTCTCTATCGTACACATTAGTTATAACTTAAAACTAATCTATTGATTATTAATGAGTTTCCAAGTGACATTATAAGATGCGGTGTGAACAAGACATTATAAGGATGGTAGTATATATTCACCTATTTAAGCAAGCAATTTTTGGAGATTTATACCTTTGTGACTATATTTTCCGTATCTCGGTTGTAACGATATGGATGTTATTAACTAAGAAGGTGCTTTTGGGGACAAAACATCAATACTGTACTCACCGCTGGTTTTTAAAGCAGATTGGTTAACAGGACCTTAGCTTTTAATAATCTAAAATTAAATTTACAAATTAACGACGGTTGGCTTAGTTGGTAAGAGCGTTAGAACGTAGCCCGAGCGGCGTGGGTTTGAATCCCACATTGTCCATAAATTTTGGAACAAATTAAATTTGTAATAATTATAATAAGTCTTATTATTGTGTAACCAACACTCATACATGACAAATAATTTATATTTGTGAATTTTAAACTGCAGGAAAACGAGTATCTTTCCTCAAAATCCCAAATAGAAACCAAAGGTCTAAAATCCTTAAAAATTCTGCTTTTTATACCAATTCCGATGGTATGACGTTGGTTCTCGGGAGTCGTAGTTCTTGAGGGATGCACAGATATCCTAGCTCCCGAGAGGGTTGACGGAAGGATGACAATCTAAAGCAGAGGAAATATGTCCTAAAATAAAATCGGTGCTGCCTCGGTACTGCAGCACGTAGGGGTTGTTTGCTTAGACGTGCGTAGTTTGTCTTACGCGTGTCTTATGCGCAAGCGGTGTACACCCTAATTGCGTAGGATTCGGGCTAGCCCCAATGGTATACTGAGGGCATTTTCGCACAGGTTCGATTATCAGTACCTGAACTACTGCTGTATCATAAATGTGCTGACAAGTCGGTCCTGTCCTAGGTTAGGAAGAGTTAGATATAATAATATAATATTGAAGCCACTTTTGCACAAATTATCTAACAACAAGGTACAAGACAACGATAAATTTAATGCAATAAACTTACTTAAACACACATAAATACATGTAAATATATGACTCGGAAACAATCATCCATATTCATCATATAAATGATTGCACCTACCGGCATTCGCACCCGGGACCTCTAGCTAAGTAGTCAGGGTCACTAACATTCGGCTATATGGGTCGTCATTATCTTTTACTCACACTAGGTTTTAAGTTACTTTCTTACAAATACATTATGATCCTTTGTTGGCCGAAATAACAAATTTTAATAATACTATGAAACATTATCCTTTCATTATATGGATAAAATTTCTCCCCTTTGGAAAAGACTCTAAGGCTTAAGGAGTTGTCCAGTCGTCTTATAGATTACAATCCTTTCGATGAGGCAACGAGGCCAGCTTCTTCGACTTCTTACCTGCAGTCTGTCTTCTCTCTTCTGGGTTAATAAAAGGCATTCATTTTCTCAAAATTGATTCCTTTAGAATTCCTTTTGATGTCATTTCTAATATACTAAATACTACTACCGCTTCGGAAGCAAATGGCGCTCTGAGAGAGAAGAAACGGCGCAAGAAACTCTCCAAGCATTCATAAATAATAAAGCAATTGAACAGTTTCTACTTAAATTTCAAATGGCCACATAATTCAGAGAAAAAAAAACCTCGACTTTGTCGTTACTTTTAAAGTTGTCAGTGTTTTACTTACGGACATAACTTAACATGTAATGTTTTGCAAAACAAAACACTACATTGTACTTACCAAACAGAAATAGCTTACACAATAATCAGTTTTCCTGTACTTAACCTAATGTAAGCATGTTATTACTTAAGTAAGTAATGAACTAAGCTAAGGCATTGCTTTAGTAGAAGGATAAACCACAACTTGTATGATATAATACTTATAGATGGTATGATCTTGTTTTAAAATAATAAATTATTGTTAACACCGTATATATATCGCCAGTGCAAAGGAGCCTCTCCTTTGCACCGGATGACGGCTAGATGGTAAAGGTACCACAACGACGCCTTTTTTTTGCCGTGAAGCAGTAATCTGAAGGGCACCGTAGCTAGTGAAATTACTGGACAAATGAGACTTAACATCTTATGTCTCAAGGTGAAGAGCGCATTTTGTTGTGCCGCTCAAAATTTTTGGGTTTTTCAATAATCCTGAGCGGTACAGCATTGTAATGGGCAGGCCGTATCAATTACCAACAGCTGAACGTCCTGCTCATCTCTATATATCTGGCGCCCGTTCTTTGTAGTTCTTGGGTATTTATTATCTTTTCGATTGGGTCGTAGATTTTGAGATTCAATCTCTCTCTAGTCGTTCCCTGTTGACTGAGGATCGTGGTCATCAACAAGTGGTCCACGCTTGGAGTGAACTACTTATTTGTTTCTATAGGCCTCTGTCGATCGCGGCCCTGACGACGGAGCTAAACCTCGGGGACCTGGATTCTTTTATTTGGTTGGTCCATCTGGTAAGAGATCAGCCTCGGGCACGCTTGCCGTTCATTGACGATCGTGCCGTTGCTTTAGGTTCGTATAAGTAATTTGTCTTAAGAATGTATTTAAAGCTACGGAGGTATTGGTAAGAATAATAAGTGCCTACTTATTACTTGATAAATATATTATATCAAGAGTAAAACATAACCTACCCAAAAATTTTAAAAATGAATGTTTTTGAATGATAAAACACTATTAGAAATAGTTGAACTGCAGGTAGTACTTACTTGATTCATTTCATGATGTACCGAGAAAATTAAAAAAGTAGGTATGTATTTATGTTGCTCCTAGAAACATACATAATATTTTAAAATCCTTTAAAATAAACGTCCGCTTGCTATTACGTACAGCGTTCGATGTAAAATTGCATAACATTCGACCCTGCGCAAATTGAAAAATTCGAAGCGGCGAAATTTGATTTCGACAATAAAAAGCACCATTGAAATACAACAAAGACTTTTTCCCACAGACGTCTGATGGAAATGACATTTTAAAAACGGCCCTCGGCCTCAAAGCTACGGTATTACGGTACGTACATATAGCTACGATTCGCACGCATGCTTTATGCGCACGTCGATAAAACAGGGCGCGGCAACGCTACGCCGTCAACCAATCACAAGCCGCCGCTCCGTGAGTGCGTGTAGGGTTTATGCGTCCGTGTGCCTCTGTTACAGTGTGCGTCACACGTATATGGGCGTCGTACATACCGGCTACCGACATCACAAAGAATTCCCATATCTTTTATGTTCTTAGATCCTTATCGTTATTTTACATTTAAGATGGTGGTCTCGAATTAACGGTCGGCCCCATAAACACGCCATAACAGTCTTTAATATGCCTTAATACGAAATAATCTGTGTTTTTTATGACTTTCTCCCTTAATAGGCTGTTATAGATTTGAAGATAGAAGCTGAAAATATGTAAAACTATGGGTAATTTCCTTTGATTGAATTGTTAATAGCTACTTATTATTGTACATCAACTATTGAGAGTATTATTCCATCTTATTTTGTATAGATATTTAAACAGGTGCCTTTATTTAATTTTTATTCAAGTTGCAATCTAATCAATTGAGTTTATATTTCATTGTTACATTATTATTCGATACGAAACTGTCATCTAATTACTTATATTTTTCTTATTTGACATTTATTTTCTGTTGCTATGCTATGACTATTAATGTCCTATTTTCTGACTACATTTTAGTTCCTATATATACTAGCTGACCTGGCAAACGTTATTTTGCCATATAAATTATATATATAAACCTTCCTTGAGCTTCAACGAATCTATTACAAAAGATTTCATTGAGCTCGGTCGAATAGTTTAGAGAATTATTAGGGAACATACAAACATACATTCTCTTATATATATATAGATTAATCGCCTGTCGTTAAAGAAGAATAACTCTTGTCTATTTTTTAAAGGAAAGAAAAATATAATTGAAATTTTTTATCTCAACTGCACAGGCCTCGCATGAAACCTCAGCCTCTTATCAGCGTCACATTTCTAATCAAATTAAATTTAACTTTCGAGAACAAAATAAATTACTTAGTAGGCAGAAAGGGCAGAATAAAAAATTGTCACGGTCCTTATATATACTACTCTTTCCTACTTCCTCTTAATTCATTGCTTTCTTAATTTAGGTCCACCAGGGTATTCTAGTGATATTTTTTATTAAATAATGCTATGAGTATACTGTCCTAACAATGTTCCACTATTTTAGTAACTAGTACTTTATATATTACCATTGAAATATTACCAATATTATATTTAAGTGCCACTGAATAATATAGGAATGTTTTTACTAGCTTTCGATTGAAAAGGTTTTTCACAACTTTTCGTAGACAAGTCCGTTTGACTATTTAGACCTTTGCAATTTCTTAAATTGTTCGTTTATTTTATATAGATATACTTACTTTTATTGAAGTAGGCTTTACTTTTCGGAAACCCATAGTTATACAAATGATTTGATGTTTTCTTTAGTGTTAATTCCGCCAATATTTGTCTTTAAACAATTCGACACGTGTTTCGCCTCTACACGAGGCATCCTCAGTACGCGTTGCCTCGCCAAAATCCGCGCGTGTTTTCTCGCACATTCAAAAAAAGCGCGTACACCTTCCGCAAAGGCCGGAAACGCTCCTGTGATTTCTCTGGTGTTGCAAGAGAATGTAGGCGGCGGTGATCACTTAACACCAGGTGACCCGTACGCTCGTTTGTCCTCCTTTTCTATAAAAAAAACATTATTGACTTTAACACAAATTATCTTGCCCCAAACTTGGCACAGCCTGAACTATGCAAGTTGCAAGACAACGATAGGTATATATATACGTAAACATACATAAAAATATATAAATATCTAGGACTCAGAAACAAATTCATCATAATATAAATGTTATTTAGTTAAAGTACATCTGTAAGTCAAATAAAGGGACACCTTAGTTTTCAATAAAAGTTTTCTACAAGAATGTTAATAAATTTCAGCTGCAATTTCAGAAGTCATAACAGCTCTATTTATATAAGCTATACCTCACATTTAAATTAAAACGAAGCCGCAAAGCACGTTTGTACAATCAATGGATGGTTCACCGTCAAATTTCAATTAGGGTTGACAAAGAAACTCGTTTACTGTAGAGGGTGGGCAAAATATATTTTTTCTGGTTTTATATAACGTTTATTTTATATTGCTTCGATTAAATTTCTTTTACATAATAATTAGTATATTCGGAATGGATTTTATTTATTACTAGCTGACCCTGCGGCCAAATAATATAAAATATATTAAGAGTAAGACCGTTTCTTGGACATTGCAACATTACTTTAATTTTCTAAAATAAAATAATATTTCTAAAATAAACGTTAGCCTAAGTTAAAGTAAAAAAAGTAAAAGTCCCGTCGAAATCGGTCCAGCCATTTCAAAGGTTAGCCAGAACAAACAGACAGAAAAAAATAGTAAAAAAAATGTTATTTTGGTGTATGTACCTACCGTATATATTCATATACATGTAGTAAAAAACGATTATTTCAATATTACAAACAGACACTCCAATTTTATTTATATGTATAAATTTCATAAGTTTCATCTTTTTTTTTTTTGGATTTTATGGCCTGGTAACATAAGTTTCATCTGTGTGAAGCTTGTTTGGGCGGCTAGGTGCTAGGGCTACCACTGCGGCGCCTTTTACTGATCTTTTAATTGCATTTTTCGATATTTGTAATAAAAATTTTAAAACGCATCGAATTTCTTCAGTAGGTTCACAGAAAGAACACAAATGAAAAATGGCGGGAAATAGCATTTTACTAATTTGTTTATTTTTTGAAATATAACATTTTTAACGTCATGAAAATCAGTTTATATATACTATATGTTATAAGAGATTTTCCACGATCTATCACCTTCAACTCCTACGGGATTATTAATATATTTTATACAAACTTGAGCCAATTTAACCCTACATTACAATATAATAGAAGCAATGAGTTAGCTAAGAGGTCTAACTTCTATTAATCTTCGGAACTTTTTTCCCTTCCTGACTTGCGTTAGTTCAAATGTTGCCACGTCACTGTTGGGGAACTAACGGATATTTTTTGCGTATATGTGAAGTATTTATGTTTATACAGAGTTACATGCTTAACAATTATGACGGCATATAGCCTACGAGATATTTATATGTTACTAGCTGATACCCGCGACTTCGTCCGCGTACACAAATGACTAAGCACGTAGTACTTATAAAAATCTTTATTTCTTATGACAAATCTTAAGATTTATCGTTCATAAAAATTTTGTTTTCAAATTTTATTTTAGCTAAAATTAAGTTTATATTTTACCTGCTGAGAAAGTTGGAAAGATATTAAAATTCTAAATCTGATTTCTGAACGACGGACGGACGGACACATCAGAGCCATACCTGAGGTAAGAGCTTTGAAGGCCTTTGCCTTCTTAAATTTATAACTATGTTTCTTTTACCGTTATGTCTTGTCTTTTATAAAAGTACTAGCTGACCCGGCAAACGTTGTTTGCCATATAAAGTATAATTCACGCGATAGTTTTATTTAATAATAAATAGCCTATGTGTTATTCTGGTGTGTAAGCTATATTATTGTAAATTTTCATCAAAATCCAATCAGTAGTTTTTGCGTTAAAGAAGTTCAAACATACATCGAGACATACAAACTTTCACATTTATAATATTAATAGGATTTGAAAAAGTACTGATCCGACACAAAAAAGTACATATAGCATTTACTGTTTCGTAATATCTACTAATTTCTAATTCAAATTAAAAGGAAAACTGTATTCGTTATATTCTCTTGTGAATTGTATTAATTACTTCTCAAGATAGCTCAACTTAAAACAACTTACACCGTGAGTTAATTTGAAAGAAATATTGAATAAAATTCATTTATCGAAAAAAAGTCATTTATGCTATATTTTTCTTATGAACTTCCTAAGAATGGACAACGCATCTCTAATACTTAATATTATTAATAATATTTATCTATGTAATAGATAATTTATGCTTTTGCATGAATTTAATTTTTAATAAGTAAGTTAGGATATAGTATGTTTTGGCAGTGATCTTCACAATTTGTATTGTTTTTAAAGTGATAACCCTCACTTCTAGGATTAATACACAAATAA
>CATIXQ010000033.1:2221222-2269721 GCA_949711755.1 Leptidea juvernica
AACCAACTGAGCTAACCGTTCGAGTATCGTATCGTTATAAAATCTGTAGATGAAGCCACAACTTGAGAGTTGAACAAAGCATACAAGATTTTATAGTGATCTTGACTTCAATAGAGCCGCGTTCTCATTGCCCCACTAACATTAAAAAAATTGTCATTAAGTCAGCATCATTTAGATTTTTATCTTGCATACTGTCTCCGCCTTTAAAAGCTGTGTATACTTTGAAGACATCTCATATTTAACCATATTAATGTATACAGTGTTGGTGAATATCTGTAATAAATTATATTGTTGTAGAATTGCCTGATATTACTCACAAAACATACAAACAACACAAAACTCGCCCTTTATAATTTTAGTAAAAACATCTAAACAGGATCTATGATTAAAATTTAACAGAAAACGAAAACTTTTCACAGTACCAAAACTACTTAACTCAATGGCCGTGTAGAATATAGAGTAGATTATTTTCCAATTGTTCCCGACGTTGGCAAACACTCGAAGGCAACTCGAAAGCAACTCGAAAGTAAAACGAGCGAATGAGAAGTGTCCTTCGCTCCCTTGTTTTATAACTTGTGTAAACATTGCATTGAGTGCTTTGGAGAGATAATGTTGGTGTACTCGGACAAATATTTGTTGTTTGTTCGAGTTGTTTATGTGGACATAATGTGACGTAAAAAATTCAGGGTGTCACTTGATAGTAACCTTGACAAGCACAGTTCATGTTTTTTAAACTGTGCTTGTCTACCATCTGTTTACCAGTGGGAGGCTCCTTTGCACAGAAAGCTGGCTAGATTATGGGTACCACAACGCCGCCTATTTCTGCCGTAAAGCAGTAATATTTTAACATTACTGTGTTTCGTTGGGTTTTTCAAGAATCCTGAGCGGCACTGCATTATTATGGATAGGGCTTATCAATTACCATCAGCTGAACGTTCCGCTCGTCTCGTCTCTTATTTTCATTAAAAATATCTTTAAAATAATATTCATATTCTTCCAAGATCGCAACGCTTATCATGTCGTATTTCTGGGGTTGCAAACTAATATATTATAAATATTATATTTTATGACAGTAAGTGACGATGAGAGCAGGACGTTCAGCTGATGGTAATTGATACGCCCTGCCCATTACATGGTAGTGCCGCACAGGATTATTGAAAAAACCAACAATTCTGAGCGCCACTACAAGTGCGCTCATCACCTTGACATATAAGATGTTAAGTCTCATTTGCCCAGTAATTTTACTAGCTACGGCGCCCTTCAAACCGAAACAGTAATATTTACACATTACTGCTTCGTGGCAGAAATAGGCGCCGTTGTGGTACCCATAATCTAGCCGGCATCCTGTGCAAAGGAGCCTTCCACTGGTAGATTACCGAATAGCAATAGTGTTCAGGACATTATTTGAACTTGTATTAGTTAAGGGTAGATATAGAAAGCATGTCAATCCAAACACAAATTTATTTATTATATAGATACAGATGAAATGCGCTAAAACAGTCATAGAACCAGACGGGATAGTTTACTTGCCCGAAGTCACGCCTGCGGCAAACAGTTGTTCGACATTCGTGTGCACGGTATATGAATATAGTTACATTTATATAAGCACAGTTATATCAAGATTTAAAATTATCAGACATTTAAAAATCCTTTATTAGGTAAAAAAACATATTTGTTGATTAGTAAGATTGCAATTTAATTAGTAGATAAATATTTATTTATGGACTAAACAATTTAACTAATGATTTGTTAACTACACCTATTTAAGTTTTATATAATACTAGCTGACCGGACAGACGTTGTTCTATACATAATAAAAAAAAATACTGTTTTGTAGGAATTTGCCAATAATATTTCAAAACATCAAGAATTATTTCGTCACATAATATCTCTGATAGAAAATATGTCCATACAAAACAAATATTGGAAACAAAAATAATTATGGGTCCCAAATCTAAAAAAAGTATCAATTTGGACTAAACTGCACTCCGTGAAGTTATCCCCATTTAAATCCGTTCGTTAGTTTAGGAGTTTATGTCCATCGTGGACAAACAACGTGTCACGTAATTTATATATTCTAAGATATTATGGAAAATTTATTATTTAAACGTGTTGTATAGGCGTCAAAGTTATAGAAGAATAAAAATTTGCTAATAAAGAAAAAAATTCGCTCATTTTTGACGAAAAGTTTTATTTAGAAATGCATTTAAATTAATGGATCGTTTAACAGGATTTTGAATTGTATTGTTTATTGTTGACTTATAAAAGCATAAAAAGCTTGTTAGATTTATTATTTTTAATCTACCTTGAGATTTTATATAGTTTGAATCTTATAGCAATGCAGTATGATTTACTGAGGTTTTTAAATAACAATAAAACCATTTTTCTACAACCTATTACAAAATTATATTAAAGTTATTTTACAAAATTAGCTCACAGTTTGAAGTAACGTAGTAGTCACTTCTTTGGCGTAGGCCTCATTTATGAACTATACGTCACTCGACCGGTTGACTCAGCGGAAGAGCGCTCGGACGAGACCCGTGAGGTCGCGGGCTCGAGTCCCTCATCGTTCCCCAATTTAATTTGTGTCAATCGTTATTGCTATAAATATTTTGAGAAATGAGAAACTTATTCGACATATTATAATATTATTTCCACGAAAAAACTACAAATATATAAACCATTTGTCTGAAGCGCTTGTGAAGTGCCTCCCTCAAAGTAATTGTTTTTGCGGCTAATTCTTTTCCTCTCCGTTCCTCTGGGGGCGATGAGGGCGAAATTACATTTTTATAAAGTTACCAAGGGTTGATTGCTTTCTTATAAGTCAATTTTAACACCGCTCTAAGTCAATTTCACTTTTATCGTATGGGAAATTGTTTTGTGTTATCGCCTCGTTCGGGTTTGAACAGTTTTAATTGCTCTTGTTTTATGCAAAATAGCTTTTTTTAGGACCTACTTTTGCAAATATAACTTTCACTTGAAAACTAAATTGTGAAAATGTGCCATTTTTTATTTAATTCGGAATGACAACTCTGACAACATTTTTCTTTGTTTATTTTGTTTATGTTTATATATATATTTAAGCTTTTCCCAGGACGTCCTTTACACCTTTTTCCTTTTTTTTTATGGAATAGGAGGACAAACGAGCGTACGGGTCACCTGGTGTTAAGTGATCACTGCCGCCCACATTCTCTTGCAACATCAGAGGAATCACAAGAGCGTTGCCGGCCTTTAAGGAAGGTGTACTCGCTTTTTTTGAAGGTACCCATGTCGTATCGTCCCGGAAACACCGCACAAGGAAGCTCATTCTACAGCTTTGTAGTACGTGGAAGAAAGCTCCTTAAAAACCGCACTGTGGAGGACCGCCACACATCCAGATGGTGAGGATGATATCCTAACTTGTGGCGTGTCGTGCGAAGGTGCTATTGGCCCTTCCCACATTGCCTTTGAGGTCCATCTATTGTCCCTACGTCTTGCTATATGTCCAGCCCACTACCACTTCTGTTTCAGGGCGTAATGTAAGGCATCTATTACCTTTGCATTTCGTCGTATACCATCACTTTTAACTTTTTGTATGCTTTTTATTTTTAGTACGGTCTTTTCCGTTGATTTCTGGCATAACATAGGTTAAGTTTTAATTTTTGTATTATACGTCCACGTTTGGCATCCGTATGTTTCAGTACGAGTAGGTAGCACATAGCAACAGATGAATATAATATACCTTATTTATATATACATTTTTTTTTCTTACTATGTTCTGTTCTGATGACAACAACGTTCAATGTTCTTAAATCTTTTGTGACTATATTAGATTTTAGACTAGCTATACAAAAAAAACCTAAAATACTGTCGACCGATGATTAGCCTGATGTTGTTGGCAAAATATAATGCGTGGAACTTGTCTATCAGTTAAAATTCTACTTGAGTCTTTAACTTTGCGATTTTGTTTTTATCATTAAAAACATTGACAGATGCATCGGTATGCATAGAGCTGTTTTACACTATTTTATTTTTAAACAATTCAACGTTAAAAGTATAACCTTAGTTTAGTAACCTTTTACCCAGGCATGCACCAAATAAATTTATATCATCACAATAATTGAAAATCTAAAGGCTTATGTACATTTTGACACTTTTGGGCTAACAAGCCACGCCTTTACTGATTCAATCTATTTTGTATATCTGCCCCTCAATCCGTACCATATTTCTAATATTATGAGTATCTAAGAAAATTAAATCCTTTACTTTATAAACATGTAGTTATTTTTTCAATAGCAGACTCGCTGCTCGGTTCAGGGTCTGATGAGGAGGAGGAAGATGAGGCGAGGACGGCGAACAACTCCAGCAGTCCGGCGCATGCTCCACACCCAGCGCTGCACTCGGAACTGTCCCACAACGGAGACTCAAAGCCACATGAGGATTCGGAGGACCAGGTTGGTACTGCAAATGTTAAACACATATGTCACGTGTCAGTCATCAACAAAATAATTATTGCACCACTTGATCGACTGAATGGAACCGTTGACTTTCACCGCCGTGTTCGTTCACCTGGTTTGATCACCTGGTTCGATCCTCGCTCTAAACGTACCAATGTTTTTCGGTTTTCGAATTCCTATGTACATTTATTTGATGTTGAATAAAAATTGTATTGTTTTAGACTAGGAGACTAGAACTCACAGCCCATTGCTAAATTGACACATACTTATACTACACAACTCGCTTTTTTTGTCGTACCGTCCTTGGAACACCGCAGAAGAAAATTTACTTCACGGTTCGGTAGGAGAGGAAAAAAATTCCTTGAAATCCAGGTACAAGGAAACTTTGTGTTGTTTAAGTTAATTTGCATTGAGGTTCGTACCCACAGTCTGTTGTTGGATACACACTCAACTAGCGTGGTCTTTGGTTTCTCTTGGATGCAGTTTTTAGTTAATATTGAAAATGTCATAGTTGTACGGTGGTTGGTGAGAGTTTGATGCCCCAGTGACTTTCGTGAGAAAAAGTTAGTTAGTACTATTACTAATTGCAAGTCCTAAGCAAACACTTTAACCATCCGGAAATATCATAGATCTGTTACCTTTTTTATCGCCTAATTTTAAGCTAATACTACTCATTTAACATGTTTTAATATTCAATCCCATATGACATAAGTGGGAACTGATCACATAGTCGCATTCAGTTGTTCCTCTTCCATTCCCAGGGTTCACTCGATGGCGATGCGGAAACTCGCGACTCCCAAGCAGAGAACAAGTCCCCGGACGACGGGAACGGTGGCTCCAAGAGACGAGGTCCTCGGACGACGATCAAAGCGAAGCAGTTGGAGATTTTGAAGTCAGCGTTTTCACAAACTCCAAAACCGACGAGACACATACGAGAGCAACTCGCGAAGGAAACTGGACTTCCCATGAGGGTTATTCAGGTATGGCATATATAACTTATATCGTACACCATATCACAACTTGGTCCACAGTTGGACACAGGTCCTCCCGATGGCTTTCGTCAATGACAGAGACTACACCGCAATACCTATACGCTTTTTTGTCTTGCTGTATAGTTGAAACTACTTAAGTGTCAAGGACTTCACCCAAATCTTTTTAGATCTAATTTAGCCATATATGTCAATTTCTCCAACGGATATTACTTCGAAACGTGAAATTGCACCCGCATCACGTAGATGGTAGAAAAACATCAGTCGGTATTGATGTTTTTCTGAATCGATGTGACTTAGGAACCTACTTTAAGTCTAGAGCATACTCCCACTTCAAAGGCCAGCAACTCATCTCGATTTTTGTTGTGCTATATCTATGGGCGGCTGGTTTGTTTCTTACCGTGAGCCCGTTTGCCCTTTCTAATATTAAAACACAACCGCCATGATCTGATTTTTAACTGAGGTTCAGAACAGAACTATCTGCTAGTGAAAACCCGGTCAAAACTGATCAAACAATTCCGGTGTCAATCCAAAACAAAGGTGCAAGGTCCAAAAAACGAACGAACTTTGTATTCTGATAATATATCGCCTAGACAATCTCAGTATATATTTATTAAAATGCTGTTGTATTTACATTATTGATAAATATCTCATTTTTATTTATATGCATAAAGTTATTACACCAAACGTTTTTTCATCAACCTTTGTCGGTACAGTTTCGTAAGAATTCGTTACTGTACAAAAAACGAGCTTTCACTTGTGTCTATTATTCGTTATAAATTGTATTCTACGTATACAATAACGGATCTAACGACAATAACGGCGTTGGCCAACAAGATGAATTTAATACAGAGTAATCGGCAGGTAGCGTGAATTCGCAACAATAAAAAAAACTTAACCTAAATTTGCTACATTCAATGAGATTTCGAAACATCTTATCGAAAAAAAACTCTAAGGTAACTGGAAAAAAAATGTGTAATCTTTGATTATATTTTCTGTATAATTAAACCAATCGATTACATTTTCATCATCCGTGTATCGTTTTGCAGAAACTTCACTCTGTATTTGTCACAAATAGCCGATGCTCAATCATGGCGGCGTTCGTAAATTGAATTTCGCGCGTATCCGTTCAGAAACGCGGTGACATGACAAATATCCTTATTAACAACGTACAGATTAAAAACAATGCTCTTTACGACTGGCATTAATCTTGTTTATGATTTACTGGTTCAAATACCACGAGAGATAGGTACTCAGTCATTTCGAAATATGAAAAACTGTTTTTTTTTTTATTTTTTAGCATTGCGTTAAATACTGGCAAAGGTGTAGGGTAACAGAGTGTAAATAATATGAGATTACGTACGGTGCTCCTGGTCCAATGTGTTGTCGATTTTTTTATTAAGTGTTGAATTAAGTTACGTTTATTCTACGTTTTATATTGTGATTGTCCTTTGTTGTTACAAGATAATATTATATGCAACGGTGACCACACACAGGTGTTTATTTAATTCGTTTCTCCTCTATAAAAAAAGTTATTTTCAAGAGACCAGTGGTAGTTTAATAAAGAATTTACCGATTTTCCTCAAATAAAATTCTTATAGCTTAAAACGAGGTTTCACGTAATTCTCCGCAAATATATTGTCAAAAATAAATACCTGTCTACTTATTCTTAGTCTTGTTTTTCACGTTAGTCTGTCTTTCATATGTGTCTCTAATATGAGTTTTAAGAGTTTAACTCTCATATATTTTTCGAGATATTGCTTTCAGCTTAATATAAGATACTTACTACTAAAACACATAAAATCATCTGATATTATAAGGCAGCAGGACACATAATCTAATCCCGTTCCTTTATCGCTGCTTTAGCAATCAAAGTCGAAATATTGGCGGTCTGGCAAATATTTTATTGTCGAAAAAAAAATCTAGTGGTGATTTGTTCCTGTCTCTATTTTATTTTTTTTTAGCAGTGATTCCTTTAACTGATTTTACATCGACCTATACGTTTGTATATAAATACACTGTCTTTAAATAATAAAATAGCTGGCATCTATCAAGAGAACAGTATTACCGATAGCATTATATAGCTATATCAGTCACTCTGAGGGGCCTTAGCGGAGCAACGTAGTGATGTTCTGTAATGTCGATAATATCTAACGTGAGCTTATTTATGATTGACCTCTCATATAGATGCTATATTACTTACAAAAGAACTAACTTTAAGCAGTAACGCCAAAATGTGATGGTTTTGTGTGACACAAACATAAGTTTCATTTAAATATAATTTAAAGTCATCGGCAATACTTCAGTCAAAAATCATCTGGTCTAGGGCAACAGGATATTCTAATCCCGTTTGTTCACGGCTGCCTTAGCAATTACAATCAAATATCAGAAGTTCGGCACCATTTCATTACCGTTAAAATTGTAAAACGGTGATCAGTTTCTGAAAACTTTAATCCAATCTAACATATGTGAGAGCAATTCTCCACACCGTCTGCGCAGATGTTGAGATCGTCCGCGTCGGTTCTATCGTCACGCTATTCGCTTTCCTTCCTTATTGTTTCGCTTTTTGTTTTGCGTTTTTTAAAGCTTTACTCTTGTAACGTTTAGTTCAGCAAATGTTAAGATTTCAACATCTATTTATTACTAACCTATGTTTTAATAAATTATATCGATGTTTGCGGATTTTTGCATTTTTTTTTTAATTTAATTAAATATTTGCTCGTTTGTAAGTACTACAATAGACTCGATATTTTTTCAATATTTTAGTGTAGTGTTTGTATTTAAAATGTACTTAACTAAGCCACTAAAATATATGATTTGCGATGAGAGATATACTACAAACTTTAAATGATATAATATTTAGATATTAAGATATTAAGGCCGGCAACTCATCTCTTGACCTTTGGTACTGCGAATTTCCATGGTCTGCTGATTTTCACTTTCCAGTAAGTGAGTCACTTATTCGGTTACCCTCTCGTATGTAAAAAAACGGTGTGTTTAAGAGAACATGACATAAGAATAGTTTAGTAATACAAAATACAACTCTATATTCATGAAGTAATATCATTTATAATTTTTGATAATTAAATAATTGACAGTGGTAGATAAGTCTCACTGAATACCCACCAAATAGTGTTTAGCTTGCCTAAAGAAGTTTTCACTCTAAAAAAAACCATCTACCTACCTACTTTTATTCGACAAAAAAACAAAATGTAATAATATAAAGGTGAACTCAATGTGTTGCCATTGACTCAAGTACAAAACCAACCAAATAGGTTTGTTATCTTAACAACATATTTTTCTATTGGGCGTACCACAGATTATCACATATTATAATGTAACGAAACCATAGGCAGGAATGTTAAGTGGATTCATAAACAAGATTTTTTGTCACCATCCGTCAAGTGGCATATCGCGCGTGTCAAATATTTGTAGCACATATGGCGTATAACTATATCGGGTTTTCAAATACCGGATTTAACTAGTTAACGCGGAACGTGTGAATATTACTTTGAAGATGCCGAGGCTAAGCGAATTTTAATTAGTACGATATTACTGGGAATAAAATAATTTATAAGTTAGTAGTAAAATTTAGTTAGTTTTGTTCTTATTCATTCACCGTGTATTATTTATTAGTATTATTTACAAGTTGTATCCCCTAGTTCATCTATCTAGTTGCTATAATAAAACACATTTTAGAATTTCCAGTAATGTGCTCAATAATTTATTTGCATTACTAATACGAAAAAGAACCTGCAATGGAAAAAGATTGTCATAGTGCTTTTTATGGAGTAATTACGTTTAATATAAGCTCAGTCCAAACTACACAAGTTTTGTATTAAATTGGAGAGTAGAAGATTTATAACATTAGTTTTCTCAACGAGTTTGAGTATTTAAGGAGTATTAGTACACGTAAACTACTTGGTTTCAAATTTTACAAAAAATTAAAAACAAGATTTTCCAATGTTATATAACATAACATTTTTTCCAGTGTTAATATCGTGATAAATGATATTATAAGTATTCTACCCCATTTCTGATGACTAAAACACCCAAAGTAAATGCCAGTATAAAAAACTAAATATAATTAAATCTATAAAAATAATTTCGTTTTAGGAAGAAATAATTAAGAAGAGTTGCAAAACTTTGTAAACAAACAAAATTAACATCTATTTACAGCGAGACAATTTGTAATGAACCGAAATAGACAACTAATCAAGAGTCGCTCTGCTGGATCTTAAAAATAACTGAACGAACCGACAGACTGTCGTATTGTGTCGGAGTGGGAAAAAAGTTGAAGATATTTTAATAAGTTCATATATCGTAATATCTTTGCGTGACGGCCTGTCAACGCACCCTTACCTCGTATTTCATTTTTGAATTTTGTTGACATTTCGCTCTGTTTTTATGATACCCGAATTTTGGAGAGCTTTATTATAAAATGTAATTATTATTCATACATTTACGTTCGAGGAACAAATTGATATTCTTCAGCGATAAAATATTTTTATGTCACATCACTATTTTAATGTCGCACTGATACGAAATTGTCAAGTGTCAGTGTCAGTGTCATTTGACATTTGAAAATTACATAAAAAATAATGCATGCAAGTTGCAAAGTATAATTTTTCTTAAGTTCGTAACTGTACTCATAATTACCAAATGTGAAATTAAAAAGGTTATTAGACAGTTTAAGGCTTAAACTTCAGTACCAACTGTAAATTAGTAATAATAACATAATTGTACCTATTGGTGTGTATTTAAAGAAATTATAAAAAATATAGATTAGTGATAGTAACCTAGAGTAATACTGTATTGTTTATTTATGTAACATTCTCTTGTAAGTGATTATATGTTAAATCTTATGAAAATAAATGTCTTTAAACCGATATATGGCGTCTAGTGAATGAATGATACTGCCGACTATATACATAACGCGTTTACTTGCGCAAAGGGGCCTTAGCATATAGTGATGTTCTGTATTGTCGATAATATTCAAGCTCAGATTATTTCAGATTGACCTCGAAAAAAGATTAATTATTTTTTGTACATAATATGAAGTGTAGCCACCTACTTTCCACAATTAATTTGATGTTTCTAATGCATAAATTAGTAGCTAAGAAATCTTAACAATAATTACGAAACGATAACCATCACTTCTGTCACTCACATAATGTACATTATTAGTACGCCACTAGGTTATTTTTGTTAATTAGTTACTCATTTTGTTTTGTCTTCCATAGATTTGTTTGACTTGATTTTTACTGCCGAATAATAGATTTCAAGAGAATTTGTTATTTAATTATTTTATAGGATATATACAGATAACTATAGATAAATTAACAAATATATCATTATAGTAGGTATTTATTTACCACGGCAGCATCGTAGAGGCAGTTAATAAAAATTACGAGAGATTTTAAAGCAAAATAGGTAAAGAGCTCTTATTTCGAAAACTCAGTCAAATTTTGGTTGACAGAAAGACAAAACGTGTCAAAATCTATCGCATTACACAATACGTACATAGTGATAGGCTACTATCGAGTCGATGTTAATATTAATAAAGAGTATCGAAAGTAAAAGTAAAATTCCTGCTTTAATCCTAGATTAATACCAATTTATACCAATACCATTTTAAAATTAAATTATTAAAAGTGTGTTTAGTTACAGTTTCTGCTTAAGGGAAAAAAATACATTATTTTCTTTACTCAGATCATATAATAACTGTTGTGGATAGATGATGTCTGCTGAAAATAGACCTCCCCAAAGTCTTCCAAAATGATCGATGTTGGGCGATCTACTTCTACCGGTTTCCCGTTACCTTTATCAGGTGATCAGTCGATCTTGTGAGGCACCGCCCCATAACGTCCTCCTACCGTGGTCACACACTCGAGAACCTTCTGTACCCATTTGATATTAGCTCAGTGAGCATTGTGGTGCTATACAATTACAATTAGTTTTACTGCAAATATCCTCATTTGGGATTCTTTCGTTTAGAGAAACTCTGAGCATAGCTCGTTGAGCGAATTTGAGCCTTTTATTACTCTAACAACTGGCGCACACCCTCATTTAAGTCTTTGTTCTTCAGGCAATGAGGCGTTTATTTCCATAAAAAACGCATCAAAAATATAAATAATTTGTATATTCTTTTAATAAAAATCATTAGTATATTTACCACCGTACAAAGCTTCTATAAGTCAATCAAGTATCTTAGTAATGGGGCGTCAGTGGTACATATAAGATGAGTTGTATTCTACTGTAATATCTCAGTTCTTAATGTCCGCCGGCATCTTTGAGTTGACCAGAACACTATAACTTTCAAAAGTTACGAGTAAGCCGGAGCCTTTGACCAAACTCTATCGCCTTGAGTTGATTGTGAGAACTTTTATGACAAGTTGTCTTTTCTTTTCTAAAATTTTCGTCTTCGTTTTCAGAGTTGGTTTATAGCATTGTTTTAATTATGTAAAACTTACATAAATAAATAATACATGACGGTCATACTTACGAATAAATCAAGAATGTCGTTTTAGTTAAAAATAAATACTTTTTTTTAAATTTAAATAAGGGATAAGATAAGCAGGGCGTTCAGCTGATGGTAATTGATACGCCCTGCCCATTACAATGAAGTACCGCTCAGGGTTCTTGTAAAAAATTCTGAGTGGCACTACAATTGCGCTCGTCACCTTGAGACATAATATGTTATGTCTTATTTGCCCTGTAATATAACTAGCAACGGCGCCCTTCAGACCGAAATACAGTAATGTTTATACATTACTGCTTCATAGCAGCAATAGGTGCCGTTGTGGTACCCATAATCTAGCCGGCATCCGGTGCAAAGGAGCCTCCCACTGGTGAAGTAACCAATGAAATGTGATATATATATATTATAGCAGTTAGTTAGAAGTGACGAAATACAAGTATTGAGATGTTTTCTGATATACTTAGTATTAGAAATTAAAAAGTCAATCTTTATTTGAAAAACAATGCTGCCGAATTTACCTACCTAATAATAAGCCTTCTTAAGCGTTAGTGAATAATAATTGAACTCAAATTTCAAATCACATGTTATAACCATACATACTTTAAACCGTTATACAAACCTACTTCTTGTAAAATCCAAACAATAAATGCGGATACATTGATAAGTTTTACTAAATATTTTTCTGTCAATATTTTTTTTCTTAAAAATAATAATAGTAACACAATTAATAAATGAAAAATTTGGAAAAATTGGCCATTGTCTCAGTTTTTATCTTTATTATATACTTACTTAATTTTCATTTCCATTTTTACTAACGGAAAAACACGTGATCTAAAATAGGTACCTACATTTATTAGATAATAATTTATATAACTTGTTAATAAGATAAATAAACTATTTTAAACTTTATACAATGTATGTATTAACTATACCGATATTATTGGTTATTACGGTACCTCCTGACTCAACGAATTTTAACAAAAGTCAACATCAATTCAATGCATTTCTGATTTACCTATAAATGTAAAAGAGAACTGAAGGTAATGGCAACAAGCCGCGGGCCAAATTGTTATATCCGCGTAAATCATCGTTTAAGTCGTCGCTGTGTCAAATAAAAACGGAGAGATATACATGTAAATGACAGTCGAAAACATCACATCACCTTGTAAAAACCGTTCAAACGCGATTATTTTCCGACATTCGATGTCATTGTACTTGAAATGTTTTCGATAACGATTATCGAACGCCGGTTTCCCCACACCTCGTCTAAGCGACCGTGTTATGACAATAAATTTGTAATTTTAATCGCTATTATTAAAACAACGGGACACGCGAATCAACAGTAAACCAGACGTTTTACAGCGATATTGGCAGCTCTCGTAAAATTGTTCGAAGTATTACGAACACTGCGATTGGCAGCAATATTCGACATTCTGCACAGATTACTGTGTCAATTATTGACATCATTGTGGCCCTTAACCGAATTTAATTAATAATTATGTACACAATTCTTTTATCAGAGACGCAATAGATAAAACCATTGATTGACTCTCACCCCAGTTTGATCCTCGCCCGCCATATACCAATGTGCTTTTGAATTCACATGTACGATTATTCGACACTTTTTGTGGCCGACAACGCCATTGTGATTTCTCTGATGTTTCAAGAGTATGAATACTAGTATTATTCCGTGGTATCATACTGTGATGACATACTATGAGGTGTTCTGTATGTATGCCACTTTGTCTTCCTCTACGGTCCATCATATTTACGATGATGATTTAAATTAAATTGAATTATATATATTGTTTATAGTAAATTAAATGAACGGTATTTTAATTGGTGATGTGATAACAATTTGAAATGATTCATAAGCATCTATGTGAATTTCTTCAGTTCAAATTATGAATGCTGAATAAATATTTTACAAGGTGATAGCGAAAATTATGACGTCACCATGCAAGTGGGAGATTTCTAAGCTTCTTACTGATCGACTGCAGAAGCAAAAGCGCCGCTATCATATCTCTAAGACTTTCTGGGTCAGTAATTGTAAATGACTGAAGTAGCACACCTTCTTCCTGAAGTAACTTAGTCCAGAAAGACGACATTGACGTCAAATAAATTCGCAACTACTGTCATTTGAGAACCTGTACCGATCCCAGGTAATACTAGTGGGCAGATATTCAAAATTAATGCTCAACTAGTATGATTTATGAACACAGAAGCACATTGAAACACCGACGCAGTGCGGCGTCACAAAGGCTTGACGAAAGCAATAAATTATTAATTATGATAAAAAGCCACGTCATACAAGAGTGTTGTGTTCGCAAAAAATTGGAAAAGAGGCGCCTAGCTTTTGTCTTGAGACGTCCCGTAGGAGAGGTCTTACAAAGGTGGGTTCGTAGCGGCGATGGGACAAAGGGCTCCCCGCGTGGACAAAAAAATGACATCATTTATTTTATTGCCGTGGGTGAGAATGTTGTACATTAATATTGTAGGCCTTAATGTTCGATCGCCCTAGGGTTATCATTCGTCAGCGTCCACGCTCTCCGTAAATTTCATCTGTTCTTCAATTATTATTTATGTTTTTGCGGGCTGAAGCCTCGCTTTTTGTTCCCAATAATTATTACGGTGGTGTTCTGTTGACACGGTTATAGCTTTATCATTAAAGAAATAACGTAGTTTGATTCCGATGTATGTAATTGTTTTATCGTAAATAATATTCGGATGTGTAATTATTAAAAATAGGAAATTTTAAATTACTTATTAAATGGCAGAACCTTACTATGATTCGGAAGAAAAATGTCTCAGGAAAATTCGGTCAAGAAACTCAAAAGATTATGTTTCTTTAGAAAGACTGCTGTTTTCCACATGTTTTCTTCACAGGCTTCTATTACAGTGGCGTTTTTTCTGTCATCTGTCAAGTAATTTTAAACTTGGAGTAACTTTATATCGCGTTCATTGTTAAGACACTATTGGTCGAAGTAACAGTGCATCCACGATTGAACTACTGTTTTTGCCACTCATTGCTCGTCATCAAGCCGTGCAGCATTTGCGAACCGCAGTATCTTAGCGACGATAGCATACTATAACCATAGTTAAGTATGGTATTGTTCAGGTAAACTCGGTTCGAATTGACTAAGGGAAAGCCATCGTATAGAGCAATTTACCAGAGCAGTGTTTACACAGTTATGCTATTAATTCAAACGCGTATAGACTAAAGAATGTGTTTTTCAGATTTGACTCAACAACACAAGTTTGAGTCAGGATGTATTCATGAATTCAATATTGGCTATGTATAACATGGCTTATAGATAAGAATATTTATAATGAAGAATTTCTATGTCATTTTTCTTTCTCAAGATGTATAATTAACCTAACAAGGGTTAATCTATAGTTTGATTTATGGATTTTTAAGCTCTTCGACCAAATTTCTCACAGTTTTTAGGTCACAGGACCGACGAGGTTCACCTCTAGGTACAAAGGAAATTAGAAGTAATTGATAATAATGAATAAAAACATATTAACAACAGCTCGTAAAGCTAATCACGGTTCTTTGAAATTAAATTCAATATGAAACAAGAAGTGTATATAAACAGTAGCTCAGTCAGAAACATGATGCGCCTGCGCATCCATCATACTCTATAGAGAACATAGATTTATTATACCACAGATTACAGTGGCTCTGAAGCAAATTAATTATCTGTCGTACTTGCGTCCATGGCGGCGTGGTTTTAAAGCTTTTATTGCTATTGTGTTTGGCTAATTATGTCAGACGTGGTAGTCTTTGATTTGCTTCTTTTTAAGGCAGTTATGAACGGCATGAGTTCCACCAGATTGTTAATTTTTTATTTTTTTTAAAGAAAATACGGGACGAGACGAGCAGGTCGTACAGCTGATGGTAATTGATACGTCCTGCCATTACAATGCAGTGCCGCAGGATTATTGAAAAGCCCAAAAATTCTGAGCGGCACTACTACAATTGCGCTCCTCACCTTGAGACATAAGATGATAAGTCTCATTTGCCCAGTAATTTCGCTAGCTACGGCGCCCTTCACACCGAAACACAGTAATGTTTACACATTACTGCTTCACGGCAGAATCTAATCGGTATCCTGTGCAAAGGAGCCTCCCACAGGTTCATAAGCACCTTCGCCAGATGGCATTGCATCTTTTAAAATTACCGTACCGTACCCAAATGAAAATCCCAATAAAATTATAAAAAAATAGACTTAAATAAATAAAATCGCAAAAATGTTGCGACGCACTAGAGCACTATTATTTTTATCCCGGCTAAGTTTGTTTCTCATTACAAGTTATATTTACATATCCAAAATATTCTTGGATTTAATACTATCAAATAATGATTAAGAAGTTTTATTCACGATAATGAGTAAAATTTATTTTAACATAGGTAACTTCTTGTAAATTACCAGATTAATCTTCTTAATTGTGATAAATCGTATGTAACTGCGTATTAAAAGTGTACGCGATCATGACACTCTCGCTCCCCTAATCACGCTCCCGCGCTAAATGCCATCTCGATCATAATATTCAATATATATTTTTACAATTACTACAGTTAGTTTACATTCATCTTTGATTTTAATACGAAACCTATATCACTTAGCAGCTTATTGTTTTGTTTTTGTGTAAGCCGCAGAGCCTGAAAGAGATTGACAAGAGGAGATTGAAGTTCTACTGCTTTTTATCGCAGGTGGTTATAAATTCAATTACCTGCCTATTCATTATTAACAGCAAAAAGGGTGAAATTTTCTTCGAAGAGGCTGATGTAGTTACTCTAATCGATCATGTCTGTTTTATTTCATCATTTCATGTTATTTCTTTCGTTTAGTTAGTGTGTTAGTTAGTTAGTTTAGCTGGGCTTTTTACACACTTAGCCTCTTGAATGGAATATTGTGAAAGTCCATTGGTCTTCTTACTCCAGTCTTTTAAAATTTCTGCAGGCATCCGGGAGCGATGCTTGAGATCGGTGGATTTGTGCCTGTTACTCGGCCACACTCCTGCACTCCTGAAGCACGTGTTCTGGCATTTCTTTTGCCTCCATGCATCCTCTGCACAAAAGGCTGTCTGTTATAGGTTTCTTTCGTTTGTATCGCGTCTTTCGGCTCTTTGCAGATTTTTCGGTTTTTTCAAGCAGGCATTGTGTATGTTATTATTAAGAGAGCGTATTCATAAACATATTTAGCTGAAGCGTCATTGAGTCTTCCAGTTCATCCACTGCATCGTTACCTAATTACAATATTTGTAAATTAATCACATAAGTACCTATATTCAGATTCAAATTAAAACGCTACTAAAAAGTACAAACAGTAGTTGCATCAATTCAAATACACTGAACATAAACAAATATAAATAAAAATATTTTGTGGAAATTTTTTATACACATTTAAACTTTTTAGTTTTAAATTTAAGAACAATAGCAGTGCTCTTCATGACAGGATCATCCAGCTATCAAAAGTAGTGCCCGTTCACCGTATATGGTAGACGAAGGCTATGCTACATTTGCTGACCATATTTTAAGAAAGGTAAAGACCCGCCCCATGACACTGCCACAAGCAATTACATTTAAGCGAGCATGAAGAAGCCTGCCGCGAGAGAAAATCCAAATAACACGAAACAGATTTAATTTTTCATATGGATTCGAACCTGGGACCTCCAGCTCAGAGAACTAACAGACTGGGAATGAAGCGACCACCCTCAGGCTCTTTAATTATAAATGTTTATTGTACGATATTACATTGTAATCCATATTTTATATAAAAAAAGCCCGCTGAGTTTCTTCTGCTCGTTCTTGTCAGGTCTGAGGAAGTCTATTTTGAATGGGTGGTAGTTTTTGACGTTCAATAAGTGATTTTGAATTCTATTTTGAATAAATATATTTGAATTTGAATAACAACTCACCAAAGAGGTCATCACTTAGAGCCATTACTTTACATTCTCTATATGACCAAACTAAATAAGATTCATAGTAGATTTAGCAATAGTTCAATTGGAAACATCACAAAAACCTAAGTCTCGCTGATTGCCGTATTCGCAACGATCACTTGTTTTATAATTAGTTCAGTGACCGATTTCAAGAGATTCATCGTTGGTCTATCGAGTCTGTGGGCACGTAGTGTCATGCTAGTGACGCGACCCAATCGTTGATCGACCGTTTTATTACCGGTTATTGATTTCTGCGGTTTTTTAATATCGAACGGTGTTGGTTTATGGTTTGGAAAGCTTTATAGCTCACGGTTGTCTTGGTGAAATTGGTACTATAATAGAATAACGAAACCTCAATATTATAAACAATATTTACTTTCTTACCCTTCTAAGACTTAATTTAAAGTTTTGACCAAGTGGCTGCTCCAAACTTTTTCCGCGTAGATTTCATGTAGGTACGTGGTGGATATCAAATCAAATTAAATCGAATCACTTTTTTTCAAGTAGGTCAAGGAAGTGACACTTATGAATGACAAAAGTAATATTTTCTTTACACATCTTCCATCACTCCGCTTTAAGGAGAAGAAGTAGCAATAAATCATTACTACTCCTTTAAATCAACACTTATACCTTCATCGTTTTACAAATAACTTCAACTACAATAAATTATGTAAACTGTAAAGTGATGCAACGTAAATACTCAAACGTCACATACTCAATGTAAGGTGTAAGGACACCTGAAAGTTAAAACAGATAGGATGTAAATTAATAAGTAAAAACAGAACAGTTAATTAAAATCTTCAATAAATAATAATAATAAAGGTATTATGCGAGCATTTTAGTTGCGATAACGTATAAAAAATATAATAACTTTAATTTTAAAAACACGAACCAGAGTTTCTGGTAACAGGATCATCCAGTCACCACTAGTAGCGCCCGTTCACGAGCATGACGCATGGATCAGCCATCGTCTCCCTCTACAATATTTTGGGGAAGGAAACATACAGCCCCACATCGCCGCCACAAGCAGTCTGAGCGTAAAATAGGTTTTTGTCCACGCTTTTAATAAATTTTCTCAAATATTAGTAAAAATCGGTCCATCCGTTCCGTCGACTATTTACGGAGAAATAACCAAAGCCGAAGCCATACGTCAGCTTATTATGAAGGTTAAAAACATAACCCGGCAACTGACACTTATGAAAAGGAACTTAGTGTGTGAGTCCAACTTAACACTTTCCTATAAAAGATTTGATGTTATTTTTGTTTGCTATACAAAAAAGTCACTTTTTAGGGTGCTGTACCGAACGGGTAAACACGGAACCCTACTACTAAGACTTCGCAGTCCATCTGTCCGTCTGTCAAATTTTACTAATGATGTATTTTTGTTGCCGCTATAACACCAGATACTAAGAAAGAGAAAACATAAATATTTAAGGGGGCTTCCGTACAATAAACATGATTTTTTGACGTTTTATAGATAATAGTTCGAAACCCTTCTTGCACTTGACCGGTTTATCAAATTCACGTTTTTGAACCTAGAAATACCGTAATTTCAATAATAGCCGTTGAATCTGTTAGTAATGAATGTAAAAAGCATCGTATAATAGTGATAATAGCATACCATCACTAGGGTCACGCTTGGTCGACGAGGCCGTCTGTCTGTTGTCATCACGTCACCGTCATCAGCTAATCAAGCTGAACACTTCCTAGAAAAGCCCTTCCGTAAGGGATGCTTTGTTAACATTGTACTATAATAAAAATTATCATGTTTGCATTAGATAATTTCAATCATTAAATTAAAAATATTTTAATTCGTAGGTAAATCACATTACACCCACAGACTAGTAAAAAAAGAAGGACTCCGCGCCGTGATATTAGCAAGTGAAGCACCTTTATGCTAGTGTGTGTGCGGTTACGGGGGATACCATTTACACAATTATTTCTCCCTTAAATAATCATATATGGCCACAAATACTTTAACAGTATCGTTTTTACACTTTTTCATAACACACGAAGGCATTTTTAAAATATTTTATTGCGACGCAAACTGATCTGTCAGACGATGGCAAATCTCATAATGGCGACCGGTCGGCTTGTATTAGTGTAAGTGTGTGCGTGGGGCTATGTATTTACTCGTTTACCAGCTTGTTTTGGTGCTTCACTGTTATGTAAGGTGACACGGAGTCCTTCTTTTTTATTCGTCCGTGATTACACCTTGAAATATGTCATTTTTTATACTAAAGCCCATTCGGAAGCAAGATTTCCTAAGACTGAGATCTATAGTGCGTACTTAGAAAAGTCTAAGCTGAGCAAAGGCTCGGACTTTACTCAAGTAAAACTTGGCTGAGTGTAAGCTTGGCATAAACTTTGCTTTTGCTTTGACAGCTGAAATTATGCTGAGCGTAAACTAAGACAGCTCAATGCAAAAGTCAAGTCCGCATTTTATCACACTCAGCAAAGTTTTACGTAAGTAAATTCTGAGCAATAACTAAGTACGCTCTACAGATTACTCGTACGCCCCTTTAGATATTCTTAGAGAAGAACGGGCACTAATGTACTTAGCTCTTTTTAAAACAGAATATTACAAGTTATTTTTTAGCTATAATTACTTTTATCAATCTGATACAGACATGTATCAACCCAGCAGCTCAGTCCTAAAGGTAATTTAGATCCAGATATTTTAAAGTCTACCCTTTTTCACTAACGGGTCGGAACAGAATTCACTTGATAGTAGGCGATCACCTTGACCATTTTTTTTATTTCGAATAGGTACTGGATCGATTGAAAAACTAAGACGTTTAAGTGTAATCTCTACTTTACGCCTTTTAGATTAATTGTTCAATGGTGAAAATCTGTACTTTTTTCCTTTGGTTATACTGTGAAAAGTACTCAACTGATCGGAATATACCAGTGGAAGGCTCCTTTGCACAGGAAGCCGGCTAGATTATGGGTACCACAACGGCGCCTATTTCTGCCGTGAAGCAGTAATGTGTAAGGATTACTGTGTTTCGGTCTGAAGGGCGCCGTAGCTAGTGAAATTACTGGGCAAATGAGGCTTAATATCTTATGTCTCAAGGTGACGAGCGCAATTGTAGTGCCGCTCAGAATTTTTGGGTTTTTTGAGAATCCTGAGCGGCACTGCGTTGTAATGGGCATGGCGTATCAATTACCATCAGCTGAACGTCCTGCTCGTCTCGTCCCTTATTATCATAAAAAAAAATAGTATATGTTTGTTTGTATATTTTTGCCAAATAATTCAGTCAATGTCATTTCATTACATATAACAATTCATACAATGAGCGGGCGCGGGATACTTAATTAATATGGCAATATAACGTTTTCCGGCTCAGCACTTGTGTTATCAGCTCGTTGGAATTTACTGGTTAAATATACCTTCCCCCTGAATGGAATATGGAATACCTGCAACCCTCACCAATATCACATTTTCTAAATGTTGTAGAAAATACAATTTTTTTTACTGTAAATAATGAGGTATCTTGTTTATTTTTTTTTCTTCATACATCTAATATATAAAATTCTCATGTCGCGGTGTTTGTAGTTAAACTCCTTCGAAACGGCTTGACTGATTCTCATGAAATTTTGAGTGCATATTGGGTAGGTCTGAGAATCGGACAACATCTATTTTTCATCCCCCTAAATGTTAAGGGTGGTGCCTGCCAAATTTTATTTTTAATATTTTTTAAATTTGTTTGATTATGAGTCAGCATTAAAAAATACATACAACTTCAAATTTTCACCCATCTACGATCAACAGTTACTTTTGTATCGCGATTTTAATATCGGCTATACAACGTTTGCTTTGTCAGCTAGTAATATATAATATAGTTTTTATTACACACATTACAAAGTAACAGTTGTGTTAAAATATAATTTAACTGCAAGTATATTGTAGAGGTCGTTTGAACATTGATAAGCAAATCGTGCGATAACATTCTTGGGAAAATAAATAAAACCTGCAGTAAAAAGTAACAGCCATATTGAAAACCGTGACCAATGGCTGTGTCGTGTGTTATCAGTAAGTGAGCTGATAACAAATTCGATTTATGAATCAAGCGCGCTGATTGGTGCGTGGATTTTATAACTACATTATCGGTGCTCGAAAATAAAAGCTTGTTGGCGTGTGAAATGGACGGTGAAACCTTTTTGTTTACTTTGTTTCTAACATTGTATATTTAAATCAAATTATAACGCATATTAAACTACTCAATTAAAAAAAAAGAAGCACGTTAACTTCGCTTAAAATTTTCGTTTATATAAATGAATCCTGTGAGTGTTTGAAGCTTTCTACGTAACAAACAAAAAAGTACCATTAATAATAAATAGAATAAATACTAAATAAAAAAATAATAATTGACACACTTACACAAATTATCTTGCCCCAAACTAGGCATAGCCTGTACTATGGGTACAAGACAACGATATATTTAATACAATATACTTACATAAAATACATACAAACATCCATGACTCGAAATCAAGCATCAGAGATTTGAATAGTAATAAGCACACTTGACAAACAGTATTGTCACACAGCAAGCTTGGTTGTTAAGCTATATATTATATCAAATATATACCATATACATATATATAAAAATGAATTGCTGTTCGTTAGTCTCGCTAAAACCCGTCTGTCTGATCCGATTTGGCTAATTTTGGTCTTGAATTATTTGTGGAAGCCCCTGGGAAGGTTTAAAAGGTAAATAAATGTGAAAAAATGTTCGGAATTAAATAAAAACAACAATTTTGTTTTTCCTTTGACGTGTCCATACATAATTTCTATGAGAGAATTTATTGACGCACGGTTTGACAGTTCTGCTGTGAAACAATTTCATTACGACAGCAGACACATTCTTGATGTTATGATATATTATTGACAAATTCATAAAAAACATTATTTTATTTATCATATAAAGAACAACGTATGTCGGGTCAGCTAGAACAAAATAAATTCTTTCGATCGAACCAAACCAATATTCAACAGCTTCATGTTTAAATGATTGTTTATTATTATTTTGACATTCTTGTATTTTTTTTCCAATTTCATGTTGGGGTTCTGAAATGGTGGTAAATGTAAAAAGAAAAGAAACCTTTTGATTAGGTGTCTTTGACCTACACGAATAAATTGATTTTTATTTAATTTGATTTGATTTGGCACTTTACGAGAATTGAATGAGAAACTCGATCAGTTGTAGCAAAATTTACCAGAATAATTAAATAATAATTATACAGTTATTATTATCGAATAAAAATATTGTAAGTGTGATATATTTATGACTAAACACACAGTAAAAAAAATCGTATTATTAATGTTGATGAATTTACTTCTATCGTTTAGTCTTAGCAACATCGTTTTCTTTTCAATAATTTTCTAAAACACAGTTAAACTCCGCCATACAGATCTAAAATCATAAACAACATTATGCACAGTACATTTAAATAAGCCATACAATAACTTACTTTACCTTTCGCAACGCCAATTGATTGTTAATGGCGCATGCGCAGTACGCGGTGTGGTCGCTCCTTCAGCGTCGCCATCTTTGTTTTCTCTTTTTTAACGCACATAATAAAGGACAGATTGTATTTTCGAGATCCGTAGTTTTGGGCGCGTGTTTTTTATGCCGTTTCATGACAATTGTGTGAATAATTTCTGTATCTTTACGAAAACAGTAAATTTTTAAGACTGTTTGTACCTATTCGATGTAAAATACTTCAATATCTGAATAGGTACAATTTCGTATACTGGAAGCAGTACTAGGTATATAAACTAGTAGTTAGGAAAACGATAGGTAGGATAGAAAGCAAAAAGTGGCCATTACGAACACAATAATATAACGAATGACGGCAAAAGAAAACTATGAAACAAATGTTGATGATGATGAAGGATGCGTGACGAGGTGATCATTCACATTTCATAAAAGGAAATATTAAAAATGTTTTCTTGAACCGATACGACTTAGGGACTTTCAAAAAAGGAGCGTACTCCCACCTTAAAGGCCGGCAACGCATTTCTTGACACCTGTTGTTACGGATGTCCATGGGCGGTTGCCTCACCTGTCCCTATAACGTAGGCCTCTTGCCCGTTTGCCCCCTCTTAATTAAAAAAAATATATAACTCGATACTCTACTTTTTCCAAACATAATATGGTCAGTATACAGTAAATTAGTCTTAGTAAGTTGTAGCGTGTATGTGCGATAGTTAGATATTAAACGGATGAAATCCTATAGGGAACAAAATAACTGTTAACACATGCTAACGGCCGTGAAGTAGGTACGGTTTGCACATTTTACCTTCACATTATGAATATTCCTTCTTCTTCTTCGTCGTTACACTCTTGCCAGAGCGGTTGTGGTCATCACGAAGTGAAATATTTTGAGGCAGATGAGATCTCCCTACGATAACACGCCACTTTTCCCTGCCGGCCGACAGTCTGGTGCACTCGTTCAATGGACCGCCCACAGCAGACTTAATTTTTTCGGTCCATCGCATGGGCGACCTTCCCCGCCCTCTGGTGCCCTCCACTTTGCCCTGCACGACAAGGCGCTCAATGCACTCACTCTCGCGCCGGGAGACGTGTCCGAAGAACTTAAGAATGCGACTCTGTATTAGCACCGAAGGGCGTTGTTTTATGCCAAGTTCTTGGAGAATGAAAGACGTTGGTGAGAAACTCGGTCCATGAAACTCCCAGCATTCTCCTCCAGCACCACATCTCCAGAGCATCAATTTTCTTTTACTCGGCTTGTCGCAACGTCCACGTCTCTGCAGCATACAAAAATATGGGAAAAACAAGTGTTGGGACGAGCCGGATTTTCGTGGCTCTTGTTGAATGAATGAATATTCCTAGTATTAACAAAAAATCAGTATAACACGTCGTTTATATTGATTCTTTGAGGTCAAAGCACTCGAAGGTCAAACTTGACATTTATAATTTTTGCTAATAAAAGAAACTAATTCGATACGCGGCACAATGCTTGACATTACACCTACCAAAACAGGACCCCAGGTACCGATAATTCTTGTAAATATAATACGGAACTCTACAAGTTTATATGAAAACGCTCCTGGCAAGTTTATAGAATACAGAAATAGAATTGAATGTCAAAAACAGAGCTAAACGTCAATACGTCTTTTTAAACGTCTGTTTCTAATTATTATTGCAGTCATAATATTTATGATGTCAAATATTAAAAGTTACTTCTGGTATTTGTATTATATCGCAGTTACTACCATCTATCGGCCGTTTTCAATAACCAATCTATCCATATTTTAACTTACTAGAGGTAAGACAAATCTATCCTTTTACTCTTACATACATTTCAATAACCTATTGACATAAAGCTTTGGACTATAACTATATTGGACATAACTAATAAAAGATAAGATTTTGTCATTAAACGGTGACAGCAATGTATCGCCGGCCGAAATAAATGATGAAAACGGCCGTATATAAATGTGTAGTTTCTACTTAAACGGATAGCTAATTCTGTCAATCATTATGGATTATTTATTTATGAGGGCAACTAACAAATTAAATTCTTTATATTACATTCAATAATATGGATAAGAGTTAATTCTCTTATAAGCTACCACAGGATTTACTACGTTTTAAAGACAGTAAGTAATTTTAACAATTCAAAAACTAAAATCTATAAAATATATTGTAATATATAATAGAATTTGTTACTTTTTAAATTGTCAAAATTACTGTGTTATAAATTATATTGGTCGCAGTAAGACCAAAGTTGTAAAAAGGAAAAGTCTGTATGACGACGCATGCCATTATCAAGCGATTCTGAGAAATATAACTGCGAAATTACTGCAAATTTGTGTTGATAATCCAATTTTGTTCATAACAGCATATTAATCCGCATGGGATCTCAACTCGCAACCCATCCTACATATGGCGTGTGACGTGATAAACTTTATGACAGAACGGGGATCGGCAAGAGGTGAACAACTGTTGGTCTTTAAGTTTGGTATATTGTGTTCCTCACAGCATGCAGCACACCCCCCGCTGATCGCTGCTAAGGTGTATAACTCGTGAGGATTTCGAAAAAAAAATATTTTTGCATCGCCAGTTTTAAAAATGAGGCATTAATTGATAGTTTGTTATTTTCGTTATGGAATGAAGGTTCATTTTTTTTAATAGTACTGGACGATGCAAACACGACATTCAGCTGATGGCGATTGATATGCCCTATCGATTACAATGCAGTGCCGCTCAGGATTCTTGAAAAACCCAAAAATTTTGAGCGGCACTACAATTGCGCTCGTCGCCTTGAGGCATAAGATGTTAAGTCCCATTTGCCCAGTAATTTCACCAGCGTTACGGCCCTTCAGACCAAAACACAATAATACTTACACATTACTGCTTCACGGCAGAATAAGATGCCGTTGCGGTACCCAGTTGCCTCTTACGATACTACCCTACCCTTGGGCCTGGGACTTCTCTTTTCTTTTTATGCCCAGGCGAAGCACAGGGCAAAAATATTCTGAATTTAATACCTTTAGTGTCAATACCACTACCTATTCATGCATAATGCGGGTACCAGCGTACGATGAGTCAACAATTCATGAGGATATCTCATGTAGTCATGGCACACAATAATATGTCGAATTAGTTTCATCAGAGTTTTACATTACCAACTTATCCAGTTGTTCAGTGGAAAATTCAGAGGCAGCCGATTCTTAGGTGAAGAGCGCATTTAAATAGCGATATGTATACCAATAAATCTTAGCGGAGTAACACCTAATATTAATTCATGCCATTTGAAATACTAAAGGATTTTAACAAAATCATGCCGAATCAATAGAGCAAAGAGGAGTTAAAGGAAGGACAGTTTTAGAACGGAATAGTAGATTTAGCCAAGCTTACTTTTATTTGTTATTCTAAGTTTTCGATCCGAGATTGAGATTTCAATCCTTTTAGGTACGATATGATCTTTTTTCCGATCCATCTATGCGAGGATAAATATGGTATATGTATATGGTATTGTATAAGTGTGAAAGATTACTGAAAGAAGTTTTTCTGTATTATGGTTTTGAAAAGTAAGATTAACAAAAAAGTTTGATAGCTAAAATAAGTTATGTTAAGTAATTTTTACAAATAAAAAACTGATTAACTGGTTGTGCATGGAACAGATGAATCCAAAAAAGTAGTTTTAATTTTTCTGTTTGTTTGAAAGCGGTTTTGACTACTGTACTGTAAGCTCTCCGTATCATTTCGTTTAGAGCTAACAGATCGAACAAACCAGAAAGTTATTAAGAATTAAGTAAATTATTTGATGAAGTCTTCCAGGACAAAGTCAAAGGCGCCCACTACTTTTGGATAAACTGCAAGAGCTTTGAAACAGAAAGCAACATTTTCGAAATGTTCTCGCTACATTGCGCGGTATATACATTAATAAAATAACTAGTCGATACCAATCACTTCTGCGATCTTAACGTGTTATAATAGACGCTTTTTGTATTTGCATTTTACGATAATACTACGAGACATTTTATAACTATTAACTAAGTTTATTGCATTTATAATGTTCTGGGTCCAAATGTTAATAACGTTATTTTGTTTTATATCATTCTTCGAATTTTATTTAATACTAGCTGATGCCCGCGACTTCGTCCGCTTATGATAAAGTGTTTTGGAAAATAGTAAGCAAGTTTGGAATAGAAGATTATCTCATGTCCTATTCCAGTTCCGGTTCCCGTTTTCACTCCCTTTCCCAACATATTATATGAATCTTATTTCAAGGAAGATTGCCATGGCAAACAAAACCTTGTAATTATAACTCAATTTCGATATTAAGGTTGTAATATTTTTATGTAGAAGGGCAAACAAACGTACGGGGCACCTGATGTTCACCACATCAGGAATCACAGGAGCGTTGGCGGCCTTTTAGAAAGGTTTTCGTGCTTTTTTTGAAGATACCTTCATGTCGTAGGACACATTGATTGTACGTGGGAGAAAGTTTATTGAAGTCCGCACTGTTGAGGAACGCCACACATACAGATGGTGGGGATGATATCCTAATTTGTGTCGTGTCGAAGGTGGGATTCGGCGGCAAGAATCATGTCAAACAGGTTTTCAGAACACTCCCCGTGACAAATGATTTACAATCTTAAATGCTTGACAGTGTCACTTGTTAAATATAGCTTGAATATGGATGTCACTTCACTCTATACTAGAAAGAGGTTTATCGATTGTGCGAAGAGTACATCGCGTTTCTAGAGAACTACTGATCTACTATCTATTTCCGCCGCCTCGATGAATCATTTTAAAATCTATGTCTAATTGAGCGCGATTTTACGATTTCAATAAACTATTAAATAATTTGTTCTTTAGACTATAGATAATCGCAGATATAATGAATAATGCATGAAAATTAATTAAATTATAGCTATAAAATAATACGAGCTGTCATAAAAGCAGCGTCTTCGTTTTAAAAGTCTTGTTCATAAAGTAATTATGAATACTATTGACGTTAATGTGCAATTAAGGAGGCTAGTTGGTAGTGTGTGACCGGCTTTATAATAAGAGGTGCTAATCCATTTGTGTACTAGATAGATCTCTGGATAAATATTCCTAACATCATCTACTTACGTCGGATCGTTTTTTCCTTCTTTTTGAAGTGAGTAATTCTATAGTCGCGTTGGGCACTTTTTGCTAGGGGAAAATCCTATGGGCTCGCGTCAACGACATCTTCGTGGCTGGCGCACGCGAAAAAAATAAAAATATATATAGTTAGACACTTTTTGGATGGGTGAACTCTCGTCAATTCGCGTCACCGAAATGCTTATAGCAGTATACCTGTAGCTATACAGCTGACGTATTGTGCAATATTATTGCTGTGTATATCTTATAAGAGAATTTGAATGGATTTAGTGAAAAGTTCAATGTGTTTATACTGTGTGCATTGTTGAAATAGTGATTTTGTTTATTCATTAAAATAGGAACCACACTCTATTTAAAAAAATATGTTAAAGTACAGAGTACCTACAATTAATATTCTTGGAAGTATTCAGCATCAAATGAAATATAAACATAAGTAAACGCGGTTCCTAGCGGCGGTGAATATGAATTATATCGTTTAACACCAATTTGCTTGTTGGGTCGACCTCATGGGGCGTCTCCGGTGCCCTGTAACCAAACTCCTTTCCCCAGAGTTCTTTGACCGTCTCACGCGGTGATTTCACCTCAAGGTATAACAATTATAGTAGAGTATAAAAAGATTTCTTTGTAACTTTTTATAAAAAAACATATTTATCATGAAAAAAATATTTTTTATTTATTTCATGTCGTCGGAATACGACGATCTTAACCAGATCGTCGGTCCATCTTGTGGTGGGCCTACCAACACCACGTCTTCTTATAAGTGATCGCCATTCGAGGACTTTACTGCACCAACGGCCATCTCTCCGTCGAACTATGTGTCCCGCCCACTGCCTCTTCAGTTTCACAATCATTTTGGAAGATTGTTATTATTATTGTTAAGATCGCCGGAATACGTGATGAGGGCAGCGCAGGACCGACCGTCGGGGAAATATTTGGGGGTGGCATTTGCCTAGCAGTGGACGTCTTTTTAAAAAAAATTATCATATAGGTCCTAAACGGAGGCCTAGTATACATATTTGGTAACAATTAGCGAAATAATGAAAACAGTCGAATACAGACATTAACGTCAACCCGCATCACGTTAACGTCTGGCATTCCACGATCGCGAGGATTTAAATAAATGTCTTGCTTCGTACAGCCACTTTGTTGAATCAATTACTGGCTGCTGTCTTTCCGATCCGATACGACCTAGGAACCTTCAAGAAAAAACATACTACCTTAAAGGCCGGCAACGCATCTCTTGTCCCCTGATTTGCGGATGTTTATAGGCGGTTACCTCACCCCCACTACGTGAGCTTCTTGCTCGTTTGCTCCACTCTTATACATAAAATAAAACAGAATATTTCTATATCATTCAGTTTTCGTTAAGTTTTTTGTTAATTTTCGTGGAGGAAATCGCTGAAATCGAAAACCTGATTTTTGCCTTTGTTACTCATGACTTTTAGCATTAATTGACCTTATTGTAATAATAATATTCTTGTCTGTGTTAGCTGTCGCATGGCGAGAGAGTATCGAACCGGGGGCTCTATTGTGAGAGTCAAAGGTTCTATCTATTGTGCCACTGACATACAAATAAATTGAAAATCTCCTCGTTTCAAGTATTTTATTTTATTTTATTTGGGTTGACAGCAGTTAAATACAAAATAATCACTTATAATTAAATTGAAAAACATAGCCAATTATAGTCTACCACGGTTTACCTAATGGAAGGAGCAGCAGTGTTTACAATAATAAAGAAAAAAATTAAAAATTTACTTAAATTTGAATTGAATGAAATTGAATTAGAAAAGTCGGTTGAAAAGCTTCTATTACTATCTTTCGACACAAAATACATGTCAAGACTATAATAAGTACCAAAATCAAAACGATTATGTCTAATAATTGATCAGGTGTTGTTCCAGTAACCTTAAGCGCGTTTACTTTTCAACATCGCCCACAACCGACGATTAAGTAATAAACATTACTTAACTCAACGTAACGGCAAAGTTTTGTATTTTATACTCAGAATTATCATAGATATGCTTTGCTTGGATTTTAATAGACATAACTTTATGCAATTTTATATATTAAGCTTTTGAATATGTTGAAGCCTTTATTAGGAGTCCATTGAATCTTATACTATAAAAGTATCGAAATTCGACAGGTACTACATCGTTCATAGAGCTACGAAAAAAGATTGTTAAAGGGCCTTGGAATTATGAATAAAACAACACATCTTTTATTATATTCTTTGCACAGCTTGAACTCGGAGGTTGGGAACATACTATAACTATTTTAATATCAAAAAAATGACAATTATAAAGCGGTATTGAAATAGCTGCTTGTACAAACACGATAATAATACTTATAATTTTCTATTGACTTAACAGCGTCTGTCGGGTCAGCTAATATAGTTAGGAGAACTGTAAAAACGAAAATAATACCCCCTTATTCATAATAGTCTGCTAACTTAAAGCATTGCTAATTCTCACTCTGTCTTCTTCTATTGACTTTAAGCAGAATGAGAAAAAACACTCCTAAGCGGCTGTTTAAAGTTAGCGGACCATTATGAATAAAGTTAAACTAAGATTAGTTCGTTGATGGTGTTTCTACTACGTTACTTGCAGGTATAGTTTCCATAATATTAATATATGTAGTGTTTATCGAAAGTGATTTTAAATGTTTTATCATTAAAATTCTATATTCTAGCATCGTTGATTTATTACAGACAGCCAGTTAATATATTTTCTTAACGTGTAGGCGTATTAGGACTTCAACGCGATCTTCGCTTCATTTGCTCGACAATCTCCAGCATAGAGCGTCTTTGTTTCATTGATTTCTAATATAAATCAATGAAGCTATTATTCTATATTGAAGGTTGCTTTACTTTCGAAATTAAATTCAGCAGTTCCGTTGTCCCAATTGGAATAGATAATGAGACTAGCAAAACGATTATCTGATGGTTTTTTTATGTATAAGAGTGGGCAAACGGGCAAGAGGCTAAAGGGGGAGAGGTGAGGCTACCGCCCATGGACATCCACAACAACTGGTGTCAAGAGATGCGTTGCCGGCCTTTTAGGTGGGAGTATGCTCTTTTCTTGAAGATTCCTAAGTCGTAACGGTTCAGGAAAACCGTAGCCAGTAATTGATTCCTCGAAAAGGCCTGGCTCGCTTAGTATACAGGGAAACGAAAAATTCTCAGTAGTGCACGCTTGTAGACAAACGCCATGAAGAGTTATTCTCTTCTCGGCGTAGTAGAACAATATCTCCATAATTTTATTTGGAGGAATATTTAACAGTATTCGACTGACATCAACTAATCACCTATAATAGCCGAGTGATTTGGGACCCTTCCTACTACAGTAGAGGTCCCGGTTTCGAATCCCGGTAAGTGCAAACATTTACAAGATGAATATGGATGTTTCATGAGTCATGGATACTTCTATGTATTTATGTATGTTTAAGTAAATTTATCGTTTAAAAAATATAGTTGTCTTACAACCCATAGTTACAGGCTATGCCTAGTTTGGGGCAATATAATTTTTGTAAAAGAGAGTCAATATTAGAACGAAGATAGTTAATCATTACCCGTAGTTGCTGTATCTAAATTGTTATTTCATAGGTATTTACCATGCAAGTTTTTCTCACAGCAATCTTCACGTCGATTCTTAGAAGTGCGGACAAAAACCATTCCGTCGCCAATGCAAACAAACAAGAACTAAATCGGAATTGTAAAACAAATTGTATTTAATCGTGTGTGAAATAAACAATTTTGGTTCACTTGTTCACTTGTTGCTTGTCGCTAACAACGTAATGTTTTTAATCTAAAACGACTATAACGAGGGTACTTGAAATATTTGAAGTTCATATACTTCGCTCTATCTACTTCTCCCTGATAATTCGCAGTGTGCGTTGTTAATATACAAGTATTGGTATAAAATCTATATAATATTATAAATTCTCGTGTTATAATGTTAGTTGCCATACTCTTCCGAAACGGCTTGATCTTTTTATGTAACTTTACATGAATATTTGGTAGGTCTGAGAATCTATTTATTATCCCCCAATTTTTTTTATTACAGTTATCTTTCAAATTGTTTTTTATTTTCCATTATCCCACTTTTTCTACTAATTCCTAAAAAACACACAGTTCCATTGTTAAAAATAGTTATAATAAGTACCTAGCTCTTTCTTTTTGAAATTAAGGGACGAGACGAGCAGGACGTTCAGTTGATGGTATTTGATACTCCCTGCCTATTACAATGCAGTGCCGCTCAGGATTCTTGAAAAACAGCGCTCGTCACGTCGAGAAATTTTTTTCTTTATTAAAATTTCAATTTTGCACTAACATTACATGAGATGTTAAGTGTTATTTGCCCAGTAATTTCAATAGCTACAACGCCATTCGAATCGAAACACAATAATTCATAATTTAATTTACTATTAAAAATAAGTTTTTTCTTAAAAACTTCTTTGCTGAAAATAGCAGTTATTTCCATTGGACCATATTCACTTTACCTAGCAATATGAATGTATCGATTACAAGGCAAGTCGAAATTGTTTCAACACCATGACCTACAAGACATGGCTATTGACTTCAATGTCATTGTCAAGCCTTCATAGCATGCTTCATATGAGAGTAACAGCCGAATCGAAGCATAATGGCTCTTACACACGAGACAGTACTCGTTACAGATTAGTTGCGCGCGCGCACGCGACGTATCTAACGCGCCGTGAACGCACAACGATCGCCGCAACATGATTTTATAATTTTCCATACACATTTTTTAACAAGAAATACATTAAACACACGAATGGTGTTTTTTATTCATATTAAGGTGCTGGAGTTGGATTGGCTTGGTAAGCACAATTAAAAATTTAGGCGGAGCACGACTTAAAAGCTGTCTCAAAGCTTGTAAGTACTTTACGAAAGCAATTGCACGATAGTCATTACCAAATTTGAATTGTAATCTGTAATTTTCACGCCCAATTTACGAAGCTTTGGGATTATTGTAACGTAGAAAAATATTATATTATGTAATTTACAAGCGATATTTAGTACTGGTTTGCTTTTTTTTATCCATTAAAAGCAAACAGATACTTTAACCTAATAATTGATTTTACATGAAACGGCTACGTGCTTAACTTATAATATACCGTTGAAGTAGGGTTTTTATGATAAAAATTGATGAGACGATTAAGTATTTCATCTGATCATCTCTTTTATGATATAATACTCTGCCCATAACCCAAAATTCTAAGCTGCTTCGCAATCGCACTCGTCACCTTGAGATATACTATAAGTATATTATATAAGTCTCATCAGCCCAGTAATTTCACTAGCTTTAGCTCCCTTCAACTGAAAAGCAAACAGTACTTCTTGACGGTAGAAAAAAGCACCGCTGTTGTATCCATCAATCCTGCATCGCTAATAACCTTCTACTGGTGCAAGAGGTATCTATACCAGCTTTCCAAAACGCAAACTGTCACACAATCTCTCCAAAAAATACTCAAAGACCTTTCAAGAGCTGCAGTAAGTTCTTTCCTAGAACAAACATATCAATCAGCACTAACAGGTCCTTACCAAATTTGACGATACAGGGAGAGAAACACTAGCATTTAAAGCGAGTGCTGATGTACATGTTAAGGGCCCCATAAACCTAAGCTTAAGACACTTAAGACACACGCAAGGAGTACTTGCACACGATAGAACGGCCACACGATGAATCCACGGAATGTTAAGATATTCGCTAAAAATTCAATAAACAACTCATTAGCTATGTTCATAAAAAAAAACTCAATACCAATATCGAAATAGTATATTTACTTGATGTTTAGAATAACGCTTGAACAACTTTGAAAAGATGGCTGAAAATAGATTAATGAAAAATGTAAGCTCAAAAATCACAACAATGTGTAGGTATTAAACTTAACCATATTTTGAGCAAGCCATATGTGTTCTTCTCAACTCTTCATGATTAAAATTCCCCAAGCCTTTCGATCTTCAGTTATAAATGGGCTATCCAACTAGCCTTGACTCTGCGAAATATACAAAGAAAAAGTTTTCTGATACAATATACTGGCCATACAGTCGATGATAGCATATTTACATTTGCATATTTTTATGGGTATTAACTTTAAGCAGGTACGCAATTCACAGTACTAACATTAATATCCCATTACTTGCGGTTCAGGTATGACACGACAAACATAAAATACCACTTGAATACCAAACAAACATTTCTTGACCACAGTCCCACGCGGCCTCGTCAATATATAAAAATGCAATTGCAACAGACCGACAAAGTGATACGTTTTCACTTTTACTACTTATTAACTTTACAATGTTAACGTTTTAAATGTGTTGTGGTTTAAGTTGATTTGAAAAGAAACGTTGTGGCAACTCTAATAAAATTGTGTAGCCTTTTCTATTTAACGTTATGAGGGTATTCATATATTTCTAGGAACCACAGATGATTTTTTGATTATTAAAGTATAATATATAAGTATTTTAAACAATACGTGCGTTGGGAGAACAGAAAAGGTTCCTTAAAGGCCGGCAACGCTCTTGTGATTCCTCTGGTGTTGCAAGAGAATGTGGGCGGCGGTGATCACTTAACACCAGTTGACCCGTACGCTCGTATGTCCTCCTATTCCATAAAAAAAAAAGGTATATCATTGAGCACGATCAAAAGTATGTGAATTGGTAGGTTATTAGTATTTTGTTGTGTTATAGCTTACACACTATCAGAGTGCGTGGTTTAACAACCTTTTGCGTAAAAAAGTAAGAAACGTTCAGATAAATAATTTTATAATTCACATTTATCTTAGCACGAGAAAAACTTTTTTGACAATGATGAATTAGAAAAAATGAAATGCTAGTAATTATGGTATCCGTTTCTGAGCTTCCGCATAAATTGCTCAGATTTAACAAAACACAAAAAATATATTACCTACTGGAGCCTTTATCTTCTTAAAGAGTCACCTCCTTTTCTCACACCTTATTCTTCACACCGTAAAAAGAATAGATATATTATTTATTATTTTCTATTGTTCACAGGTCTGGTTTCAAAATAAGCGTTCGAAGGAAAGACGTTTGAAGCAACTGACATCAATGGGCAGAGGTCCGTTCTTTGGTTCATCGCGTAAAATGAGGGGGTTCCCCATGAACCTATCACCTGGCGGACTCGAGGAAGGGCCACCGGGGTTCCCATACTTCGCGACTGCAGATGGGAAGTTCGAGTTTGGCTATGGCCCACCCTTCCATCATGATGCACCTTTCTTCCACCCACCACCTTCTATGCCGTTTAATCAGCCAGGTTGGTAGACTCCATTTATTCTTAGGTTTAAAAATGTATTTTCAGGGCTAATTCAGGCATTAAAGTATGCGTTACTAAATAAAATTTCACTTAGAAATATAAAATTGAAGAACCAACGAACTCTTTCGGAATAAAGGCTTATTACTATTTTGATTAAAAAAAGCAACCATAGGTAAGCCCATTAAGGGTACCTCTAATATGAAAATTGATCGAATCGTAAATTAACTGGAGCAGGTCGTTTCGCAGGTGGAATGGAAGGTATGGGAGGAGGCGAGTTTCCAGATCAGTTTCCCCCTCCGGAGCACCTTGTACTGCCGCGGCCCTCTTCCCCCGAGTTCACCTTCGGAGACGGGCCCCCTCCACTCCACCCTGAGGGCCTGGTGTGGTAGCTGAAGCCGGAGCCGCGTGACTTCCACGATTGATGCGGCTCGATTGGCTATAGTGTGGACTAAGTGACGCCGAGTGTCAGTGCGGCATAAAAGGACTAACTCACGCCACGTTTTTATCTGACAGTGTGGCGTGACCTTAATATCAGTTCAGAATTAGGACGATTTAAAAAAAATGTACAAGTATACACACATTTATGTATTTATATTACGTTAGCCGTATCGTGCGATATTTGTGAATATTATGTGAATAGGTGTACAGAAATTGTATTAAATTTGATGTAGCTTTATTTTAAGTGGAGTGTAGATAGGTGTCGTATTGTAAAAACAATCATTATCGTTTCAATTGCGTAAAAGCAAGAAGGGTACTTTACATTTTTTTAAATTTAATACATACTATTTTAGACCGAATTCCTAATACAATAGTACCTATGAAAATATTTAAAATCAGTATGAATGACTTGTAAGAATTGATATAAGATCGTTATTTTGAAAATTTTGCATAGGTAAAGTCTCGGACGAGTAAAAAAATAAGGACTCCGTGTCACCTTACATAACAGTGAGGCACCAAAACAGGACGGTAAACGTGTAAATACATAGCCCCACGCATACACTTACACAAATACAGGCCTATCGGCCGTCATTATGAGATTTGCCATCGTCTGTGACAGACAAAATATTTAAAAAAATGCCGTCGTGGGTTGTGAAAAAGTGTAAAAACAATAATATAAAAGTATTTGTGGATATATGATTATTTAAGGGAGAAAAAATTGTGTAACTGGCATACCCCGTAACCGCACACACACTAGCATAAAGGTGCTTCACTTGCTAATATCACGGCGCGGAGTCCTTTTTTTACGAGTCCGTGAGGTAAAGTATTAACTTCGATTTACATTGTCACTGTCAAAACAGATTAATGGTTACTACAATAACAAATGAACTTCGTTGTTATTTTGTGCAATTTCCAGCGACACCATACTATTATTTTATGAGTAAGATTGCTGTTAACAAAATATTTTTGGTTCCTATTTTAAGATAGAATAATAATATCGAGTTTTGTATATTTATTAATTAATTAGAAAGAAGAACATATTGGATTTATTTGAGATCATTATAATACCTACTGCGACATAAATACGTTTTTAAAATGATAATAAAAATAATAGTTAATGTACTTATATAATAAAATATAGTCTATATTAACTTTTATTTTTACATACAATATTTTTTTGTTTAATTATTGGAATAAAAAAAATCCTTAAATCAATTAATTGAATCAGGTATATCACAAATTGTAACAAAAAATATTATTTAGATTATTTTATTTAAAAACTTAACAGTAAGAATTTTGTTCTTTAAATGTTAGCAAAGGTAAAGTTTTGTAAAAAATATAGAGGTTTATTAATGTAATTGTAAAAATGTAAATTAATTATTTACTTTTATCTATTCTAGCTGTAATTTAAATTAAAGCAACAGGGTGACTTTTACATAATGTTCATATCAGTGAAGTGAAATTTGAAAAATAAATTTAAATAAGTTTAAACACCATTAAGAGTAAATATAATACTTTGTATTAAATATCAATGTTGTGAAAAGTGTTATTCTGGGGCCATATTGAGGCAAAACGCTGTTAAATAACGCGTTAATAGGCCCTAAGCGCATTATGTGTACCATCACCTTTAGTGTTAATTAATGGCCTTTGCCCTTAAACACTAACTGGGCCATTTTTAACACATTAGTTGGATGTTAAGCCTTCATGTAGCCGTGGCTTTAGTAAGTTTTTTAAGTTATTGAATTATCTCTGTACCTTCATTATGATATTGGTCAGCCCTTGTAAGTAAAGGAACATTAAATGTACTAATGTATAAGCGATGGTTTTATTTTGTGTACTGAATTGTTCAAGACCCATAAAATGTCATAAGCGTAATCGTCCAAAAATTAAAAAACTTTTAATAGCAAAATATATACTACTATTTTTTTTGCAATAATTTTTAGGAGGAAGATTGCTTTAGCACTTATAACACATTCCCTGGTAAGCTCCTGTGGTACTTCTTGTCTTATAAGACAGTACTAGTGACAGCAATCACTTCAATTCACATCAGGCGAGGGTACGCTAGTTTGCCCTATTATTTATAAAAAAAAACTCAAAAAATATCTTATCATGCAAAGAAAACGCGTAGGATACCCCAGGCGTTTTATTCACCCTGTTGGGAAGGCCCGACGTCGACTATGAAGCAGACAATCTCGAGTCTAAATAATTTTAATAAATTTGTATCCAAATATACAAATTTATTTTTATAATTGTTTTATGGTCTTCTAAAACGCTTTGAGCTGTTAAGTTTAGTTTTCTTTATCACAATATTATATTATTATTCTTAAAGTAATCCTGGTATTGTCCTTAAAAAGGAAGACTTTAAGCTGACGTGACTTTTTAAAGTGAGAATTTATGTAGGCCGTGTTGAGTAAGTTATTATTATTTGTGAATATTCGAGCTCGACTATGTAACGCTTGTTCGGTAGGGTAAGCTCGAGTTGACTAAGGGAGACTGGGCAGCATTATTATTAACCTCGTCTTCATAAATTTCTGTGCATGTAGTATTAAGCGCACACCGTTTTATATTGAGTTAAGTGATTTTCACTCAGTTCAAATATGATCCGAGTTGTAGCAAAATGACCTTAGACGAGTAAAAATGACCCCCATGGAATGGCCCTGCTCCCAACACACACACATACAAGGGCAACGATGTTTTACGTAAATATTAAATGTGGTTTTGTAATTATTCTACTGCTAAATAGAATAAGATGTATAAAAAGACAGAACTGAAAATTTCATCATTGAAAACCTCATGTTTTGGGAGATTTATAATACGAAATACATCTTATTTTTTCTCTCTTTTTCTCTGGTACATTGCTATGATTTGTCGCATTTCTTTAGTCGACTCGAGTATAACCTAACGATCGTTACATATCTGAGCGTGACAGGTCATGAGCTCAGTCTCATTCAGTACCAGTACCAGTAAAAAAGTTTCTACTTTAAAAACTTCCCTTTGAATAACAATACAATTATTGTGAGCATTTTCGTAATTATTCTAAGGTCTAATAAAGACACTGTTGAGGCAAATCTTTCTGTATCTTTGAATTATCCATTGACAATAAAGAACGTTACATATATACTTAACATTTAACACTAGAGGAATCACAAGAGAGACCAACCTTATAAAGCGTCAAATTTACGTACTTACATAATTATGAATTTGAAATCTGAACACTCATTGGTACGTGGCGGACGAGGATCGAAGTTAAAACTTAATAAAATAGCCATTTCATCCACATCTATCACAAAAATCGTCACATTTCAAATGTATTTAGTTTTGCTTGTATCAGATTAGGTAAGGAACTTAAGGCATTAATTACCCTCCTTCTGTGTTATGTTATCAGCCGTCCAGTTTCGTTCGATCTGCCTTACGATTTCCTGATGTTGGTCCCCTACCAAAGTGCAGCTTCCTAAGTCAATCTTCTGTCAGTAAAAAGTCAGTTCAAAGTTATAATAAACTCGTCTTTAACCTACATGTTGACATCAACCCTTCAGTATTAACTAACTATATAAAAGATTTATCAAATAAATAAATTGATTGACATGTTTTATTTCCAATTATCCAGTAAAAAAAAATGATATTTCTGTTATGGACTCGCTGCTGTCGCGTGAACACTAGCAACAAAAATAGTATGTCCCGACATCTTGTTTATGCAAAAATTGAATTAAATATTCAGAACTTTTTGTAATTTGCCGGGATATAAATATAGTCAAATAGAATAACATTCTATTAAGTACTATTTTGACTTGTAGCTTGTAGAAAAAGGATAGTATTCTTTTAAAAAATATTCAATTTACAATTTGAGATATTATAATTCCTTACACAATTAATAAATTTAATGAAACGTGATCATATTCATATGATAGTATGTTTGTATGTATCTATATATAAGTTACAGTATTAAGTATATATTGTATGTGTATTTATGTAGTAAATTAATAAGGGAATTGTATGTAAGAATAAATCTATTCGAAATATTTTATTGTTTAATTTGTCTTAAATATACTTTCTATCTCTTTCTTCTTTTTTTATCTTTCTTTAATTTTATTTTTTTAATATTTTTTTTTGTTGCATTTTATTTGGAAAAGAGTGCTTTAATTCTATTAACTTAACAAATATATTGACTGAACACCATTTACATGTTTCCGCATATAAAAGTCACGTGGAAGAGAAGGCTAAACTATCACCTATAAAATTTGGTATACTCAGTAGACAGTACTTCAGGCGCTTATTCGGCCTCACATGGAGTACTGGTCTCATCTCTGGGCGGGCGATCCCCAGTACCAGCTTCTTACATTTGACTGCATGCAACGAAGAGTGGGTCGAATCATCAACGATCAAGTCATCTCGGATCAGCTTGATTCTTTGGCGTTGCATAGAGATGTGAGTTTTCTTTGCACTTTCTACGCACTTATTACGGGGAATGCTCTAAGGAGTTGTTCGAGATGAAACCAAAAGCCAAGTTCCACCACCGGACATTACGTCATAATGCAAAATTCCATCCGTATCATGTCGCCGTATGGCATACTACAATCACGCGTATTGCAGGATTTTATTTGCCTCGCCCAGCCACTTTGTGGAATCAATTACCGGGTGCTGTTTTCCCGAACTAATTTGACTTAGGGACCTTCAAGAATAGAGCATACTCACACCGTTAAGGCCGGCAACGCATCTCTTGACCACTCGATGTTCATGGGTGGTTGCCTCACTACTTCCCATTACGTTCCCATTACCCCCTCATATATATGTATATAAGAAATGTATTAAATGAATGCAGCCCTAATAAAGGCCCTTGGGGAACACCAAAAGTGAGATAATTCCTACTAGAAGGTAAAACCATTCACCACAATGGCTTAAATTTGACTTTCAATGTAGGATAAAATCTATTAGTATAAATAAATTACTGTGAACCCCTGCATTTATTTTTTGTAAAAGGATTTGATGGGCAATTCTGTCAAAAGCTTTACAGTAGTCTATAAAAAACAGCGTCTACATGACCTCGTGAGTACATGCTAAAAGTAACTGAGTCGATAAATGTATCTAAATTTGTGGTGGTTACCGTAAATATATACCTAGGTAGCACTGAAAATATATCCAGCTATCATTGGCGACACAAGTCGTCGGTTAAAGTGTGGAGAATCCATGTGGTACAAAGCTTCCTGACGCCTACTCGTAAATCTTCGTGTAATATTTTTTGAACTTGACTCATACCAATGCCTAGGCTTGCCCATATCTGCTGATAGGTCACTCTCTTATCTTCGTCTATCATGCGTCGCACAACACTGATGTTATTTTCAGTAGTCACTGTTATAGGACGTCCCTCACGCGGATCATCATTAAGATTGCTACGTCCACGTCTTAAACTCGTTAAACCAATTGTAAATAGTGGCACGAGATGGAGTTTCATTAAGAAATGCTAATCGAAGCCTATCATAGCTTTGTTGTTGAGTAAGCCCACAGCGAAAGTCATAATAAATTATTGACCGAAAATATTCTCGCGTTAGGTTAATTTTCACGTATAACAAGAGTTTTAGATTTGCTGCCAATTCACAAAAATAAATGAAAAATGATTGCAATATACTATATTACGTTACCAAGGAGTTCTAAAATTGAAATTTAAAAAAAAAAACTGACCAGTTCTAAATATTTTCAGTGTTACCCACGTATATATAGTGTAGTGTTATTTTGGTCGGACCTTAGTTGTAACATACCTCAAAACGATCTCAGGCGTAGCATGTATCGATAAATAAATTATTTTCTAATGTTATTTATAATAACAATGGAATACATAACATTGAAATGTGTAGTTTGACATTAATTAGTACATTAATATTTGACCTAAGCATACAAATTATTTAATTTGACTAGAATGTAACCTAATAGAGAGTTGATACCTAAATGTCGTTGGATGCAGCATTTAAGAGAATAAAAAGCGTTACACGAAATATGCTCCATGTCTGACCCAAAAATATACCAAATCTAGTTTGTTGCTGAATCTTCTGTTGCTTAGATGAGCCAAAGCGATTTATGAAACTCCTACAGAAAAAAAAGAGTATTCATTTTTCATTCGTTAATACTCACACCAGTTTCATCAATGGAAATATAAGGTAAACAATATTTTTTTATTAAATCAAAAATAATCTTATAACTACATTTACAATACTGTGATTATATAAAAATAAATCTACCATTACGGGGAAGCGTACCAAGATTACTGGCAGCATTTCCGCGTTATCCTAAATAAAACATGCTTAAATTGTAAGCCGAGCTAAGTAGTTAAATATTAGAGTGGCCGTAGTTGAGTTCTTTAACACAAAACTACATCGATTTTGCTTATATTTGAAGGAATCCATTTCTACATACAGTGTGTGTCGATTTTTTTAAATTCCGGTTAGGATATAAATCCATACAAAGCATAGAAATCTAAATAAGAAGATACTAAAAAAGAAAGCCGCGTTAAGCATGTAAAAACAATCTAGTAAGAAGTAAGCCAGTAAGTATATCCAGGAATCTTTCACTGCCTATAACTATGCCAATCATAAAAAGGCATTTTTTTTCTCAAAATCGATTCCTTTAGAATTATTTTTGATGTCATTTCTAATATTATACTAGATACTACTACCGCTTCGGAAACAAATGGCGCTTTGAGAGAGAAGAAGCGGCGCAAGAAACTCTCCCAGCATTCTTTTTGCGCTCTCTTTAATAAAAATATACAATATCAATCAAATATAGCATCTCCTCGGGAATTCTTTTTTACTAAACAGCTTTTTTAAATTACAAAAAGGTTTATTTCTCCCAATATGTGGCAAGTATCTTAAATAAAATAATAATACAAGTTTCATCATGTATATTTTACTGTAGATTTCAAAAGACCATTCCCAATGAGAAAAGGCAATAAATTACTGATCACATTGAAGTATACAAGCATCTCAAAACAAAACGAATAATGACATATTATGTGCAATTCAATTTATCAATGTGTTAAACATAATTCAATGAAAAGCGAGAAAATCCAAATTTTTCGGTCTGTTTCATAAGCAATTCACATCTGCATCGATAGATTTAATTTAATTGGTATCAGTCCCGGGTTCGAATCCCGGTATGTGCAAACATTTATATGATGAATATGGATATTTGTTTCCGAGTTATGAATGTTTATAAGTATTTATGTATTGTATTAAATATATCGTTGTCATGTACCCATAGTTACAGGCTATGCCTAGATTGGGGCAAGATAATTGGAAAAAGTGGAAAAGTGTGTCGATATTATATATATTGTCAAATTTTATCTGAGTAATTTATCTTACAATTTAATTATTTCAAAAAACTATAAGCTATCCCTAGTAGCTTCTATAACATCAGCTATCTTCCAGTAAAAATCTCGTCAAAAACTGTCTTGGCATTAAGAAGTAGCTTGAACAATTAAATAGACAGGTACCGTATTAAAATTTGATGAATAACCAAACGCATTTGAGAAAAATATCCTTTAACCGACTGAGAAATTCCCGGCTTCATCTGATTTCTAACTGCTACGGATATTACAACCATAAGCAGCGCAAACCATGTAATTTTTGATTAAAAAAAATAAGTAAACGAACAATGTAAACAAAAATACCCTTTTTAAAACAGAACTTTAAATCACTCACGCGATGGTCACCAAACTGGTGATCAAGATGAAATAATATGGCTTCAAATTACTGTTTTGCATTTCAAGACAGCCAAGGTGAGATATGACTGTCTTTTTCCAGTGCATTGGGTTTCACGTAGGTTAGAAAAGTCAAGCTCTGTACACCTCAACTTATCGTTACTTCTCCAGGCTAGATAATTCCTCCGAGCTCTTAACAGTTTGCCCCCTTTTATAAATAAAATATCATCGAGACCATCAGCTCAAACCAAAACATATTTTAAAACGCAAAACAAAAGAATAATTCTGATATATCTATACCGTTCGATAACGTAAAACAGTACTATTCCTTTCCAACAAGAAAATACAAGATTCGTGCGGCTTCCAATAAAGCGGTGATAGTTAATTCTAGTATCAATGTTATCGGGACCACAAGGTTTCCCCTCACGCCGGCATCGTAAAGGAAAATTGGAATTTGCAGCAGGGAGACCACACGTGTCTCTTCACACGATCAAATTAATGTCAGCCATCGCTCCCTGTAATTGGACTGCTGTTTGCTTTGCCACCGTGGTAATACGGAGACCTACCTATATTCTACATGCATATTTTGTTACATTGGCTTTGAATTAAGTAGCTCATTATTCTAGTGGTAAATGCCTGCCTATCCAGTTGATAGTTTCGATTCGTTCGCGCTGGAAACGAATCTATCAAAGTCTATCAAAATCTATCAAAGGGAAAATTGTAAATTACTGAGTTTCTTTTAAGAAGGGGCAAACTAGCATGAGGCACCAGAGGTCAAGATATGCGTTGCCAGCCCTTACGTTAGCCCTCTTCTTCATAATGGTCCGCTAACTTTAAACAGCCGCTAAGGAGTGTTTTTTCTCATTTTGTCTTAGGTCAATAGAAGAAGACAGTGCGAATTAGCAATGGTTTAAGTTAGCAGACTATTATGAATAAGGGTGTAGGAGTATACTCTTATTTCCCAAATCGTTGTGGATTCGGGAAAATTGCAGCCGGTTATTGAATCCACAATGTGGCTGGGCGAGGCAAGAAAGTTGTAGAATGCTATATGGAAATTGAAAAATGTTTAGTGGTGGAATTCTTCGCTGGTATCAACCCGAAAAGCTTCTCTTAGCACTCCCCGTGATATATGCGGAAGAAGATGCTGAGAGAACCCATATCCCTACGCAACGGCAAATAATCAAGCCAATTGGACATGACTTTATCGTCGATGATTCGAGCCGCCCTTCATTGCATGCGGTCGAATGGAAGAAGCAAATGTGTGTTGACGATTGAAATAATTCTGGATGGTTGGAACGTTAAATTAAAAAAATTCCAATGTGATAATGAAACGTTTTTCACAAATGTATTTTTTTTATGGAATAGGAGGACAAAGGAGCGTACGGGTCACCTGGTGTTAAGTGATCACCGCCGCCCACATTCTCTTGCAACACCAGGGGAATCACAAGAGCGTTGCCGGCCTTTAAGGAAGGTGTACGCGCTTTTTTTGAAGGTACCCATGTCGTATCGTCCCGGAAACACCGCACAAGGAAGCAAGGAAGCTCATTCCACAGCTTTGTAGTACGTGGAAGAAAGCTCCTTGAAAACCGCACTGTGGAGGACCGCCACACATCCAGATGGTCGGGATGATATCCTAACTTGAGGCGTGTCGTGCGAAGGTGGAACTATTAACTATTATGTTTTGCACGTTACTTTGTTGACCTCTATAATTATTAATTCAGAAATATTTTGATGTAAGAGAACTACAATCGAGCATAATTACGGGTACCTGGTTTTATTTTACCACCGCGACCACGCGTTCCTAACACACCAGAGGAGGAACTATCAGGAATCAATCACAAGAGCTTTGAAATCTTAGATCATTTCTTCTACTAGATGGACTGTGACAGCTGTGAAGAGGTCGAAAAAAATTGAGGTTTACTGTTATCCTTTAATTTTGAGCAATGCACGCAGACAAACACAAAGTGACATACAAATCGCGAGTGTAAAACGTAGCTTATCACGCACACTAAAATAATAATAAGCCTGGCCTGTTTTCTGCGGTTGTCTAGTTGAGAGAGGATCTCTCTAGTAAACGTATAAATTACGTTATGTAAGATTGAAACTTATAAAATGTCGAATCAACATACAAATTAATGCGAAAACATATTGGTACGTGGATCTGAGGATCGAACCGGAGACTACGTGGTGAGAGCTAACTGTCCAACCTATTGTGCCACCGACGCTAAATTTCTTTATTATTATAATTAATAACCACTGACCGGGTTAGGATAAGTAAATTGTATAAGTTGAGTATTAAAATCGTGATACCAAAAGCTTAGTTAAAGAATGATTATCCAGTTTTTAATTTAATTGCAACATCAACAAATTTACGAAATAAACAAACGAATTAACAGTATTACACATCAACAACAGATATTATTAATGGAAACAAAAATTTCGCTTAAGTGTCTATTAATTAGGGCAATTGTAATTTTGTGGGGACGTACTACAACACCTATCACCCCTCTGTATCATTTGTAACTTTATAGAGCTGTTACAACACAAGGTAATGATGAAATGTAGCATATTTGCGGACTTTAAAAAGTTCATCTGACTAACTGACTATCTGACTAACGCAATATTAGATCTTTATTATTAAAATTACTCTATTATTTTTGAATTACCTGATCAATTTATAATTCATTATTTTTGAGTCGTCAAATGTGTAACCAATTATCTATTATTAATTTTCAGTTTTAATATCAATATTGGGATGCGTGGTTGTACAACTTTTCTAAAACTTATGTTGGGAACATTATAATATTTAAGTATGAGACTCATACATTTGTCCTCTTTATTTAGAAGAAAATAATAAACTGCGGGTTTACTTTAAACTATGAAAAAAAGTTATTTTAATTGTGCTTGTTTTTATCACAAGATATATATTTTAGGGAATTTTAATAAAAATCAATACAACCAATTAAAATTACGAACAGCTCTATACAATTAATTTAAGCACGTGTTACGTTGACATTTGCGTGCGCGCACCCCATTGGTCAATGTCATGTGATCTTTGCTTGCGTGCGTGATCGAGTGAATACACTTAAATTATTTATTTAGTGTAATCGTAAGTAAAGGTTGACCATTGAATATTCGATGTGTTTCATGTACAAATCACAGAAATAATGCTCCTTACGAAATTGGCGTCATAAAGAAGTACCTACTTGAAACTATTGACCAAATTATTCTTAAAAAAAAAACTTTTAAATACCTGCAGTTAGTGCTTGTCTGTACGAATCACCACTTTAAGTAGATATTTAAACAGAACTCGTAGCTAAAGGCGACCTGCCGCTATTTTTTGTGTTTTCTTTTTAAACAATAATTAAAAAAAAATATATTGAAGTAGGCGTTACTTTGCGGAAATCCATACAAATGATTTGAGTTTTCTTTAGTGTTAATTCCGCCAATATTTAAAATCTGGCACGAGTCTCTCGTGCCAGGTTTTAGCGAGACAATACGTCCTGAGGATGCCTCGTGTAGAGGCGAAACACGTGTTGAGTTGTTTAAAGACATTTATATCATAGACATTGAATATCTAAATGATCGGACAGCCTGGGATTAGATTGTGTTTATTTTATAGCGATAGAAATGACTGTACAATATTGTATATTTTTATTGAAAAGAGCGCAAAAAAAGAATGCTGGGAGAGTTTCTTGCACCGCTTCTTCTCTTTCAGAGCGCCATTTGTTTCCGAAGCGGTAGTAGTATCTAGTAGTATAAGATTTGACATCAAAAAGAATTCTAAAGGAATCAATTTTTGAGAAAAATTTTGAGAAAACAAATGCCTTTATATTGGCGGAATTAACACTAAAGAAAACTCAAATCATTTGTATGTAAATAATTATGTAAGACACTAGCTCTTGGGGTAATATAATATGTGTTCTTCGTCGTATTTACGGAAAGGATAATCAAATAAAATCAAAATCACTTTATGCATATAGGTCCAGGCAATGAAGAAGGCAAGACAATTATGAATGTCAAAAGTTCTTTAATGAAAAGAAGTGGCAACTCTTTAAAATCAACAATTATAGCTTCATAGTTGCACAAATCATTTAAATAACAATATATTTTGTAAAGTGATGCAACAGAAATACTCAAACGTCAAATAGTCAACGCCTTACACGAGTAAGTCAAAATAAAGTAAATGTAAATTAATACGTAAAAACAAGAGTTATTGATAGCAGTAGATGCATCAATCTACAACACCTTTTAAATAAAAAAAGGTATTATTCGCGCATTTTATTGGCTGAAAACAAAAGATACTATACACATAAATAAAACATTACTTTTTATATTGTAATCAATATTCCAGTTTAGTTTACTTTATACTTTTTTTTATTCTTTTTTTATGAAAATAAGGAACGAGACGAGCAGGACGTCCTGCTCATGGTAATTGATACGCCCTGCCCATTGCCATGCAGTGCCGCTCAGGATTCTTGAAATACCCCAAAAATTCAGCGCGGCACTACAACTGAGTTCGTCACCTTGAGACATAAGATGTTAAATCTCATTTGCCCAGTAATTTCACCAGCTACGGCGCCCTTCAGA
>CATIXQ010000033.1:2269731-2368248 GCA_949711755.1 Leptidea juvernica
AATTTTTGAAATTGGTCCAGTAGCTTTTGTGTGTAAGCATTACGATTGTATGTAACAAAAACATATATGTTTCCTCTTTATAAAGTAAGTTTAGATAAAAGGGGATAAGCTGGCAAGAGGTGAGCGTGAGCAGAAGTGGTGAGGCAACCTCGCATGGACTTCTTCAATACCAGGGATCCAGAGATGCATTACCGGCTGTTAAGTTCGGAATGTGCTCTGAGCTTGTCATGCGTTAAGGTCCCTTAGTTATATTTGAAGGGAGGTAAGGAATGATCCAGTTGCCAACATGATGGGAATTAGAATTTTGACATAATGTCCTGTGGTGGAATCTGTTTGCTGCTATCAACGTGAACTACTCCTCTCATCACTCCTTGTGGTACATAATGGCCCACATCCTTTCGCAACGGTGGTCTTCGTTGTGTGCAGTCAAATGGAAGAAGCGGCCGTCCAGAGGTGAGAGCAGTGCTCCATGATAAGCTGATTTGTGCACACGGAACTGAATGTACTTATACTCCGTTAAACAGACAGCCACATTAATGCACTGATCCAGCTTCTTATTGGATAAACGAGCTTTTTATTGATGCAACATCATTGTGAGTGATTACCGCTTCTTTCTCTCTTTCTCTGGGGCCGGTCCCTCATGTCTGAAGATCGTGGTCAGCATTAAGTTTGCACCTGGTGCGGATGATCTACCTCCGCCGGTTTCTGTCCAGCGTGTCTCTTACAACCGTAGAGAATTTGGAGGACGAGTCTTTAATTTGGTCGGTCTATCTTGTTGGAGAACGACCGCGAGATCTTTTGCCTTCATTATTCCCAACCACAATTATTTTTTCATTGCTGGTCACGTCACTGCTTATAATAAATAAAAACCTTTTTCTTAACTTTATTTGGCTTTACGCACGATGGCACCGACCGCTGGTCTGACTGCCAAACCGAACGAAAGTAGTGACACAAAAGTTTTAATACTTCCGTGCGCGTCGTTACCACTGACGCACCCCGCGTCCCCCGCCCTGTCAAGCCGCGCATATCGAGCGCAAATCCGTAGTGTGAGACGGGACGTGACCGCGAATTCACTACACTAAACCTGATGAAGGACCTCCGAATGGAGAAAGAAAAAGCCGGTTTAAATAAATAGTAAATAATGTCTCAAGAAAGTTTTCATAACTTAACTTTATTATAGCGTACATTCAGATATTGATGGAATTGCAACCCCTGTATAGTTTTAATTCAAATAAACCGCATGACATTCCTCAAAGGCGGTATCGTTGCAATTAGTAGGTACAGGTATAAATTTAAAATGTTGGTAGCAACTATTTATTGTATAAACATGCAAATTTTACGACAGTGCTGCCTGCATGAGTGTTATTGCATCTTTACTCGCGAGGAAATACAATTATATTTATATAACGCATAAAATTAGCGTATCGATATTGCAAATTGATAAAGGTAAGTGTAACATGATATCTATATTTTAAGAAGTAGTTTGATCAAGTGAAACGGATGGATGAAATGAGAACTGGACTAAATAAAGTAAATCTGAATGGAATTGTTGGGAGGAAGGAGTTGAAGATTTTAAGTCTTATTAGCTCAGTATTTTGACTGGCTGCGGCTAACTAAATGGACCTACTGAGGAAGCTCATGGTTACTCAGGGCTATGCTCGGAGATTCCCTGTGAGATTGAATCAGAAATGATGAGATCCGTAGGAGAAACAAAGTCACTGACACAACCCAGATGATTGCAAAACTTGAAGTGGGCAGTGTACATAGCTCGTCGCACAGATGGCCAATGGGGCAGTAAACTCCTCTAATGGCGTCAAAGTTCCGGATACGTAAGGATGGTACAAGGTAACCCAATCGTCATTAAGATCATTAGGGGAGGCCAAAAAGAATCTGATAATTACTGCTTCACGGCAGAAACAGCTTCGTATCTAGCCGATATCCTATGCAAAGAAGCCTTCCACTTTTAAAGAACTAAGGAGTAAAAATTATAATTCTGTGATATATTTCTTTACATGGCCCTGAGGATTTAACTAACAGACAAACCTACAAAATGAAAAATTAAGCTATCCATTTTTTTTAAATAAAATAAACATTTATAATTGCGATATTTTATCACAAAACACTTGGGTTCACCTGTCCGAAAAACTTAAAAAACGTCCGCCCCTCAAAATGCCATAGAGTGAAATTAATTATTGTTTTTTTAATCGCCCTTCGGGAATGTTATAGCAGATATTATTTGGTGTTTAGCCGCCAGGGGGCGTGGTGAGACGTGATTAATATATTTCTATGAAAAAACATTAATGAGTTCGGCCAGCCACCGATTCTTGTTTTTGGATGTGTCGGACCATTACGCTGCGTAAATTAAGCAGAGTCATTTTAGAATTGAATTTTATTTGGTACTTACGTGGTTGATATGTCAGGTATAGGACTAGTTAGTTATCTGTTTATCTTATCATAGATATAGTATGATTTTTATAATTTATTTGAAAGATTTCGCCAACAAGGTATGCACTAATACAAACTATTTCTGCAGTGAAGCAGTTATGTGTAAGCATTACTGTGTTTCGGTCTAAAGGGCGCCGTACCTAGTGAAATTACTGGGCAAATGAGACTTAACATCTCAAGGTGACGAGCGTAGTTGTAGTGCCGCTCCGAATTTTTGAGGTTTTCCAAGAATCCTGAGCGGCACTGCATTGTAAAGGGCAGGGCGTATCAATCACCATCAGCTGAATATACTGCTAGTCTCGTCCCTTGTTTTCATTTAAAAAAAAAACACAGTATAATACATTAATAACATGGTAAGTGTTGCCTCAGTTATAGCCGAAAATGACATGCTATTTAAGTAAGCTACAAAAGAAAATAAATAGGTCATCTTACACTTGAAAGGATTGCATAAAGTGCCATCAAATATGTCCACTTCATAATGATATCTTTTATATTCTAATTAATCATTCTATTTCTGTTCAAGGGAGAGAAATAAGATTTTTTAATACAACGAGGTTTAGTTTGGACGTAAGATGAGGAGAATATTTCCAATACTGCAGTCTAAGTAATGTGCAAGCATTTATGTGTTTCGGTTTGAAGTGCGCCATAGGATTATATAATATACTAGCTGACCCGACAGACGTTGTTCTGTACATAATATAAAAACCACTGATTTTTATGAATTTGTCAAGAATATTTCATAACATCAAGAATTATTTCGTAAAATATGCTCCCTGTTATTGTAATGAAATTGTTTCAGCAGAACTGTCAAACCGTGCGTCAATAAAATTTCTCATAGAAAATATGTCCATACAAAACAAATACTGGAAATAAAAATAATTATGGTCCCAAATCGAAATAAATAGTATCCTATCTCTCAAGTTGGACAAAAGAACTCCTGAAGTAATCCCCATTTAAATCCGTTCATTAGTTTAAGAGTCCATCGCGGACAAACAACGTGTCACGTTATTTACATATATTAAAAAAGATATTATATAAACATTACTGGGCTAATAAGAGCAAGTATCTAATATCTCAAGGTGACGAGCGCAATAGTTAAGTCGCTCAAAATTTTGGGTTTTATTATATTTATTAAATTATGGGCAAGGAGGTTTTAATCAGTTCTTCCCGTGTCATAGCCTCTTTAAGATCTGATTTAGCTTCATGACGTTTTCCAAGTGTTGTTGCAATATGTTATGTTATTGTCACTCCCTATGGTAAATAAATTATATATATATATTTCTATTTCATCGCTGAAAAGGACTGTAGCAGTCTGAAAAGGCTGCTATCATTCTGGTACGGCTTGGGCTAGTAAAAATGATAAATTGTCGCGCACAATGGCCTATGAAGAGATTAAGTGCGTAAATAGTCTAATACTCAAGGATACTCAATCAGCAGTTTGGTTGCAAGTAACAGTAAGTTTATTGATGTCAAACTCCTGATTACAGTATTTAACGACTCACGGTAATCTGGCGATGGTAGTATTGCCTCAAACGAACTTATCCTATCAGCTAATTCTTTTTTAATGCCAATAAGGGACGAGACGAGCAGGACGTTTAACTGATGGTAATTGATACGCCCTGCCAATTGCAATGCAATGCCGCTCTTCGATGTCAGTGTGTTTCTTGAAAGAATCGTCACCTTGAGACATAAGATGTAAGGTATCCTTTGGCCAGTAATTTCACTAGCTACGGCACCCATCAGACCAAAACACAATAATGCTTACACATAACTGCTTCACGGCGGAAATAGGCGCCGTTGGTACCCATAATCTAGCAGGCATCCTGTGCATTGGAGCCACTGGTAAATATTTCTCCTTTTCGAGAAACTAGTCGGTAAAAAAACTCTTTAGCAACGATCTCACATTGTTCAGTACATAAAATATATTTCAACTCAAAATTTAGGTCCCAAATGCAATTCCTAAAATTATAGCCGGCCTTTATACGCCACATCGTTCCCATAACATTATCTTTTTGCCCGTCTCAGACAAAGACGGACCACGCCTCCGCTCTCCGGGAATTTGCATTTAATACCATTTGTCACTGTCTGACTTTTTTTGAAGCGTCTAGGTTTTATGTTGTGAAGGTTTTGGGATTAGATTTTAATATGGCACTCATTTGTTTGTTAGGGATCTCATTTGCCTATAATAGATAGAATAGGAGTGTTGGCTGTTAAATAGTTATTTATGCAACTGTTGTGTAATAAGGGGTATTCAAATACGAATGTGGGTTTATCACACGAGGCGAAACCGAGTGTGATAATAGTATCACATGAGTGTTTTAATACCTAATTATCAACAGTTGCATACAAGACTTTATCTACACCCAGAATATGAATCCCGTATAAAAGATTCTGAATCAGTTAGCTTACTGCTAACATTTAAAAAGCCAGTCCCAGTGACCATAATATCATCCAAAGGAGTGTTATTGGATGGATTATGTAATGTTTATCATTGAGTTTTTAAAAATTGGCAATAAGCTGTTTAATAATCTTTAATAGAGGATTTAAAGCATGGGTGTAGATAAAAAATTAATGTAATTATCGACTATTTCCAAAAAAAAAACAACTTCTACACGCCTCTGTGTCATGGCATCTGTTCGTGACGTCACTTCTGTGATTGTTAGCAATAATTAAACAGAACTAAAGAAATGTTCAAACAAAATTTACATAGATGTGACATAATTCATTATGTTCACGTAACATGGCTGAGACTGTATTATTCAATTTTTAATTTTAATTTTGAGAAAGATATAATGAAGTTAATATATAATCTGATAATAGGGACATTTCTTAGAATTCTTTTGATCTGATTAACAAAGAATGACAAAATTATGTGATATAGGTTAGGGATTGGTTTTAGCGGGCTGTTTTCCGCAACTGAAAGTCTTCTTATGTGCGCCTATTTGGCGTGATGACTTGATGGCGTTATTCCTACCAACCCAATTCTACCTGAAGGCCCAGCAGACCCTCGATGTTTCTGATGGCTTCTGGTAGTGACCTCGGCCTCCCGAGGTGTTGTACCCTGTATTCCTCACCCCTTGACACTCAAGAGTGACATGGGCGGCCGTTTCTTCCAAAAATTACGTGATTCGCATGCCTGTAATAATTAGCGGAATATTATGACATATGACACTAAGTCGCAGAGCGCAATGCGATGTTATTTCACTAACTTACGACTTAGGTCACATTGTGACGTTCTACGAGTCATATAATTGGTCAAAATTTGGCTTTTATTTACGAAAATACGGGGATAGGGATGAGACGAGCAGGATGTTCAGCTAATCTTAATTAATACGCCCTGCCCATTACAATACAGTGCCGCTCAGGATTATTGAAAAACCCAAAAATTCTGAGCGGCACTACAACTGCGCTCGTCACCTTGAGGCAAAAGATGTCAAGTCTCATTTGCCCAGTAATTACACTAGCTACGGCGCCCTTCAGACCGAAACACAGTAATGCTTACTACACATTAGCGCTTCACGGCAGAAATAGGCGCCGTTGTGATACCTATAGTCTAGCCGGCATACGGTGTAAAGGAGCCTCCCACTGGAAAAAATCTTATCAAAGTTATTTTTATAAACACTATCGTACTAGTATTTCATTTACAGTTCATTCATTCAAATGATTTGAACATAAAAAAGATTATACTTAAAAAATGTTACAATTTTCTCGCTAATGTTGAGAAGGCGTTGGGATGTATTGCCCATGGGGCATGGGGAAGGTGCCCCAGTATTATAAGGAAGCATACAACCGCCTACAACCTCCAGCTATGCTACCATTGTGAAACTCTCCTAATAATACGTTATTTTACTTGATTCCTTTTTTATTAAACTTTTGCCGGAAATCTTCGTGTTGTGTCGTTTTACATTTTATTTGTAAACGTTATTAATTTTAGGTTGGGTCTTTGTCAGTTGGTGGCCATTTTTTTTCTTTATTAGGAAATCAAATAAGTGCAACTTACAGAGTACTTCATAAAGAAATCACATAAAAGACTAATAAAATTATAGTCAACGTTATCCACATCTTACTATATAAATAACTTTGAGGTATACAATGTTAAACTACATAGAAAAAGTGTTTATACAATATTAACTGAAATTAAAGAGTAATTAATAATGTTAATGTTCTAAATAACGGCTAGTGCGATTAAATTTACAACAATTGATAAATAATTATTAAAATACAAAAGAGAAAACAAAATAATTAATTAACTAATGTATACTTCATTATGACTCTATTTACAATGTTATTAACCGAAAGTACTTCTGATGTTTAGTACTATAATAGGTATTTGAAAGTGTGTATGTGTATAAATCAGAATGTATCCAGTATTAGGTATTTATATAGCTATGCCACCCTTCACAGAACAAAGCAACATGACAATTGTCGGCCGTTTTCAATAACATATCTATCCATAGCTTAACTTACTAGCGGTAAGACAAATCTATCCTTACGCTTACTTACATTTCAATAAGCTACGGACATAAAGCATTCCACTATAACTATATTGGACGTAACTAAGGATAGATGATAACCTTGTCATTAAACGGTGAGAGCAATGTATTCGTAACTAGAGATACATTATTGAAAACCGCCGTTACTCAACTAAACTATTTCGATATTTTGACACTAAACAGTTTAAAGCTCTCATATTAAACAATCTGAATACATATCATTGGTAAATATATAAACACTTTTATGAAAGTGCTCATAACTGAAAAATGCAATGTGTAAGTTAGGTTAAGTAAGAGTTTAGGTTAGATTAGACTAGGTTAGCTAAAGGCATACATACATTCATACATACAATTACGCCTGTGCTAGAGGAAAAGGCCAGCTATAATGGACCTCTGTTTGCCACAGTCTTAATTATAATTGTCAAGGTAAATGCTACTAACCTAAAGTCTGTTCTTGATACATTTAACATCCAGTAAATCTCCTACCAAATAGTGGAGATGTCTACCAACGATATCTTTTCCCAATAAAATCCTAATTGGACATGTAATTATAACGAATCATTTTATCTCACTATTTTTTTGTTATTTTTTATTACATTTTAATATGCTTATTGTTTTCATTTCTGGAAGGGAATCTAACTACGATTATTCAAATAAATAACCAGCTGAAGAAGGAACAAAATATTTGTAGAAATGTGAAATCAGGTCTAGATCAAACAGTAGTATACCATATGCAGACCAATTTATAGTATTGTGGTTTACTGCAATAATCCCTTATCAGCATTTAGTTTACATGGCAATCTGACGTCATGACTGTAGAACAACAGACAGTGTCCCGCGTTTGTGTCACATTAAAATACTTAAATGAATTTTTATGGATGCTGTCGAATAAATTAGGATGGAATTAAAACACTGTTTACAAATGAGTGAAATACCCCATTCAATGAATAGCATATGTTTCTGATTATGTACTATTTGCATATAATAATGCCATAATGCAACGTCCATATTATATTAATAGCATGATAACAGATATCTTCGACTCAGACACCTCTCACTTTGTTTTTCTCTGACAGCTTTGCCCAAAAGCTACGCCACAGTATATGTTAAAGGCATCCGAAGGTCAAAGTAGAGTGGTCACATTTTGTTCGTTTTACATTATAAATCGCGGCTGTGTTTTGTTTTTATTTTGTTATAATTTCGCGAAGATGCCGCAGGCGACGCTGCGTTATGAATATTAAGAAATTTTTTGTGACCGTCTTGGGTATGTTTCCATTGTCCTTCTTTTAGTATAAACTCCCTTAGACATATATATTTTTTGTTTTAAGAAGTGATAAGCGGGACACTCACAATATAATTAAAAGGCTATTTTTTCTTAATAAAGGACAAATGGATAAACTCGGTTGACCATTAATATCAAGTGACCAACCCGGATGTAAGTGATCACTGCCACTCAAGCTCTCTTGTATTAAATATTTTAATTTTTAAGCAAACAAACTAGTGCGAGCTTGAAGACTTTATATATACGTTAAAGAAAAAAAAATATTAATAATACAATTTACACTTTTTCATTTATATAATCTGGGTTGCTAAAAGGTAAGTTACACAATTAAATATTGTTACTCGACAACTTTCTAATTTTAACTCAATTGGAAGTATTCTATAGGTTTAGCCACAAATCCTAAAACTACTGTAATAAATGTATGACATCACTGTGTTGTGTTTAATGTTAAGATCTAAGGATAATTGTGATGATTCTTTTCTCCACTAAAGAGAAGACACGTGGATTTAAGGCATGAATAATGAATTACTATTTATTATTAAAACAAAGCGCACCACTGGGTTAAATTACTTATCGATACTTACTACTTTTTTTCTATGAAACCAGTTTATACACGTTATTTAATTTAGAAACAATAAGAAGGTCCAACAGGAAACTATATTGCCGTTCTATTATTTTTTAGGATAAATAAATTTTAATCGACTGAGCGGGAAATCGTGTCGTAAAGCAATGGAAACACACAGTAACGGTCCCTAGACTCATCTGAGTGATAGGTGAGTAGGATTTATGACTGGTCCACGAATTAGTAGTAATTGTACGTCGTATAATAGAACAACATGGGTAGTCAAAATTTTATAACGGCTCTTGTAAATTTTATTTCTCGTTCCATTGGATTTTAACGGAAAAATCATAGAATTTTTATTAAAACTTATTATTAATATTATTATCTTACTGTACTCTCATTAAAATTATATTCTTTCATAAATCACGAGACTTTACCTACTTAGTACGCAGTTGCGATGGATTCATAACACATTCATTAACAAGCGTGTGTAATACAAGATACGATCTTACTTATTGGATCATTTTCATGTTAATTAGCTATTTAATCTGGACATGGCCTAAGCTACCATACAACTGGAACGATGACAGGTGAAATAATTACCTATTTACCTTCCGTTATTAGGTAAGTAATAATCTATAATGTTTGTGCTAGTTTTGTTATCAAAATCTTTTTTAAAGCTTCTCCATGTTTGTGAAGAGTTTTGGTACGATCAAATACAGACAGGTGGTTGGGGGTGGTTGGGGCAGTATAGTCCTCGAAAAGCGACCACGTACCGGAAGACCCCCACAAGATGCACCGACGATCTAGTCACGATCGCCGGAATACATTAATAATGGATATATATATATATAATATCAATACCATGTGCGACACCCGACTGTATGACTGCCTCGAGGGTTCCACTCGCCTAGGTATAATTTCGTACCTAAAGCGCGAGGTGTCACATGCATGAAACATTTGCATTTGCATGACGCATTGAATTGTAACAGATTTTCATGTAAATGAAGCCTACAGTGACAAAGTTTCTGGTAGCTGCGAGTCCTGTATAAATCTGTTTAGTAAATCGTCTCGTTTATTCATTCAACACGACCGATACAACCAAATATTTCAAGTTAGCCCAGAGCGAAGGCGTGTGCGCTACTTGATAAGTGCAGTGCATCACGCTAGCCGCGGGCGCCAAGAACCAGCCATTACTGAGTTAAATTAATATGATATCGACTGGAAGATATGTTGACGTGTCTGTCTGTAAATGTATTATGTAAATTATTGGCACGTGAATTCTGGGTTCACACCAACATGAGGGAGAACTTCGTGGAGATCAAAATGAGTGTCAAAGTTGGGAATATTTAGATTTGATGAGAAGATGTGGCAAGAAACACATTAAAATCTATTATTTAAATAAAACTCTTTTAAAGGTTTAAAACGCGTTTTTTTAAATTAGATTTTTGCCTAAAAGTTAAATTTTTTATTTTTATTTTACTTAACCTGACGTTTCAAGAACTTTCTAGGCCTCGTTTTCAGGGGGACTGTTTTTTTTTTATGGAATAGGAGGACAAACGAGCGCACGGGTCACCTGTTGTTAAGTGATCACCGCCGCCCACAATCTCTTGCAACACCAGAGGAATCACAGGAGCGTTGCCGGCCTTTAAGGAAGGTGTACGCGCTTTTTTTGAAGGTACCCATGTCGTATCGTCCCTGAAACACCGCTCAAGGAAGCTCATTCCACAGCTTTGTAGTACGTGGAAGAAAGCTCCTAGAAAACCGCACTGTGGAGGACCGCCACACATCCAGATGGTGAGGATGATATCCTAACTTGTGGCGTGTCGTGCGAAGGTGGAATTCGGCGGCAGGAATCATGTTAAACAGCTCTTCGGAACACTCCCCGGTAGAAGACACACAATGAAGCGCCGTCTCTATGCAACGCCAAGTGATCCAGCCGTTCACAGAGCACTGGGTCCCCAACAATTCGAGCTGCTCTGCGTTGCACGCGGTCAAATGGATCGAGCTGATACTGGGGTGCGCCAGACCAGAGATGACAGCAATACTCCATGTGTGGCCGGACCTGCGCTTTGTAGAGCGCTAGTATGTGGGCCGGCTTGAAGTATTGCCGTGCTCTATTAATGACGCCCAGTTTCTTTGAAGCCAATTTGGCTTTGCCTTCCAGATGACCACGAAATTGGCAACCGCTCGAGATTTCGAGACCCAGTATTCCGATACTAGGCGCGGCTTTAAGAGAAGTGTTCTCGAAGAGCGGTGATACGACAAATGGGGTTTTTTTTGTGGTAAACGCGCAAACTTGAGTCTTCTGGGGGTTAAATTGGACAAGGTTCAATTTTCCCCATTCCGCGACCTTCTCAAGAGAGGACTCGATAGAAGACACAAGTTTCTCCCGGCATTGGTCGACGATTTCCCGAGAGAGACCTGCATGGCTAGTGTATACGGCATCACCAGTGCTATCGTCTGCATAGCAATGAATGTTGGAGGTGTCCAACATATCATTGATATGCAGAAGAAACAGCGTGGGAGACAGCACACAGCCTTGGGTCACTCCAGCATTCACGGGCTTCGGGTTCGAGCAATATCCGTCGACAACGACCTGTATGCTGCGCCCAGTGAGGAAGCTGGAGGTCCACTTGCACAAGCTCTCGGGAAGCCCAAATGATGGAAGTTTGGAGAGGAGCGCCTTGTGCCATACACGATCAAAGGCCTTCGCTATATCCAGGCTAACTGCCAGGCCTTCCCCCTTGCTTTCAATAGCCGCCGCCCATCTATGTGTTAGGTATACTAGAAAATCGCCAGTCGACCGACCATGGTGAAACTCGTATTGTCGGTCGTTGATCAACTGGTGACCTTCTAGATATACCAAGAGCTGACGGCTAATTATGCTCTCCATGATTTTGGAGAGCAGGGAGGTAATAGCAACAGGCCTGTAGTTTGCCGGATCCGAACTGACTCCTTTTTATTGGATCGGATGGACAAGGGCTGACTTCCATGAGTCAGGGACTACGCCTTTAGAATAAGAGTGCCGGAATAAACGCGTTAGCACCGGCGTCAACTCAGGGGCACACGTTCTAAGCACGATTGGAGAAATGCCATCCGGCCCGCTCGACTTCCTGACGTCCAACGAAAACAGAGCTCGCCTAACAGTTTTCTGTCTGAACTGTACTTCAGGCATAGAGCTCTGACACCGCGGGATGTTCGGCGGTGTTTTTCCGTTGTCGTCAAGAGTCGAGTTGGAGGCGAAAAGAGTGCACAAGAGATCGACTTTCTCTTTTGCCGTATGGGCCAGGATGTCATTCCTCAGACTGTAGATAAAATGAGTCAAGATAGTATTTGTCGAAATAGTTGTCATTATGAAGTTTAGCGCCATTTATTGCCTAGGAGGTGGTATTTACAGACAAACAGACAATTACACGCGTTAAAAAAGTGTATAAAAAGTCCTTTAAAAAGTGTTTTATTTATATGTGTAACACTCGCGCTAATCAAAGAACTCTAAAATCAACTCGATTACAGTGTATGCAAACTGATGTTAATATAAATAAACACACTCATACGTTTCAACTTAGGTACTGAAGTTAACAATTGTTATTTTTAAGTGATTGACGTATGACATTGATGTATAATAAACAAGTAAACTCATAATCACCGCCAAAAAGTGTCTGAAGCAAAACTCTGCCTATGCGTCTATTAGGCAGAGTTTTATACAATAGACTGAACAAGACTTGGGGTGGAGCTGCTATGTCGCACATTCTACAACTAGAAAGTGCGTAGAGACTCATTCTAAAAGTTATGCTTTAAAACCTACGATATACCCAAAATATCAGCTATATCAAGATGCACATATATTTAGCGTTAGACAATTGTTTATCTTTAAAGCAATTTTAAGACAACACAATAGTTATACAAATGATTTAAGTTTTCTTTAGTGTTAATTCCGCCAATATTTGTTTTTAAAACAATTCGACTGAGAAGACGAGACTTTCAGTCTCGTGCCAGATTTTGGCGAGACAACATATCCTGAGGATGCCTCGTGTAGAGGCGAAACACGTGTCAGCGGGGGCCAGGGGGAGCCAGGAGACTCATAGCACAGGTTCTACCTAGTTTAGGCTCCTGTCTCCAAACTGTTCTTTAACATTTTAAGAATAAGTATTGCTGTACTATTGTAACTATACTAGATATTGGGAGAAATATACATATTTGATTTGATTTGATCACGACATAAGGTTTTAATTTGAATGAATGCTTTAATATTATCCGTATAAGTTAATGTGTTCATGTGTACGTAAAACCTACATAAAACGTCGCTCGGAAATTTTTTGAAGACTTTTAAAAGGGGATAGGGAGTCTGTTTGTTTATAGTGGGTCAATGGATTTTCCTTAGTTTTGTTAATATTCCACATTTATACAGTAAAAGTTAAGGACCAGGTGGGATTTGAAGCTGCACTTCTCGTCAGTATTGTACGTGTCTCCTTCTTGAGCAACGGATTGGGGGCTCAATATGGTTGATCCCGTTCGATGGAACAGTGGCAAGTTAACCTCTAATGTATCTCTGGTAATTCCGTTCATAAATGTGACGGACCTAAAGTATATATTGCTATATAATTTAGGTCCTCCGTCTTTATTTTTATCATTCTCTGCAGTAACTAGGTATTTATAATTATTTATTTATTTATTTATTTATTTATTAGGAAGCCAACGTGCATACAACTATCTTAATCTATAGATACATTTAAAAATTCTTTTATTATGTTGTATACTCCACTTACAGGCTAACTCGACATGCTTAATAGTATTACAGTATACATCCTTTGTTAAACTAAAACTTTTGAAAACAATTTTTGATAAAATTTTTACAAATTAAAGCCACAAGCAAAAGGCTGATAAAACAATAAAATAACTATGTTCTTACTTAATAACCAAGCAAAAAACTAAAGAATAAAACAATAACTACGAACAATGACTAACTATGGAAGGCTACCATCAACTGAGCCCCATTCTCTTCTCTTCATGACTTAAATAAATCTAAGTCGTTACACATAAAGCAGTTAGACAGCCATACTCACGATTGCTTTTCAAGTACGAAGCTGTAAGATTTTTTTAAATAACTGTTACGACCCAAACAATTCTTATTTATTTACGTGTAATTAGTGTTTGAGTCAAAAAGTAACAATCGAAGCAGATTGAAGAATAAAATCAATTATAGTCCGGCAAATGTAATCAAACTTTTTACAAAAAGTCGATACAGATTCAAAATACATAGCTACCACTCGACCTCCTTGCGGCCAACCTACATGAATTCGTTTTTTTATCTGTACCTTTCCCACAGCGGCCGTGTCCCCGCCCAACGAGAAATGCTAAGTCATTGCAAGCTTTCAATTTTTTATATGAAATAAAATTTAATCGCAGTTTAATCTACTGTTTCAATAGGTTGGTTTTTGTGCTCTTCCATTGGCTGTTTTAACTATGTAACTTCTGTTGAATAGAAACCATTCGAGGAATTTCAATTGTGTGTTTAGTTTAGGTATATATATGTCGGAGAAGTAGAATATAAAAGAAATATGGCCTGTATGATTATATTCTACTCTGTGTATTTGGCTGAACTGATGGCGAACGTCATCTTTCAAAGTGTGTTTGAAGTTGTCACTGTGTACGTCACTGTTGGTGACGTGATTGAAGTTAGTTATTATTGTCCATCAGTAGAGCGCTCATTGAGAAATCGCATTCGTCTTCAAGCTAGCGCCCGCGCCGGATGTGCGCGGTGATCGACTTAAGACAACATGGAGGATACCAACACCGTGACGCCCGATTTTTGATCCAAATAAATCTCGGAGATATACATACATATGTACATAAATACATACACTCACGCCTTGTTCCTGCCGGGGTAGGTAGAGACAACAAAACGCCACTTGCTTTCTCCTTACAAACCTTCCTTCGATTCCTCTACATACATTATTCTTCTCTTACCTACATGCTCGCCGGTTAACAATAATATTAATTTAACACATCGATAAGCTAAATGCTACACACGTTTGCAACGCTTCAGATTTTGAGGTACTTTGTGCAGCGATGGCGTGGACAATGACGTCAACATGAATAAATTAGTAATCTTACAGTGAAATATGATTGCCATGTATATATTTCAGTTAATTTGCAGATTGTGGAAGAAATTTCGTAGTTAAATGAAATTAAATGAAAATAAATTTATTTCGAAAGAAGACAAAACTCACAATCAAACAACATAAGTTATTGAAAACAATTATTAGCTTAATCTTATATACAAAGCGAAAAAAGAAGAGAAAAAAGCAATACTAAATAATCTTTGTGGCACTGGTCTTCCAATGTCCATACTATGAGCCCATTGTGTAACGTTTTGACCTGAACTGAAATTTAGGAGTAAAAATACTTAAATAATTGATAATAGCTATGATAATAGTCAGATGTACTGCAATACACAATTCTTAAGCTTTGTTTCACGTCCGTCGTATGAATACTACATCACTACTTACTCGGTGGTAGTCTATAAGTTACCGGTGGGCTGACATGTCTAATGCAGCTAGTCACTTCAGTTTAAATTCTCTAGATGTACGGAGTGCCTACCACGCTCATTCTAGGAGATTTTTGAAATCTTCTCTTGTATTGTTTATCTTTTGATATTGCGTCAGATATCCAACGATCCGTAGGCTCCGTTCTTCATGCGGGTGGCCAAATTAATAATATATCAGGGTCAAATCACTTGATACAGAGGTCACTTGATTTTTCTTTGGTTGGATTTCAACCCAGCCATTCCCGATTCTCCAATTACGGCATAGCTGCAGAATTGGGAATGAAACTTAAATCAGCTTTTGACTCATTTGAGAATAAGCTAGGCACACAAAAAATGCCAGACGGCTATCAGAAAGAAACCTAATGAACACCGACCACCTGGTTGTAAAGAGATGGATAACTGTTTAAATTAAATTTGTAACCAAAAATAATGAACGATGCGGGACTCGTACCCGTGACCTCAATCCGAGCGCTCTTCCAACTCAGCAAGCCGTTTGAGTACGCATGGGTTGTAAATTTTGTTTTATCTCTTGTTCAACGCTCAGTTATTTGTGGCTCTACAGGATCTACTTTACACCCGCCCTGATCCAAATTTCTACTTTAGAAAGTATATTTATTTTGGTTCAAAAATACATTTTTTTTATTTGGTAAAGGTGAAATTCGGCGGCAGGAATCAAGTGAAACAGCTCTTCGGAACACTCCCCGTTATTTGCGGTAAAAGACACACAATGGGGCGACGTCTCTACGCAACCAAGTGATCCAGCCGTTCACAGAGCACTGGGTCATATCGGGGACCCAGTGCTCTGTGAACTTACAAAAATACTTACAACAAGAAATTATAATAGGTACTACAAATTCAAATTCAAATATTTTTATTCAAAATAGGATTTAATATTATTTCAATCATTATTTCAAAAATTTTACTTAGGGTTGGCAACACTGAAACAGGGCGATAGTTATTCGGGTCAGAAGTGAGTCCCGATTTAAATATTGGTGTAATTTTACTATATTTCAGAAGGTCAGGAAACACGCCATGTTCAATACAGCTATTAAAAACTAGTGCTAGGTATGGTGCTATGACGTCAATAACAGAACTTATTATTTTTACAGATACAGCAGTTTTTTTCATTTCTAAAGATCTGAAAGTTTTAATTATTTCTGCTGGGCTAACAACACTGGATTTTTAATTTTGTTTACATTCCTTAACATTTTCCAAAAGAAGTGACTCGGCAACACTGGTGGAAGAGACAAACTAAGATATAAACTTTGACTAAAAGGTCGTCTTCTCAGCTTTATGTTGTAAAAATAGTCCACAATGCTGGTATTCACACATTTACTTGGAGCCTCCTGGCACAAGCATTCATTATATTATCCTCAAAAGGAGATTTTTGCCATTATTTGTTAAGGAGAATGTGTACCAATAAAGAACTTTATTTATTATTTTATTAAATAAAATACTTTATAAATGTATAGAACACATGTAATTGTAGAAGTACCGTGAAAACGTCTGCAAGGGTCACAAAACGTCGGTTTAAACAAAACAATAACAAAAATATTACTTATATGCAAAGAACCTAATGCAAAAAAAAAAATACAATTACACGCGTTTTGACCCTTTGAAAAGCTTTTTATTTAAATTTATTCAAATAATCAATCATAAATATCCGCAAATTAACGCTTCATGGGTAATTTTACATGCTGTTAACATCACACACATTGACAAATCAAAATAATTGCTCACGCATTATTGAGCTATCAGTTCCTCTCTACGCTAGTATATTTCTATGTCTATGCATCTAGTACCTACTTTATATTATCTATCAAATACTTGCTTGATTTCATAATATATAATATACGAACAACCGTACCTTGCTCAGATTTTTAAGAATGTACAAAACTTGAACAAAAAAAAACTAATAGGAAATCTGGATTCAAACCGGGGTCTTCTGCTTTCCGGATCAAAGGTCCCATCTGAGCTATTATAGTCTTGTGTATAGTAGCATGAAATTTACCTTTGTATTCTAATGTTATTGTAGCTGTTTCTCATTAAAACACAGATGAAACTACTTTTTTTTAAATTGAAACCTAGCTAAATCGATTTATTGCCCCCGAAATCCCCTGTATAATAAATTCTATTAAAATCGTTGTAGCCGCTTCAGAGATTCGAATTATAATTATATATATTATGTATATACAAGAATCGCTCGTTTGAAGATATAATATAATAATATATATCGAAAACTATTCTAAGCTTCTTCTCACTCAGAGCGCCATTTGTATCCGAAGCTTTAGAAGAATCTTGTATATTAGAAATGTCATAAAAAAGAATTCTAAAGGAATCAATTTTGAGAAAATAAACGCCTTTATGCATAAACCTGATGTATTCTAGCGGCCTCCCAAGCAACAGCTTGAACTCAGAATAATAAAAAGTTTATAAGCGTCCTACAAGAACGTAGAGTATGAACTTAAAGCAAGAAGCCGCGACTGCAGGGTACCCCATAATTAAGGCTGCCGTATGCGCGCCGCCCACTACATTTCCATAGACCTCTTTTACTTATTTCATTCCATGTAACCTTTATGTAGTTTTTAATAACAAAACATTGAATATTAGTATTTTTATTAAGATTAGCCGCTTAAGACGGATTCACAGGTCATCCAACGCGTCTTAAGCGTATTAGGAGGATAGGAACTAGGGTAGTAGAAACATAAAATTATGTTCTAATATCATTAAATCATCGACATAGCCCAAATGATTGCAAAACTGAAGTGGCAGTGGGCAGGGCACATAGTTCGACGAACAGATGGCCGTAGTGTTCTTTGGTCAGCATCGCCAGAGTAGGTTACATGAGGGCAGCGCAGGACCGATCGTCATGGCGATCTTTGGGGGAGACCTTTGCCCAGCAGTGGACGTTTTCCGTCTAAGGTGATGAGGTATTAAATAAATTTAATTACGTTATATAAAGTAATCACCTATTTCGGTTTGACAGGAAGATTTTGATGCATTAGCAATTACAAGATTTTTATCATAATTTAACCTTTGCAGTGTGTTTTTGCATTGGTTTAAAGAAGCTGCAAGGCGTCTTAAATCACTTTACCACAGCTGATAATTCCTGGGCGATTGACAAAATCGCAGTGGACTCCTCTTCCACTTTATCATTCTCATTTAGGGCTCTTTTTCGTGTGCTATTCATATTCTCAATAAGAACTTCATTGATTTTCTCGATTGAATTTCGTAGGGTGCCATTATTGTCATCAATGGAAGATAAGAAATGTATGAAAACATGTCTTATGTTGCAGGGCATGGCGTAAAATGTTTATTATACTAGCTGTTACCCGCGACTTCGTCCTTATTTAACAGAGTAACCAACTAAGTAGTTGTATTAGTTGGTGTTCCATTTCTGCCACATCCATTCTTTATACGCGGGGTGTTCCGCAAATATGCCGCGAATATGGAATGTTAATTTATATGCGATTATATAGGGCACACGTTCCAAGTTGAAAAAAAAATATTTTTTTATTGAAGTTTTCGACCATACTGATTAATTATTATCGGTAAGATATGTGTATCTGAACATATTATATCTTTCAATATTGCTCTCTATATAATTTGTGTGAACTAACACACACAGAGCAGATAATTTATAATAATAATAATAGTAATAATCTTTATTTGCATTTGAATAAGGTCAGTTTTACAATCGGTCTTATTTAATTCAGATTATGTTTCTCTTATTCTACCTACAACGCATGCAAATATGAAATGAAATATATCTTTATTGCACACCACAAAATAATTAAACATAACAAAAATCGAGACTACAAAAAGCAATAGGCGACCTTATCGCTTAAGAGTGATTTCTACCAGGCAACCTGTAATGAAGTAGTTTTAGTTGAAAAGATAACAGAAGGTGATGTTATCGATATGCATATAATTTAAACATACACATACAGTAAATAATTCCAAGAAAAGAACTAGTAATGAATTATATTAAAAAATATGTGTAGTATAAACTTTAATTTTATACAAAACTTGAACCTAACTATTAAGTAGTATAAACTAAGCAATACAATTATAATTCTATTTTTTTTTCTTTTTGTATTCTGCGTCTTGGCAATCTGTCTTTCAACAATGATCCATTAAGCTGTCTGAAAATGATTGCATTTTGGCGTTGTGTTTAGGAGAGGATTTTCCGGTGAGAAGTCTCTCAATTCTTGTCCACAAATCTTGCTGCTAGTCCCTGAATACAGTGGCGCTTCAGCCTGGTGAATTTAAGGCTGCCAGGACCCTGAAGTTGAAAAGCAAGTTTGTTTCTATGCCTGTTAAGTCTAAACTGGTAGCTCTTACTGTACTTTTCTATTTCTTGCTTAATGGTTTCCAGTTTTATGTCTGCGTACATCAGTTTGTTGTTAACATGCCAAGGAATATTAAGCATGGTTCTGATTGTTTTGCTTTGGAACCTCACCAGTATTTCTATGTTACTTGTGTTTGCCGATCCCCAGAGCTGAATTCCATATGTCCAAATAGGTTTTAGAATGGCTTTGTAAACAGCCATTTTGCCTTCATATGTGAGTTTGGATTTTCAACGTAGCAGCCAGTATAGATTGCGGACTTTGGTATCTAACTGTTTGCGTTTGCTCCATATATGTTTCTGCCACGTAAGTCGTATATCCAGGTGCATCCCTAGATATTTTGCATCATCCGCCTGCGGCACTGGCTCATTGTAGATGAAAACTGGTGGACATGTTTCTCGCCTGAGTGTATAAGTTACATGTATGGATATGTCCTTGTTTGCTTTAATGTGCCATTTATCAATGCCATTACTGAACTAAAGAAAGATGTTCTGAATTCTAATAAAACAGTAATATTCATGTCAAATTTATATGTAATTTTTCCTTAAATTTAAATAGTCATTTATTGAATAAAAACAATTTTTTATTAGCCATGTTGTTAATCTATTCTTAAGATCATAACATGTCATGTCTTTTAAATGGTCGGGTAACTATACATTTTTATCGCTATGTAATGAACATTTTCTTGGCAATGTTAATTGACATTATATTTTATCGTTAAATATCTGTGGGATCGACATATATAGAAAGATGCTCAGATTTTATCTGCGTATACAAATATATCTGCAGATAACATCTACCGATACAAATTTTATTATTAATTCATTCGTGCATAACATTCATACTCAGAATCATCTTATGATGAGCTGTCTCATAAATCCAGAAGCAATAAACGCGTTCTTTCCGTAAAACGCGAACTCATTGGGACACTTTGTATAAATAATCCTCACCAAAAAACCGGTCTACTCAGTCTGAAGGATTCCGAGTGAATGTATGTATCATCTCGTATATTATCATATCTGTTTAATATGTGATGCTTTCAGATAATTAAGTTTTAATATATTACAGATAATAAAATATTACCGTATCTGCGTAGTGTGTGATTCACGGCAAGCGTCGCAAATATGTCGGTCTCAGTGAGACTTACATCTTTGTGCCTTTTGGTGTCGAAACACTTGGACCGTGAGGCCCAGAGGCCCGGAGAATGTACAAAGTACTATCTTCGCGCCTCAATAAGGCACCAGGAAACCAAAGCACTGGCAGCTATTTCGGTCAACGGATCAGCCTAGCTATCCAACGCGGAAATGCTGCCAGTATTCTTAGTACTCTTCTATAGTTATAAGATTTGTTTTGTTTAAGTAAATTTAATTTAAGTTGCTCGTATTAAACATATCGTTATCTTGCATCAATAGTAGGTAACTAACTAACTAACTATAAGATAATATATGTAAAAGTGTGTCAGTAATTTTATTGTCATAATTAAACAAAAAATCTTCAATCAGACTGATATTTTCAATATTTTATTTGATCAAATTTTAATAATTTGCTTATTTTCCCCGTAGATGTAATTTGTGTTTTAATAATCGCTAACGTTCACCCCATACTATATAATAAAGAGAAATTGAAAAGTAACATCAGTGTTAGATTTAAGGATTGCAGGAACTGAAAAATCTCTACAATTTATTCACCGGTTTCGACATAAAATACCAGTATCTCCCAGTACCGGCCAACCCTTCACGAACCAATTAAAACAAAACCATGAATGAACCCGTGTTCCTCTCGTGTATATTAAAACAGTGGAGTCGCCCTGCCCGCCACATTTGATTTATAGCACCCGAACCGCCTCCATTCATTTATTTTTTTAAGCATTTTGTTCTTCGATTTTCCGATAGTCTTGATTAGTTTCACAAGGGATTAATGCGTCTTTTATTTTTGGTTGTTTGTTAACTAGAAATTATTACTTGTGTCAATGAAATTGTTTGTTTGATTACTAATAACTGCGCTCGTAATTTTAAGAAATAAATCTTTCTTAATGAGATTATAATATTTTAGTGGACTCTTATTTTTTTCTCTAAATTTTAACATTTCGGCTTGGTCTTATGATAATTTTTAAGCATATGGTTAATGAATTTTTGGATAACTGGAATATATGATAAATATTATGAGAAAAAATGAACATTATTCTCCAAAGAGGTTTGTCAATATTTATTATGTCTGCCAAATATCAACGTTCTCACGGAACATTATTTAAATTTATGGGCCCGTCTCTCGCTTTTTCCGGCTAATGTTTTTTTTTTTTTATGGAATAGGAGGACAAACGAGCGTACGGGTCACCTGGTGTTAAGTGATCACCGCCGCCCACACTCTCCTGCAACACCAGAGGAATCACAAGAGCGTTGCCGGCCTTTAAGGAAGGTGTACGCGCTTTTCTTGTTGGTACCCATGTCGTATCGTCCCGGAAACACCGCACAAGGAAGCTCATTCCACAGCTTCGTGGTACGAGGAAGAAAGCTCCTTGAAAACCGCACTGTGGAGGACCGCCACACATCCAGATGGAGGGGATGATATCGTAACTTGTGGCGTGTCATGCGAAGGTGGAATTCGGCGGCAGGAATCAGGTTGAACAGCTCTTCGGAACACACCCCGTGATAAATGCGGTAGAAGACACACAATGAAGCGACGTCTCTACGCAACGCCAAGTGATCCAGCCGTTCACAGAGTACTGGGTCCCCGACAATTGTCCGAAAACTGTGGACCTATTTTGGTGGCACTTTCGTTAGCAGATATCGCATTGTCAAGTATTGTGCATACTTTTAAGAAGATATGTAAAAGGAAATACATAGTTATAATTATTGTAATCTCATTCGTAAGTGTAAAATTATTCTTATCCCTATTTTATTTATTTTATAGTTGTCAATAGATTATTGTTAAAGTAAATAAATAGATTCTCTTTCTCGTTGATAGATTTGTAATTCTGCTGGTAGGAAGGCTTTATATCAGATTTAGAAAGTGGGAGGCTCCTTTGCACTGGATGTCGGCTAGATTATAGGTACCACAACGGCGCCTATTTCTGCCTTGAAGCAGTAATGTGAAAGCATTACTGTGTTTCAATCTGAAGGGCGCCATACCTAGTGCAATCAGTGGACAAATGAGACTTGTCATCTTATATCTCAAGGTGACCACCGTTGTAGGTTGTGCCGTTCAGAAATTTTCAATAATCTTGAGCGGCACTGCATTGTTATGGGCAGGGCGTATCAATTACCATCAGCTGAACGTCATGCTCGTTTTGTGTCTTATTTTCATAAATAAACTTTTATAATTTCGGTACACGTCTAGGTGTTTTATTTTATTAATAAAATTAGCTGTAACGAAAATAATTATCGTCATTGTTTAGAAATAAAATAGTAAAATGCGTGCACATAGTACCTACGTCATCTCTGATGTTCTCCTAACGAAAAATTTCTACGGTCACCAGATGGAACGTCATCGCCGCATTTTTTGAAGTAAGACCCTTATGACGAAAATTAAATGGGAGAGAACTGGATAAAATGAAAAGATATGATAAATGACAGGATAAAATGAAATAAATAAATGATTTATATGAAGAAAATGGATGTTTGTTTCCGAGTCATGGAGGTTTATATGTATTTATGTATGTTTAAGTAAGTATATTGTATTAAATATATCGTTGTCTTGTACCCATAGTACAGGCAATGTCTAATTTGGGGCAAGATAATTTGTGTAAAAGTGTGTCAATATTATTTTATTTTATTTATTTAAATAAGCTTATCCTCACAGCTTCCTATTGTAAGCAGATTGTGTAGAGTTTGATTGCTTAGTCAAAATTAGTTTCAATGATTCTAAGCAACACTGTTTCAACCGGTTTCTTACTGAAGATCCTAATACCGCATCCTAATTGAATGTAAGGCTATTGATCGCGTCTGAGCAGCGAAGAGGACATGTCTTTTGAACCACCAAGGACCATGCGTCTTCAAAGGGTCCTTGAAGGTGTGCTAAAGAACATCGAGAATGTTACGTATACGAAAGTCTCCGTTAATTCACACATCTCTCAAAACAGAAGAAATCACACTTCACACGCCACAAATAAACATATCATCCCCACTATCTGGATGTGAGGCGTTCCTCCACAGTAAGCTTTTCAAGGAACATTGTTACACGTACAACCAAGCTGTGGAATGAGCTTCCTTGTGTGGTGTTTCCAGTACGATACGACAAGAGTACCTTCAAAAGAAGCATGTTCATATTTCTAAAAGGCTACGCTCCTATGATTCCTGTGCTGTTGCAAAAGACTGTAAGCGGCGGTGATCATTTAATAGCAGGTGTTCCGTACGCTATATTAAAAAAAAGTTTGTATGTACTTATGAATTCACGCAAGAAGTTATACTTCTTCGGCCTAACGAAGCAAAAAATCATTAAAATGTTTTATTCCTCGTGATATTCTATGTCAAAGATGGTTTTGACAATTAATTATTAAGTAATGAATATGGCTGTATGGGCTTGAACCCTTTGCTTGTCCTAATAATGGACTAAACAACCAAAAAAAAATTACGAATGTCGCAAACGTCAGAAAATTTTAGAAACCAACTTCACCCTATTACTTTTGTGTTACAGTGATGCGCGCGCATCGTAAAATTTCACTCTCATAATTTTTTCATAACGCGCCTAAAGAAGTATAACTTCAAAAACAGATTAAGTACTTATGGTACAATAGATGTAAATATTTATGTGTAATTACACAAAACTTAGGACAAAAACGGTCTTGTAGTTCCTCTGCAATAGAGCAGTGATCAGGTAATGTAAGAAATGCAGGTAAGCACCAGTGGGAGACGCACGGGATGCCGGCTAGCTTATGGCGGATACCACAACGGCGCCTATTTCTGCCGTGAAGCTGTAATGTGAAAACATTACTGTGTTTCGGTCTGAAGGGCGTCGTAGCTAGTCAAATTATTGGGCAAATGAGACTAAACATCTTATGTCTCAAGGTGACGAGCGCAATTGAACTTAGTGCCGCTCAGAATTTTTGGGTTTTTCCAAGAATCCTGAGTGACACTGCATTGTAATGGGCAGGGTGTATCAATTACCATCAGCTGAAGGTCCTGAAAGTCACGTTCCTTATTTTCATAAAAAAACTTTAAATCGTAATATAAGCCAACCTACATTAAAATCTTTCAACAATTACTTTTTACGCTTACCTCAACGATGATTCAAGGCTTTTATTATCATCTTATTTTCATAATATTTGTGTCGGCTTTCACAAAGCATCGTCTGTGGTAAACCACAGTCTGACATCAATAAATTTGAACATCACATAAAAATATGTGCGAGGCACGAAGGGTCCTTTGGGCTGACCAACGATGCTTGAATATTTTTACAATAGTGACATGACAATCATTGTACTGACAGTTTTTCATTCGTAATAAAACTTTCCATGTTAAAAGGTGTCATTGAATGAAATGAATGAATGAAATTTATTTATTGTGTCGAATACAATGTACATTATAGATAGGTTAATTTAAATGAGCATGCAAAAAGTTTACTTAAAACTATAAAAAAAATTGTCGATTAACCATTTTTCTCGTGGAAATCTTTGGGGGAGGCCTTTGTCCAGCAGTGGTCGTCTTCCGGCTGATGATGATGATGATGATGAACCATTTAACCATTTAAATAATATATATTATATAGACTTTTTGTCATTATTATATGACTTTGACAAAGTTTTGACTTGTTGTAGGATTTTTTTATTTAAATACATTTAGACATTTATTTAAAAAGGACTGTGACAGCTGTAAACACCTCAAAATAGTGGCAAACTGCTAATCCCTATTTTTAGCAAACGCACGCACACTAAAACAAAGTAACAATTTGCGAGTGTGAGACGTAGCATACTAAAGTAGTAAACCTGGCCTGCGGTTATGCGTTGTCTTGCAGCAAGAGGCTTTATCTAGACATAAATTGTGCAAGCATGAAACATATTTTTTAATTTTGAGTTAGAATAAATAAGTAAACCATCTTTAAAATGTTCCAAAAAGTATTCATTTTTTGTCTTTTTCGTTACCTTTTTTCAAATGTAATAGTTCTTTATTATGAAAATAAGGGACGAGACGGGCAGGACGTTCAGCTGATGGTAATTGATACGCCCTGCCCATTGCAATGCAGTGCCGCTCAAGATTATTGAAGAACCCAAAAATTCTAAGCAGCGCTACAATTGCGCTATTCACCTTGGGACATATCTATATATATATATATAGTTAAAAAGACTTGACACTACAAAGGGAACCGGTGCAGATGGAATTCCGTCAGTCTTTGCAGTCAAATGTGCTAGTGCTTTAGCACTGCCTCTAACTATTATCATAAATAAATCTCTCGGTACTGGTGTATTTCCATCTGCTTGGAAAGAGTCTCTTGTTTTGCCATTGTTTAAGAGCGGCAACCCTAAGCACGTCATAAATTATAGGCCTATAACAATAATTCCCGTATTTGCTAAAGTCTTTGAGGTTCTGGTGTATCCAATTCTGTCATTCCATTTAAGACAAATTATTATAACTCAACAACATGGGTTTATGAAAAAGAGATCTACAGCTACTAACCTTATGTCCTTTGTCGGTGATCTGTCTGAGGAAATGGATCAAGGTCATTCAATTGACACTATCTATACCGATTTCAGCAAGGCTTTTGACAAAGTTAACCATGAACTTCTTATTTACAAGCTTTATTCTTCTGGAATCGATGGTATGTTCTTAAAATGGTGCAAGTCTTACTTAACTCACCGCAAATCTTCTGTTGTCATTGGAGGCTATTCTTCTAAGCCTTTTACTACTCTGTCAGGTGTCCCACAAGGCTCCCATTTGGGACCATTATTTTTTAACTTATTTATTAATGACATATACAATTGCTTCGAACATTCTAGGTTTTATTTATTCGCTGACGATCTTAAATTTTTCAGACAAGTTAATTCGGCCGATGAAGCTCTTCTTCTTCAAAATGACTTAGATAATCTAGTAATCTGGTGTCAGGAAAATGGAATGAGATTAAACACTGATAAATGTCACGTAATCCGCTTTAGTAGACAAAAAATAATTTACCCACGAGAACATATTATGTTAATGATATTGCTTTGGCTGAAGTGAACCTCGTTAGGGATCTAGGGGTCATCATCGACAACAGGTTAAGGTTTAATTCCCATATTGATGCAATTACTAAAAAAAGCTTTCAGATTTTAGGCTGTGTGTTACGCAACTCCAAGCCCTTTAAAAGGCCCACAACAAAAATCACCATTTATAATGCTCTAGTGCGGAGCACTTTAGAATATTGTACGGTCGTTTGGAACCCGCATTACGATGTATATAACAAACGCTTAGAATCAGTTCAGAAGAGGTTTCTCTGGCATTTATCTTATAGCTGTAATCTAGCGAAAAAAAATCCTTCTTATACAGGTAGACTGCAGTATTTCCACCTTAACTCACTTAAGTCCCGTAGAACTTTGCTCGACAGTATGTTCCTCTTTAAATTACTACATAATATTATTGATTCTCCTCATCTTATATCGAAACTAAACCTCGCTGTTCCAAAAACTCAACCGAGAGCGTGTAAGAAATATAATCCTTTTCTCTGTAATTATGCAGGATCTAATTTGGGCTATTTCTCTCCCTTGAATAGAATTACCAGGGAATATAATAGTCATCACGATGAAGTCGACATATTTGATCATAACTTACATAAATTTAAAACATATATTAAAACGGTTCTTTCAAGGGTGGGATGACCTCAATCGTTATTTTTCTTTTTTGTGTAAATTTATATTAATATTGTACTCATAGATATATAATAATTTATAGTTCTTATTTTATTTTGTGGCTTAATTTAATTGAATAGCATGTTATTTTCGCCTATAATTGAGGCATCACTTACCATGTGAATGTTATTGTTTTTGTATTATACTGTGTTTATATTAGTGTATACCTTGTTGGCGGAATTTAATAAATAAATAAATAAATAAATATATATAAAAATGAATTGCTGTTCGTTAGTCTCGCTAAAACTCGAGAACGGCTGGACCGATATGGCAAATTTAGGTCTTGAATTATTTGTGGAAGTCCAGAGAAGGTTTAAAAGGTGAATAAATAGGAAAATGCTGCTAAATTAAATAAAAACAACAAATTTGTTTTTCCTTTGATGTCTCCATACATAATTTCTATGAGAGAATTTATTGACGCACGGTTTGACAGTTCTGCTGTAAAACAATTTCATTACGACAGCAGGGTGCATATTTTACGAAGTAATTTTTGATGTTATGATATATTATTAACGAAAACCATATAAACACATTATTTTAGTTATTATATACAGAACAACGTCTGTCGGGTCAGCTAGTAAGATATAAAAGTGTGTCAATATCATATGTATTGTTATAATCATTATTATTATTGAAGTCAAATGATATTTTATCATTTATCATAATGGTCTTATATCCGAATAATTTAATTTTTTCATAGCCTTACACTTAATGCGCAGGCGCCGCTGACTGCCCTGGCAATTTACAAATTACACTACAAACAATTACGGTTTTGCTATCAACCGATAATAGACCTTATTTCTATTCGCCTACATTATATTCCCATTTATATTACAACGGAAATAAAATTGTTGTATATCAAACAACTGTTGAAAGCGAAATAATACCTTATGTATATATAAATAAAAGTTGTTTTGATTTGTGTGGTTGAGGCCATTGTTTCGGTCGATCGGGTATAATGATATAATGGATCACGGGTTCGATTCCGCGCAATTATGTGGCACACGATCGGTTATTGTGATCAATACAGGGGTTAGACGGTGGTTTGCTGCTAATTTTGTATTTTTTTTTATTTTGAAACAAATAAGGCGGTTCTTTCAACGATGTATCGATAATATTTTTTTTTAGAAATAGTGATGAAACGAAAAATACTTTCAGCTTATGGTTAGTTAAATACGCTCTTGATTGAACACAAAATTCTGAATGTCATCGTAATTTTGAAGTGACAACTTCTTATTGGAGGGTAAACCGCTTCGTAACGTAACGCGTTACGATGCCTGTCTGTCTGGCTTCCCTTTCTCTCATGCATACGGCAGAGGTAGGCAGGCTCTCCTCTCTCACTCTAACCAATTGTTACTTTTATAGGATTTAATAATGTACATACACAAAATTCTGATTTACATGTTCAAGAATAATTGTAATTAAGAATAAAATATATTTTATAATAAATCAAATATTTTATTAATAAATAACCTTTTTTTATATTAACATATTTATAAACATAAAATGTAAGTAATAACCTAAGCTTTTCTCAAGTTAAAGAATTTCAATATTAAATAGTTCAACTTAGATTGGTATAAGTTATCACTTCTGTCAGGAGTGCCGAGACAAACACGTTTTTTTTTTAATTTTAGATTTTTGTTTACTAGTAACGGTGCCCTTCAAACAGCAACACAATAACACCTGCACGTCACTACTTCTTTAGGAAGAACAGGGCGTGTTAACGTCGTACCACTTAGCTAGCATCCGGTGCATAGGTGCCTCCCCTGGTACGCTGAAGAATGCAATATCAAATCCACACTATTGAGAAGTCATTTTGACATTTAAAAGTGTCGATAATGGACCTAAATAAAAAACCATAGATCATTTATAAGTCTAGATAAACTGATAAACCTCTATTTTGAGCAATGCACGCACACTATCCGCACAAAGTGACAGACAAATCGCGAGTGCAAGACGTAGCTTGTCACGCATACTAAAGTAATAAACCTGGTCTGTTTTCATCGGCGAACATGTTAATTATGTAAGAAATAAACATTTTTTTATTTTGACTTTCACTTCACTGGATCAGGGTAGGTACTGTTGGAAACTCACAGATATGAAAAAAACTCTTGCAATCAATAATTGAGATTTTGCTCATACTCAATTCAGCCGCAAGACGTCCACTGCTGGACAAAGGCCTCCCCCAAAGATCTCCACGACAATGGATCCTGCACTGCCCTTATCAATGTATTCTGGCAATGTTGACCAGATCATCCATGGGACCATCTTGTGGGGACCTACTAACTAACCATACTTTCTATCCTACGGGGAAATGCGCCCAGTGTTGATAGTAAACTATCGAGTTGTTGGATGATTTTGGTGTGTATGTATATTTAATTGTAATTAATATAAATTTCTCTTAAAAAAATCTGCAGATAATGTTATGAAACAATTCCAAATTTAAAATTAAATTTTCGAATTCTCATTCAATTTATCAATATTGTAATTATTTTTAATTGATGCTCTGTTGGAACTTTTGCTTTTAACCACATTTTTGGCATAAATTATCGCTAACATCCTACCAAAGAGTTTTTTCCTAACAAATATGGATACAGTTTGATTTTTTTAAGTGGTATTCCTAATATAATTAGTACCAAAATTTGTGGGTGATTAGGGACTCGATCCCGTACCTCACGGGTTCCGTCCGAGTGCTCTTACCAACTTAGCCAACCGTCCGAGTGATGCAACAACCGTAAATCTTGGTGTTCAACTCTCAGGTTGTGGCTCCATCTACAGGATCTAAATTACAAACTTTACTAATAATAGACTAAAATGCCGGGTTGCGTAGTAAGATACTGGGATCAAATATCATCAGTAAGTATTTTGTATTTTATTAATTTCAAAGTAAAATAACTCGAAAATTTAAAATATACCACGCATATCATCTAATAGTTGCCGTAATAAAAAAGCTATCGTTCTTAGGTAGTGCGGTATCTATTTGGAGCGCAGCCGAGACCACTCCTTAATCTAAGTATACCTAAGTATCTATCTAAGTATTTTGTGTCAGTAAAAAATCATCATTTGACTGTGTTATTATTTTTATCATACCGATTCTTCTTAAAGAGTAAAAACATACCTTCCTTTTTAAAAAAAACGAGATCCTTGAGAAATTTAATTTTAAACGCATATTTTTTTTTGTTTCATGTAAAGAATTAATACACAAATAATATTTGAAAACAAAATTTTATGAACCTGAGAGTTGAACAAAGCATACAAGATTTTGTGACGATACGTCATTCGAACGGTTAGCTCAGTTGGAAGAGCACTCGCACAGAACGTGAGGGGTCGTCGGTTCGGGCCCCGCATCGTTGATAAAAATTTGTTATCAAATTTTATTTGTTTAATACACAAAAGAAGTGAGGGTTATACATTGAAAAACATAACAAAATTATAAAGAATTAAACTCATTCAAAGCTAAACGTTTTTAAATTATTATTTTAATGTTTTTTTAAGTGTTGAGTTATACAGTATTCTTCGTAATCCAAAATCAACCTGTTACAATATATCGATAAAGTGTGCGCAACACTATCGAGCGATTATCGATCGGTCGACATGGATCGACAATTTTGTAAATTGTTACCGATTAGCGGCCCATTACGTCTATTACGGACAGACGGACACCCGTTCCCTGGCCCATTATTATAATCGGTAACCGATACAATTTGTGCTAGTTTTTTAATGCACTATTGCCCCGAACTCGAATCGTGCTAGATTTAATTAATGGTGTAGGCGCCGGCGTGGTCTTAAGCGGTGTCATTGAAACCGCAGGAGTAAATAAAAGAGTCCTACGAGAAGAAGGTGTGGGAGCCGTCATGCACATATCGCTCTTCGATTTTAATTAGTTGGTGAATGAGTGTGTGAACGACAACAAACGAAAGAAACATAAGGATCTCCACTTTTCCATCACTCGCATCGAAGGAGTCATGTCCAAATAAAAAAGAAATAGGGATTATTCCTTTGGTAAAGATAGGGGTTTTTTTGGGAAAAAGTAACAAGATGTTCACCTTGATGATTCACCATGATTGTACGTGACCTGATGGTTCTTGATTGAGCCAAAAATTCTGTGTGCTATCTTAATTTTGCTCACCACTTTGAGACAGTTTTGTCTGTTAGGCCACATAAGCCAAGTGATTTCACAGCAGTAAATAAGTTGCTGTAGAACCTCTCTAGACCGCATCGTGTGCAAATTACTCTCCCACTGGTAAAGGTAGGGTATGTATCTTTGTTTACCCAAAAACTACTTGGTTGATTTTTAAAATTACATACATACACACACTCACGCCTTGTTCCCGTCAGGGTAGGCAGATTCAAATTCAAATTCAAATATTTTTATTCAAAATAGGATTTAAAATCACTTATTGAACGTCAAAATCTACCACCCATTCAAAAGACTGCCTCAGACCTGAGAAGAATGGGCGCAAGAAACTCAGCGGGCTTTTTTTTTAATATAAAATATGGATTACAATGTAATATCGTACAATAAACATTTATAATTAAAGAGCCTGAGGGTGTTCGCTTAATTCCCAGTCCGTGGTGTCATTAAGGAAATCGTTTATGCTATAATAACCTTTCCCACACAAACGTTTTTTAACAATTCTTTTAAATTTCGTAACACATTTGTTTTGTACATTTTCTGGGATCATATTGTAGAAGCATATAAATCGCCCAACAAAAGACTTACTGACTCGACCCAACCGAGTAGTAGGCATAACAAGTTTATGTTTGTTCCTCGTGTTAACATTATGAATGTCACAGTTTCTAGAAAATTCCTCAATGTGCTTATGAACTTATGAACATATAAAACATTATCGAAAATGTATTGAGAAGCAACAGTCAAAATGTTTATTTCTTTAAATTTTTCTCTTAATGATTCTTTAGGACCTAGGTTATAAATGGCGCGAATAGCCCTCTTCTGCAGCACAAAGATAGTATTAATATCGGCCGCACTGCCCCATAACAATATACCATAGGACATAATACTATGAAAATAACTAATGTATACTAATCTCGCCGTATCTATGTCAGTTAACCGTCTAATTTTCTTAACTGCATATGCTGCAGAACTAAGCCTATTCGCCAATCCTTCAATATGGGGGCCCCACTGCAATTTGGAATCAAGAGTAATGCCAAGAAATATAGCAGATTCCCCTGGTTTTACCACCTCTCCATTTAATAAAATATTCGCATCTACATTTTTGACATTTGGCGCGGTGAATTTAATATATTTGGTTTTATGATTATTTAACAATAAGTTATTGGCACTAAACCAGTACACGATGTCAGATAGAGCATTGTTTACTTCGTCATACAAAACTTGGCTTCGTTTCACTTTGAATATAAGTGAAGTGTCATCCGCAAACAATACCACCTTGTGTTTTTTTTCTACAAGGTTAGGTAGATCATTTATATAAATTAGGAAGAGGAAGGGTCCAAGAATAGACCCTTGTGGTACCCCCATACCGAGAGGAGTCCCAGGAGATCTCCTGCCATTCACCTCGACCCTCTGAATCCTATTATTTAAATATAAGATCAGAAGATCGAGTACAGGTCCTCTTATACCATAGTGGCATAGCTTCCTGACCCGCGTTGAATGCTGAACACAATCAAAAGCCTTAGATAAATCACAGAAGATACCAAGTGCATTCTGTGATTCCTCCCAGGCCTCAAAAATATTCCTGATAAGTTCAACACCTGCATCCGTAGTCAAGCGTCCCCTAGTAAAGCCAAATTGCTTTATATGGAGTAACTTATAAGTGTTAAGGTGAGTAAGCATTTGGCTTAAAATATTTTTTTCAAAAATTTTACTAAGGGTCGGCAACACCGAAACAGGGCGATAGTTATTCGGGTCAGAAGTGAGTCCCGATTTAAATATTGGTGTAATTTTACTATACTTCAGAAGGTCAGAGACAATAGAATGCCATTTGCTTCTATCCTTACAAACCTCACGCGCTTTCTCTACATTCATTACTCTTTTCATACATGCTCGCCGGTTGCGGGTGCTTCGGACCTCTCCTTTTCTCAAAACGTCCCCAATTTGGTCGACGAATGTTCTATGAGGTCTCCCGCGACCGACTTGCCCACACACACTTGCTTTATATATTTGATGTGTCATTCTTTCTTCACTCATTCGCTCCACGTGTCCAAACCATTTCAGCATTCCTTTTTCAGTCCTTGTCACGACATCCTCTTTCAAACGACAGCGCGCTCGTATTACCGCATTCGGAATTCTATCAGTCAGTCTTACCCCACACATACTACGCAGTGATCGCATCTCAACTGCGTTAATTCTGCTTTTATGCTTCTTTTGCCATACCCAACTCTCACTTCCATACATTAACGTGGCGACAAGCACTCTATTATGTACAGCCATTCGCGCTTCTATTGGCACAGTCTGACCGTTTATAAAGGCATGCAGCGCTCCATTCACACAGTTTCCCGCAGTCACTCTCCTTTTTCAAATTATTTTAACCAGAATACAAGATTATCATTAGTTAGTACCCAGAAAATTCCTTAATTAATTTAAAAATAAATCAGAGATCTCTACATAAATTGTAAGACTGCTAAAATAGTTTAACATTGTAGCCAATGTTGGTATTTCTAACTTTGTTATTATAACAAGCAAGGCGCTCGACTTTAATAAATAAGTCTGTTACCCGCAAAATGTAAAAGAAACGTACAGAAAAAGCAAAAGCAGTCGCAAACGATATATAGTCTTATACAGCCAGAGACACGAAATAGTAGAAGCTGGAAGATACTTTTATCAATAGAAAAACTGATAGTTATCGAGATCAATACTTAAATAATGTTATTTTTAATATTTAAATATATATCTTGTTATTATATTTTTAAGTCAGCATTATCAAATTTGAAGTTTGGCTAGAATATTATAAAAACCATATAGATTGCGTGCCAATATACAGTAGTTATGTTGCAAATTATTCTTTCTCTACCATTAGATTATGACGATCTGCATGTTTCCGATGTTTGTTTGTTTCCGAGTCATGGATGTTTAAATGTATTTATGTATGTTTATATGAATTTATGTATGTTTAAGTAAGTATATTGTATTAAATATATCATTGTCTTGTAACCCATAACACAGGCTATATATATGCTTAACTTGGGGCAAGATAATTTGTGTAAAAAGTGTGTCAATATTATTATTAGATTATAGACCTTTGAATGTTTGGATTTTTTTGAAGTTCATTATTACGCATTGGCAATAAAACTTAGTTATCTGGTTTTTATTTATGCCAAACTGAATAGTAAGTAACCCTTTTCTAGAAGTAATATAATATTACTAGCTAACCCGACAGATGTTGTCCTGTAAACATGTCTTAAGTTTGAAAAATCAGTCCAGCCGTTAGTAGTAATTCAGTAAAATGGGCAGGAGTATTATATATGAACTGAATTGAGAATCTAAACCATTCTCAAATTCACTGGAACACACAAAAAAATCATAAAAATCGGTCCAGCCGTTTAGGAGGGAGTTCCATTGTGAATCTAAACCATAGTTTCTCAACCTTATTTTGCTCACCGCCCACAATGAGAATATGTTTTTTTCTAGAGTATTTTCGTGTATTTTTTGCCTTTTTAGACTATATTTTTTAATCTACCCACGCCCAAATGCGCCATCTTAATGCCCCCTAATTTTCTCTGGGTCTTCTACTGCCCCCCCGAAAGTCTCAAACGCCCACAAGGGGGCGTTATCGCCCACGTTGAGAAGCTATGATCAAAACCATCCTAGAATCAACTGGAACACACATAAAAAAAACATTCAAATCGGTCCAGCCGTTTAGGAGGAGACGTACCACTGTCAACAGACGTACAGAAGAATTATATATATATATATATATATATATATAAAGATAATAAGCTCCATACAATATTTGTGATCATGTGGAATCAGTCAGCGTATCCGTGACACGCGTTGAATAAATATATTTTGGTTATGGGAGACCAGTTTTTTCCTGATTTCGAGTTTGGTATTTAGTTGTAAATTGATATATTATAGATGGCGTTTTCTTTATTCAACGTTTAAGTACATTTATTAAGATGTTCTTTCTTTATAAAAATTATAAGAATTCTAGTTTTATATGCTGATAGATCTATTCTAGATAAGTTTTATTCGATGACAGCGTAATACGATATTCTAAACGATGTCTGCAATTACGCGTGTTAACTAAATTTCACGTAAATATAATAATTATAACTCTTATAATTATGACTAAGATAATTTATACATCTAGAAAAAGCCTCTTACTGCTAGACAACCGATGAAAACAGGCCAGGTTTCTTACTTTAGTGTGCGTGACAAGTTACGCAAAATACCTTTATTTATTTAGGGTGTGCATGCTACTGTACTCAATAACTTAAGGCTTTGACTATTTGATGTTTGAGTATTTTTTTTTATATCACTTGAAATAATATTGTAATTGAGATGATATGTAAAACGATGAAAATGTAAATATTGATTTTAAAGAGTCGCAATCAATTTCTTGCTACTACTTCTCATTAGCTCAACCCTTTACGAAGTGGTGGTACATTCAATAAGAAAAAAAAATCTTTTGACATTCTTAAGTGTGATTTCCGTGACCTACATGAATAAAGTTATTTTAAATTGATTTTATTTACTTATTACACTTGCGATATGAATGTCACCCTGTGTTAGTACCTATGCGTGCATTGCTCAAAATACATGTTACTGTCAATAGCCCAGCCACTGTTGAAGCATTATCTATAAATAAATTTAAATGTTTTATAAAAAAAATGGCTCTGTCATAAAACCTATTGCTCCACTGCTGAATATCTAAATGATCGGACGGCCTGAGACTAGTATGTGATTATTTTATGGCGATGGAAGTGACTGTACAATATTGTATACTTTTATTGAAAAGAGCGCCAAAAAAAGAATGCTAGGTGAGTTTCTTGCGCCGGTTCTTCTCTCTCAGAGCGCCATTTGTTTCCGAAGCGGTAGTAGTATCTAGTAGTTATTTGAAATGACATCAAAAAGAATTCTAAAGGAATCAATTTCAAGAAAATAAATGCCTTTTAAGCCTTTTAATATATTTTTTAACGTTTTCGCATCTGACACAGATCTATATCACTATCTAGACGTATAAATGATCTCAGAATAATTATATATGCATAATTCTTGTGTCCGTATTACCGGCTTACATTATTATGATATAGATATATGGAATTATAAAATGTACAAGCTTCGTTTACCGCTGCAAATTTATTCGCAAGTTACAAACTCATTTCAGGGTCGAGTGAACACCGTACAACCCTGAGTCCTCTACCAACGTTACTCGATCGACGTTTACAGTTTAATTACCTTGTTAGAATAAGATAAGAATAGATATAAGATATCTCGGTCTTTCTAGTCACATTTAAAAAGCATCATTAGCTCTAACCGTTGACTTTCACCACGTTGATCGTCGCTTGCCACGTATCAATGTGTGACCCAGTAATACCACGAGTGACGTCGCCAAATAGTTGAGTTGGCTGGCGTTGTCGTGGTGAAGGAGGATCCCACTGTGAAGTCGTCCCTCTCAAAGTTTTTTCAAGAAAATTGGTGCACAATTGTTACTGTACTACTACAGTAACTGTTTTTCGAAACTCTAAAACAAATGTCGCGAAAATAGGTGTCCTTATTTGATATACTCTATCTACCTCTTTACCTTCACTTTAGTTAACGTTATGAACTTCTCGGACGGAAACACCCACTGAGCAGACTGTCTTTTGATTTCGGGTTCATAACACGTTTAGTCACCCATATTTATGGTGAACCAAGCGTTTCAGTTACCATCGTTATATATTTCAACCATTTCATAGCACCAAACAGCACACCGGATTCTTGGGTCCCGGTCAAACTAAAATATTGGAAAACAGGTCCATTTTCAGAATTTAGGCTTCATGTTTGACCCTCTTTTCGTGACCCTTGTACTCGAAAAGGGCTGACGAATTATTAATTAGTTTAGCTTTATATCTGGATCACAAAGATATTTAAATATATCGAAACACATTATGATTTATTGTAACAAAAAATTCTCGGTTTACTTTATATTATTGTAGATTTGTCCGTTACCAAAAATATTTACGCTCTGTTTATTATTTATTTCAATTTCGAGTACTCTAAGAATATGTCTAAAGCACTTCAGTGCGGTAGCTCACCGCCATATTGGAATACCTATCATTTCAGCACACAGAGATGCTCGAATAACGTAACATAGCCCTGCATAACTTCACATCCGTTGTTCGAGTTTCAAGTATATAGTCCCTGTACGCTGAGAATGGGCAGACTGCCAGTTAATTGGCATCAGGTCCAGTTGGAGGATTTTTAGCACAGGATGCTGGCTAAGACGAAATCACAACAATACTTTTTTCGGCTGCGCAGCAAAAATGTTCAAGCATGATCGTCTTTCGGTTCGAAGACAGTCAAAGCTATTGACATTACAGAGACGATGAGGGCAATTGTGATGCTGAAGAATCATGAATTGTAAATGGCAGGTATCACTTACCCTCAAATGATCATCTTGTTTATCTCGTCTATCATTTTGTGATAAAATACGCCCAGGCGGACAGTTCAAACCAAATCAAATCACCAACCAAATTCCGTTTGCGATGCAGTTAGCTAGCGTCTCACAGACTTTAATGAGACAAGGTGTCCCTGTTTGAAACAGATGCTTTAGGTTTGTAATCCAAGAGGTGTCTCAATAAGTGATCCCTGATCAAGTGTGTTTTATCTCTGTCTTGGTAACTCTCCCTAAAAGAGGTAATACATACCTGATCTAATGTTGAAGACGTATTGAGAGGCCTCTTAGAATATGGACCTCACTATATTTCTTTTAAGACCAAGTAACACATATTTTCTGCTGTTAATAGTTATTTATGCAAGTGTTGTGTAATAAGGGATATTAAAACACGAATGTGGGTTATAACCATGGGTGGGTTATTATTCGTATTCACATGAGTATTTTAAAACCTTATTATCTTCAGTTGCATACAAGACTTTATCTACACCCATAATATGAATCCTCTATAAAAGTTTCTGAAACAGCTTACTGCTAACATTAAAAAAGCCAGTCCTAGTAGCATAATATCATCTAAAGAAGTGTTATCATGAAAACGGATGATATAATGTTGTACTGAATTTCATTACAACACTCGTTTGGATGATGTAATGGTTATTAGGACAATGGGTGTTTTAATGTTGGCAATAAGCTAACTGTTGTAGAATCTTTAATACAGGATTTATAGCATGGGTGTAGATAAATTGATATTTACAATCTGTAATGATTTACAGTATCATGAGAGGTTTCTTCGGGCATAGAGTGATTTTATCGGAGTCAAATTTCGGTACGCTACGTTTAGATCGTTTTGGGATATTCTAGATGATAATTTAAGGTATTCTTGTAAAAAATTCTATGGTTCCATGTACTATCCTTAGTTTGGCATTGGATTGAATAGAATTCCTTTAGATTAAGTATGTTTCACGCTATTCTAACTTGAAGCGACAAAATAAATTAATATCGAGAACAAATAGTTATAGAGATCGCGTCACAAGTCTACGAAAGCCTTCAGTGCTTTGGACAAATGTTGCGGCGAACTTGCGGTTGCCATGTTTTATACTATTTTTCCTCGAAGCTCGATTAGGTGCCGATGTGAAACATGCACTGTAGAGAAAAGCGAAACTAACCACAAAATTACTTTCGTTACATAAGCCGGCTGGAATCGAAAGATACAAGAGTTTTTTTTCTAAAATAATTATTCGTTTGTAATTCGAAACTTTACAATACTTTCCTTTATATTCTTTTTAGTACTTTTGAAGTGAAAACTTGCTTTTTCGAGTCGATTAAGGTATCGCTAAATATCAAAATGGTCTGAATCAATAACTCAATGACTAATTTCATATGAGAATTATTTTATTGTAGTGGTGGTTGCAAGCGAAAAATACAGTTTAGCAGAAGTTGATCAAATTAAGTGAAATGTTTTCTGTATCCTATGTTTTCGAACTACCCCATACTGAGTTTTACCAAAACATTTGAGTAAACTGAACTGAAATTTCCAACAGTTTAATATTCTTCTACCGCCTTTACCACGGGGAGTTTTCCGAAGAGCTGTTTCACCTGATTCCTGCCGTCGAATTCCACCTTCGTACGACACGCCACAAATTAGGATATGCGGTTTTCAAGGACCTTTCTTCCACGTAGTACATAGCTGTGGAATGAGCTCCTTGTGCGGTGTTACCGGGAAGACACGACATTTCAAATTCACGACCTTCCAAAAAGCGCGTACACCTTCCTAAAAGACCGGCAACGCTCCTGTGATTCCTCTGGTGTTGCATGAGAATGTGAGCGGCGGTGATCACTTAACACCAGGTAATCTGTATGACGCTGGTTTATCCACCTTTTCCATAAAAAAAAAAAAAAACAATTTATAATCGTTTATTTTTTTCACATCCAAGGGATAACATACTGTATTCTCATTTCATTCATTTACCTTTATTTTCCATTCACCCTCAACGTTGTCAACATCATGTTGAAACTTCAATTTCGCTACAAATTTCTGAAGTTTTAAAACCGCGGGGTACAATTACACATGTACCGCTCTACATTTCGATGCAAATTTTATTATATGATTGTATTTTATACCGAAACGCATCTCGTTAAGACCTCTATTAGCGTGGCAATATTATTATATTGAGGAGAAGCTGTTTGTTAAATGTAAGACAATCGTAACCAAAGGTTTGTTCTATAATATGAAAGTGGAATACTATTCTAGGTCTTATGCTACACGGTTTATGATGCAAATTTCTTTGATATAATTTTGATATGTGTCAAATTTGGGTTTCCGTCTCTTTGTACGGGGGATTTGGTGCCCTGTGGCGAAACTCTGACGAGCGCATATGGCAAAGCCATTCGGGTTTGAAAACGAAATTCTAATCGCTCTTCGATTAGTGGGGTTGAAGGTACTTCTTTGTTGTTCCTACTAATCGTATTTCTCTAACAAGTACTGTCAAAGACATTGAAAGAGGTCTTATATTAGGGATTTTCGTACAGAAAAATAATAACATTTTTTTAGTAAAACAATTTTTGTCGAATCGAGGAGGACCTGCTTTTACTATACATTTCTGGAATCTTACGGAAGAACATTATTGCCTTTTGTGGTAGAGCTCTGGATTCAATAAACTCGGTGAAATCATTTTATATTACTTCTTGAGACTGCAGACAGATATGCCTTTATCCCAGTCTTCCAGAACAATCCGCATTATGTGCTCAATGTAAATGTTAAACAGGAATGGTGAAAAGATACACCCCTGACGAATGCCAGCCTCGGCTTTGAAATTTGTAGAGTCTATTTCGTCCATCCGAACAGCTGCTGTACCATCTATGTATAATCTTTTGACGAGTTGTATCAAATGCAGAGGTACTCCCATTTGTGATAGTACGTGCCATCGTTTTGCCCATTTAACAGTATCAAATGCTTTTCAAAAATCAACAAATCAGATGTATAGAATTGTATCAAACTCCCTAGCTTTCTATATCATTTGACAGGCATATTTTGTCTCGTATACGTTTTACGAAACCAGCTTGTTCGGGTGAGATTTGATGCGAGAAATAGGCCTGAAGTCTTGTATTCAAGATATGGAGTAGTACCGTACTACTATGGGATATAAGAGAAATCAGTCTATATTTATTGCATTTTTTCGTGGAGCCTTTCTTATGCAGTGGAATGCAAAAACAATGTGCCCATTCTATTGACCAACACCCTGTTTCCCAAATTTTGTAGCAGATGGTGTGTAACACCTCAACGCCCGTTTCTCCTATGGCCTTAAAAACTTCTATAGACAAGACGTCATCAACACCAACGGCCTTTTTGCTCTTTAGACGCAGGACTTCAGCACGTACTTCATCTTTCAATAATGAAGGTTCTTGTTCATGAACACAAATTATCACGCCAATGTCATTCTGCATAGTGTTGCCATCGGAAAACAGTGATTTACAGTAATTCCTCCATATAGTAACAATGTCACTTATTTCTGTTATTGTTACACCGACGGAGTTCTCTATGCGCCCAGGTTTTCGGCTTAAACGTGCGAGTTAGATAACGTATCTTATTATGGAGCCTTTGCCATTCTTAACGGAATCCTGTTCAAGTCCTTCACATATTACACTGAAATGGAATAAAATAATATTTATCTACTTCCCCGCTGGGAGAAAATCATGGCTGTATTTATAAGTTGTAACGGAATTAGGATATCAACACGTATAATTATTTCTGACCTCTGAGATCCAAGCAGTACAGTTAATAGTATGAACAAAAAATGAGGCTTAACCGCAGGCTCTATAATAACATAATACGAGTAATTTAAACGATTATATCTGGCGGAAGTCATTCGCAGGAAGCGTGGTGGGCGGCGCGCGCGCATCCGGCATCACTTCGAATAGCGGTTCCTCATATTATACAGTTTTTGTGATCATATGTAAAAAAAATGTAGTTTGATAGTTGAAAAAGTTGAGCGCCGTTTACGTGATCGTAATTTTAGGTTTTTGTGTAAACTTTATAAATGAATTTGAATGATGCTTATCACCTTTAACCGCATAACGTATTCTAATTTTATTTCAACAAATAACAGTTCTAATAGTAAAACCTTTACTCGGGATATTTTCTGGTTTTACTAACTCTACTTTAAGTGACACTTTTACGAATAATTTATCAGCTAAATGTCCGTTTGTTCTAAATAGATAAAGGTCTCTTCCACCTTTTCCAGTCTCCTCTTTCATTCGGTATTTCTCGACTATAGGTTTCCTGCACCACTTTATTAATATCGTCCGCCTATCTCCTGTTTTGAACCGCGATTTCATCTTTTTTTTGGGAAAAAGGTAAGAATTCATTACAATTCATTGCTCCATTTCTTAGCTCCCCTTTATGTGTCTATTTATTCTTGTGAATTATTTATGTGACAATCTTAAACACAACTTTTACCAGTGGGAGGCTCCTTTTGCACAGGATGCCGGCTAGATTATGGGTATCACAACGGCGCCTATTTCTGATGTGAAGCAGTAATGTGTAAACTTTGCTGTGTTTCGGTCTGAAGGGCGCCGTAGCTAGTGAAATTACTGGGCAAATGAGACTTTACATCTTATGTCTCAAGGTGACGAGCGCAATTATAGTGCCGCTCAGAATTTTTGGACTTTTCAAGAATCCTGATCAGCACTGCATTGTAATGGGAAGGGCGTATCAATTACCATCATTTTCAACGCCTTGCTCGTCTTGTTTCTTATTTTCATAAAAAAAATCCTTTCTTTTCGTTTGTGTTGGTAGTAACAGTCATTTGTTTTCATTATTCGGGACGGGATACTTACTTATTTTCAAGTATTTGATACTTTCATAAAAAAAGTACATAGAAACAGACAGGCTAAGCTAGTAAGAATGTTAACAATTAAGTACCCGCAGTAAATGTCACATAAAGCAAACAATACAAATACATTGAACACGTGCTATAAGGGACAATTATCTTCGCTTTAGCTATGCATTACATTGCTCGTTGATGCAAGATTATTATAACCCTGGCGCAATATATTATAACAACTCAAGATACAGAATTCCATAAAGAATATAAAATAATAAAAGATACAGTGTTTCTCAATTAATTATAGATATTATTATATTATAATTGTAGTAACTACGATCTGATACGATAAATGCAAATTTTACCAGTGGGAGGCTCATTTGCACAGGATGCCGGCTAGATTATGGGTACCAAAACGGCGTCTATTTCTGCCGTGTAGCAGTAATGTATAAACATTAATGTACTTCTATAGGAAGGGCGCCATATATAGTGAAATTCTGGGCAAATGAATCTTTAACATTTTATGTCTCAAGGTGACGAGCACTATTGTAGTGCCGCTCAGAATTTTTGGTGTTCTCAAGAATCCTGAGCGGTACTGCATTGCAATGGGCTGGTCGTATCAATTACCATCAGCTGAACGTCCTGCTCGTCTCGTCCCTTACTGTTATAAAAAAATCTTACCGCCTTCCACGGCTTCATAAAATGTATATTCTAATGGCAGGTGCTTGACACCAGCCTATAGGGGATAGCATTACTAGGCTACTTCACGCCGGTTTTCTGTGTGAGTACGTGGTACTAATCCGGCCAGTTTTTGCTGCCGTCATAAGATAACAGCGTCCCCTTTCTTCTTCTTACTTACCCGTGGGCAGGCACTTGCCTGTTCATTTTCGTTCTAGAGATGCACAGCGCAAAATGAGAACAATTTTAACAAGCTGCAATAGGTCTGTTTCATCTATCACAATTAAATTATGAAAGTATGTTATTTATAGAGTTTTTACCATAAGAAATACGAATTCGATACGTACTAATTTGTTACAAAAACATTAGAATTATGGATATTTAAAAAATTAAAATCCCAGTTTTTTTACATGTATGTTATGTGACCGAAAACGCCGACCACCATTTAGTCACATAGCAGAAACAATATGTTTTAGTAACACACCATGGCATCTATACGGACTATGAAAGGCCATTTTTATTTTTATAAAAATCAATATGAATTACGCTGCACATTTGACGTTTCTTTTTTTATGTATTATGACGTCACGATCATGGCGGCTCCTGTTTTGACGCGACTATTTATCATTTAAATTTAAAACAATTTTTCTTAGCATAAAGTGAAATTCTTTTGAGGAATTGAAAATACCAGTTGACTATCGAATCTTTACGACCACTTTTGACGATATTTTAAAAAATCTAAGAATAGCCTATTGAAGACAATATCCATAATTGTTGTATTAGTGTGGACATAATATGTCGACATACATATACTATTTGTTAAAAACTTGTTTCTAAACAGAACATTGTTCACTTTCAATTATATATTCGATTACCGATGTAGAAAGAAAACTAATTTAAATCAATTTTTTATCAAGCTACCGCATTGAAGTGGTTAGATAATATCACGATTTACAATGATTGCAGCGTAGAGATAACCTAAGCCGATATGTAATCTCAACCACAAGAAATGTGCTCGAATTATCTATAAGAAGATATAAAAATAACTCTACATTAAAATAATTCACAAAACCTAATATTATATATACTTATGTATGCGAGGTCAATTTAATATTGATTAAAAAAATTCTGTCTTTATTTGGATGTTTTTTCGTACACGATAATCTTAGAAACATAGTAAAAGTAATTATTTGTATATCCATAATTGCTGATTTGGTCAACTGTTTGATGAAATCCATTTCGAATTGAAAGAACTACTTAAATGTAGAAAATATTTTTTATTATTATTTATAAGGCAATATTTTTCAATGCTGAATCGTAATAAAATAAAAATAAAGAAATTGTCAAAAAAATATTACATTTAGCTTATCATTTAGGGGTATGAAAAAAAGATGGTGGCCGATTCTCAGACCGACCTCAGATAAATACTCTAACAATAAAAATAAACAAAATATTACATTTGAATTTGGAATCTGTCATTTTTATATTGTTCATTGAGTTTTCTCATTTTGACGCCAATACATTGTACAGTATGTGATATTCAGATTTGGAGTGGGGTGATAAAGAGAACCAAATCGCTGTGATTGCATTACACAAAGTAGGTATGGAGCCAAATGAAATTTTTAAAACTCTCCATACGCTTCGTATTAGTATAATGTATGTGTACCGGGCTATAAAAAGATACAATGAGACCTCCTCTGTTTGTGACAGAAAAAGATCTGGCCGTCCACGTAGTGTTCGTATGAAAAAGGTGGATAAAGCAGTAAGGGAAAGAATTCGAAGAAATCCTATCCGAAAGCAAAAGATTTTATCTCGGGAGATGAAGATAGCACCTAGAACCATGTCGCGTATTTTAAAAGATGACTTAGGACTTGCAGCCTATAAGAGACGTACTGGTCATTTCTTAACTGATAATTTAAAAAAGAATAGTGTGGAAAAATCGAAACTACTACTGAAGCGGTACACAAAGGCAGGTCACGGAAAATTTTTGTTTACGGATGAGATTTTTTTTACAATTGAGCAATATTTTAACAGACAAAATGACCGTATTTATGCTCAAAGCTCTAAGGAAGCTTTTCAATTAGTCTACAGAGAGCAACGTGGGCACTATCCGACTTTAGTGATGGTTTGTTGGGGTTTTACCTATGAAGGTGTGGCTGAGCCATACTTTTGAGAAAAAGTTATCAAAACATCGGCACAAGTGTATCAAGATACCATTCTTCAGAAGGTAGTGAAGCCCCTTAACAACACCATGTTCAATAACCAAGAATGTCCTTTCAGCAAGACTCGGCGCCGGGTCATAAAGCTCGGTCTACTCTGTCTCGGTTAGAAACGAACGTTTCAACTTCATCAGAGCTGAAGACTGACCATCGTCTAGTCCCGATCTTTATCCGCTGGATTATGATTTATGGCCAGTTTTAGAGAGTATGGCTTAGTCTAAACGCCTTGATTGTTCGATAGGCAGTGAACAATTTTCTTTTCCATTGATAACTGGCCTCAACGTTTAAAGAACTATATTGAAGCCTATGGAGACCACTTCAAATAAGCTTTTTATATTTTAATATTGTATATATATGTATTAAACTGTAAATGTGATTTGCTACAGAATTTTTTTTCCTTTGTTTTTTATTTATGGCAAGGCTAGGTAATAACCTATTTTAAATGGATATGCTACCATAATTTTAACTTCATTTTCACAGCCGAAATAGCTCAGTTGGGAGAGCGTTAGACTGAAGATCTAAAGGTCCCTGGTTCGATCCCGGGTTTCGGCAAGATTATTTATTTTATTTTAAAATTTGTTTAAAACGCTACTTTTTTTATGAATAAATTTGAAAACATTTAGATTCATTAAATTTGTTTATCTTTTCATTATTGATTTTATTTTATTCTTAACTTTTTATGCTAAGATACAACAAACAGGCGCAACTGTATGTGCGTGTTTTTTTTTTATTTATGACCATGTTATATTTTTCTTTTTTTTTTTACATCTCATTCATTTTTCTTGTCAATGACTTGAATTTTTAGGTGTCTTTCTTTCGTACCTTTTTTAACTCCGAGCTGTGAAATAAACGAAAGTCAAACAAAATCTTATCCAATACAATAATGTATAATTATTTGGTAATTTTGCAATTTTACCAGTGGGATTATTTGAAGTAGGTGCAATGTTACCCGCGGGATTATTTGAAGTAGGTGCAATGTTACCCGCGGGATTATTTGAAGTAGGTGCAATGTTACCCGCGGGATTATTTGAAGTAGGTGCAATGTTACCAGCGGAATTATTTGGTAATTTTGCAATGTTACCAACGGGATTATTTGGAGTAGGTGAAATGTTACCAGCGGAATTATTTGGTAATTTTGCAATGTTACCAACGGGATTATTTGGAGTAGGTGAAATGTTACCAGCGGAATTATTTGGCAATTTTGCAATATTACTAGTGGGATTATTTTGAGTTTTTGCTATGGTACAAGAGGAATTATTTGGTTATTTTAGAATGTTCCCAGAGGATTTATATGGTAATTTTTCAATGTGTTACCAGAGAGATTATTTGCAGTTTTTGCAATGTTACCAGCGGGTTTATTTGATGTTTTTGAAAAGTTACCAGTGGAATTATTTGGTAATTTTACCACGTTAACGGGTTTTTTCGGAAATTTCCATGTTACCAGCGGGATTATTACGAGGTTTTGCAATATTAACAGCGGAGTTATTTGAAATTTTTACAATGTTTCCTAAGTTAGCTGGATAACATAGAAATTTTACATTGCTTGCTGTTGGGATACGCAAAAAATATGCAATTTTCCCAGTCGGATTATCTGAAAAAAAATAAAATTATTCAATAGATGTATTGTAAAAAATATTTAATAGATCATTGGGGAATATATAATTTCTGTGCACCTGTGCATGTTTAATTAAATCATCATACAATTTGCAACAATTTCAGAGGTATTATATACAAAAATAATGATGCTCCACCGACAGCAGCTGTTAAATATCAGTTTATTTGTGACAAGTCGAAAACTATCTGAAGATACATAATGAGTGATTCGGGTCAATCTCTCACCCTTCAAAACACTAGACACATCATAAAGTTCAGATAGCCTTACCAAACGTATATTATCGTCGGTAAATCAGTGCAATGGTCCATTCCTTGTGCACGTGTACTCAACACTTGCCTGCACAACTTTTTTATTTCGACTTGACTTATTGTTACATCACGTTATTTAGTACTGATTCAGACACGACTATTAATTATATTAAGTTCAACCGTTTAAATAACGCAGTTCATTATATCTTCCTAAATTAAAACATTTCATTTTATAAACAATATGTTATGTTTTTAAAGTGATAACCCTCACTTCTAGAATTAATACACAAATAAAATTTGAAAAGCCACAACCTGAGAGTTGAACAAAGCATACAAGATTTTATAGCGATGCGTTACTTGAACGGTTGGCTCAGTTGGTTAGAGCTCCGGCACCGCATCGATCATAAAATTCTGTTTTTCAAATTTTATTTGTGTATTTCATTTTATTATAATTATATCTCTCTTCCTTACTATAAATGATTGTTAGTAGAGAAACCGTAATTACGTTCATCCAACACACACGAAGATATCTTTTCTATTTTATCAAAATTTCGTCATATTAATGATATACTGAAATTGTAAAAAATTCAAGTAGTAAAAATACCAAAATGATTTTGATCTTAAATTCAATTTTAATCATTGTTTACTGACAAACTGATTTATATTGAAAAATTTCTGCAAAACCGGCAGCCGAATTTCAGTACCTGATATGACGTTAGTCTTGGAGCCTTACAGTCCTTCAAGCTAAGAGGATAGTCTCACATCAAAGACCGGCTCGAATCTTCTATTGTATTTATATGCAATAAGATTTTTATAAAAAACTTTTTAATTAACATAGACCGATAGCAACAAAATTTGTACCTCCCCATGCACTGGTAACATTTTACAGTCATCGAATAGCATTTCATAGTTAGTATCTTTACTTGTATATTTAGTGGATTCATCTACCAGCATTATAAGAAACCTCTTGTGTATTTGTTATATATTATCTAAATATGTTTTAAATGTTCTTCCATAGCTAGCAAGCCTATATGTAGGTTAACTACATATTTTAATTTTTGAAATGACCCTAAAATCTACTTCAATTTATCACTTATATAGGATATAGAGATTATCCCCCTTATTCATAATAGTCTGCTAACTTAAACCATCGCTATTTCTCATTCTGTCTTCCTCTATTGACCTAAGTCAGAATGAGAAAAGAAACTCCGGCGGAAAAAAGCGGCTGTTTAAAGTAAGCGGACCATTATGAATAAGAATGAAATAATATGAATACAAGATCTATCATATTCAGAGTTGGACCTGTTCCTACCTATACAACCAATAAGTTATATACAGGCATAATTCTATAAAAACACTATCGAATTTTTGGGCTTTTATTTTACAACATCGTCTATCGATTTTATAATTAGTATATTGCGGACCCGAGAAAGTAAGATCTAAGACACGTGACAGACACGTGGCTTTACAGCCTGCTTCCACGATATGATTGATGTACAAATAAGTACTGACACATAACTAGCATATTAGTTCCAGCGGGGAACGTACATGCTGGTACAAAACATAATCACATTACTTTAAGGAGTTATAAAATGACTTACGTAAGAGCTACCGGCGATATTAAAATAGCCAATTTAATAACCACTATTATTAATATTTATAATTTTAATTGCCTTGCAAATCATCAGATTTAAATCTGTAATTTATTTACTATTTGATTAATTTATTGTTACATACACATATATACACTCGCGAGCAACCTAATTGACTCAATCAGTTACTGCGCAGTTATGTTTTTTTTAAATATCTACATAATATTTTATTTAAAAAAAAAACACACGCTTATGAAAAGCATGAGACTTACTCCCTTATTCATAATGGTCCGCTAACTTTAAACAGCCGCTTAGGAGTGTTTTTTCTCATTCTGACTTAGGTCAATAGAAGAAGACAGAGTGAGAATTAGCAATGCTTTAAGTTAGCAGACTATTATGAATAAGGGGGTTAAGCTATATATTGACACTATTATAGTAAGCAATTTAAGTAGACATTTAGGCAAACTGACTCATTACGGTACCAATGAGTTGTGCCACGACATATACCCCCCCACCCTGTAAAACCCTCCTTAACCGGTTTTTCTTATCTCCCACAAACACACAGCCGGTCCGAAGTTCGAGTCTCCTTAGGAGACGCCCCGCGACTGTAGTTGCGTAGTCTTTACGGCCTCCACTGCCCACGTCCTATCTCGCTGTAAAAGCCTTCAGGGCTAACAGCATAGAGGAGGTTTTTAGTCAGTAGGGGGTGTCCGCTTGCGCGAACACTCGAGTCCGACGTATGGGCCCCGTTTCGGGGCCTAAATACGTAAATTTTTACTCCTCTCGAAAAAAAAATCTTATCTTTCGTTTATGAGAACTTGACTTGCGCACATCTTCGGGTATATCATTAATTATTTAATAATTAATAGTAAACGCAGAAAAAATAAAATATGTTTCACGCATCATACAACGGCAATTTTTAGTAATAGTATATTTAATATAGCTCCTCAGCTATATAATAAACTACCAGCATCATTAGCAGACCAAAACTTAAATATTAAATCTTATAAAAATAAAATTAAAGAATTTTTATATTAATTTAAATATCATTCAGTAACAGACATGAATCTATAGTCATTAGAGTAAGTTAATTTAGATATTTCAAATTAATATTTTTACTAAGCAATTTTTATTTTTCACATTTTTATAATATTATGGTGGATAGACTTTTATGAATAATTTGGTTTTATGTTGTATGTTTTTCACTGTAAACTTAGAGTAAGAATTGTAAAATATTATTTTTGCATGCCTACCCGGCAGATTGTTACCACCTATGATTATAATGTAACACCAATGTACCCACTCAATCTAGGCAAATAAATGACTTGATTTGATTTGATTTGATTTGTTTCGACAAAACTATGGATACTTACGCCTGAAGAAGCTGCTCAAATTGTAGCCCCCTTACAAGAAGGTCTCATTCAGCGTACAAACGCTTATTTGAAGATGGCGTCGGGCGCGCAATAGGTGTTAGAACCTTTGATTCTTACCACATTTCGATACTCGCCACGGTTTCGGTATTCGAGTTCATATTTTTTATTTTCTAACGTCGGCAACGCGCTTTCGATTTCTCTGGTATTACAGGAGACGATAGGCCACGGTGATCAATTCCCAGGTGGTCCCAGACTGGTCGTTTTTTGATCACTCTCGTCAGTTATCGCAAACGCGCCAATAGAACTACTTCAAAATCGTTTTATAAATAAGCAATGTTTACTTTTTAAAGAATATTATCTATACTTAAGGTTAAGTTACCTTTTATTCCCTAGTATTTCTATGTTGACGATTTCCTAATTAAGTGGTAGTGATGTGTAGAATAAGTTGGCTCTAGCAAACCAAAACAAGGGCTCAACTTACCCTTTGTGACATTCGTCTGTACCGGTCCAATACATAAAGATATTTGAGTATTAGACCATAAGAGGAAGCGATTTAAATTCTATCCTACCTACTTTATGTCACCATTATATACGCATAAAAAAAATATTTCCAACCAGATTTTTTTTAGAGGTTTACTCTAAGAAATGATAAAGTGCTATAATCAAATCATTCTGGCTGTCTTTTTACTCGAGCAGCTTGTGGAGTTGTGAAAGGAGTATCGCGTGGGGCTTATAGCGTTCTACGTGTTACGTATAGGCCTTAAGGAGGCTGTTAGGGTTACCGTACCGTTGTAGGGCTCCTGGAATGTTTGCTGATGCATCAGTAGAAGGTTTCCATGCGTTAATGCGCAAAATCTGGTCTCCATATTGCAGCAGCATCAGCAGAATAAATGTTAAAAGTTCATAAGAAATATTGTTATTGATTCATTTGGGGTTTCACATATATTGGGGTTTAATTAAATGCTCTGAATTAAATAAAACCTAAAAAAATCTTTGTTTTGTGTAATATTAATATTTTTTTTATTCGAAAGCAGTTTCAAGGCTTACACATTTTATGCTCTATAGTTTTAAATTTCACTGTTGTTTATTTATACAACAAATACATAAATATTTATTTTATATCAGGCTAAAAGAATAATTACTATGTATTTGACCGCGGCGTTGTTTTTGGTAAACATTGTATCATCTTCGTTTCAAGCTGTTGCATGTTATTTTAATCGCTAATATCTTTTGACTTAAACTCAACTTGCCCCATGTAACTTCTCCCCAGGGTAGAGTTGCGTGAAATTTAAAATTTTTGCTATTCATTGCGGCTGTGAGCCGTCCGCCTGACACTCGCGCCTTCCACGTAGGGTCCAGTGGATGGGGTGACGGGTACATTCAAACACAGAAGTCTAAATTATAAGTAATAAACAAAATATTGTTTGGTTTAAATATGATTTTGATATAAGTTTGAAAAATATATGTAATCTTTAAAATATTATGATATATTTAACAATAGCACCAAAAACTGACACGTCTAAATGTCAGCATTGTGAAATCGCTTTAATGCATACAACCGATACGACATACATACAACGATATACAAGCAATAAAAAAACAAGAAATTTCGTAAATAGCCCAATAAGAATATAATGTACAGTTTTGTTAACTATCAAAAGTCGAGCTTATAATGCTTACTTATTGATAGTGAATTTAAGTTGCATCTATTATATCATTCGAACTCCTTAGCATGGGTTTACCGTGCGAATGTACAGTTGATCATGTTGTAGAGCGAACAACTCTAAGCAATACCTGATCATCATCAGCAATCTCCTTCAAAAAATAAATATAATGACGTCATTATGGATGAAAAAAAGGAAACTTCATTTTTAGGTATTATTTTAGACAATGAACTTAAATGGACATCACACATAAATGAGGTCTGTGGTAGAGGAAATAAATTTGTTTATGCCCTGAGGCGCCTACGAAAAATTACAGATTTAGGTACCACACTGTCAGCTTACCATGCTCATATTGCATCTATCTTGAGATACGGTCTTATAATTTGGGGTAATGGCGTAAACATCCAAAAAGCATTTATTGCACAAAAAAATGTATCCGTGCGATTTGTGGGGTAGGTCCGTACGAATCGTGTAGACCGCTGTTTATTAAACTGAAATTGTTAACCTTGCCGTGCCTATACATTTACGAAATAAGCATTTTTGTAAAGAGGCATAAATATCTTTTCACCACTGCCAAGGAAATGTATGACCGCGACCAACGATATCCAAATAGACTTGTTTACAAAAAAGCACCCAGGACTACTTTGTTTACTAAAAATTGTAATGCCATGTGTATTCAAATATTTAATAAACTTCCCAATACTATTAAATAATGGTCCTTTTAAAACTTAATTATATCAATGGCTAATTAGTTACAATTTTTATGCTGTACCCGACTTTTTAAATTTGTGATTTTTTTTTTATAATTTTGTGTTTAACTTTGACTACATAATATGTATATGACATGTATATTTTGTGTAGATGCTAATGTAATGTAACAATGAAATATTATGTGCTGTAATCTTAGAATTTTATTATTATATAATGACATGGTGGTAATGTAATTTGCATGCCCTTTTTGGCTAATGTGTTGATTCGTATAGAATTATTTTGTTAACTTGTATACACACATTATGCAAATAAAGAATTATTATTATTATTATTATTATTCACTGTTTGTTTTTGTCTCTTTGCCTAACCTCTTAGTATACAGCTTTAGATGTAAATCCTAGAAAAAAACTTGCTGAAGATCTCGGAGAGGCGAAATATTTTAGTGCAACTCACAAAAATATTCAAATTTTTTCTATTATTTATAACATTCACACCTATCTCTACGGCATATAAGTGAACAACATAGTCAATTTTCTATAATTTAATGTTCAGTACTGTTACACACAGTACTCATGTTTTTTTATTATTGTAATTAATTAATATATTGACCGCTTCTGTCAACGATTGTACTTGCAAGCAGTGCACATAACTCGCATTCCCTGCAAGTTTTTGCAAATTGAGTTCGATCTAAAAACAAATGCCTCAGGGAAAGTGGGACCCTTTGTTATTGCACTCATATTAATTTAGCGTAACTAATATTTATGTTACGGCGATAGTCTGCTAGACCGTTTGTACATACAAAAACTCATTTTTGAGGACCTTATACAACAAAATGTATAAGAATTCTTTTTCGAATTAAAATATCTCTGGGTTCGGTGAAGAAAATAACTTTGAAGTGACCTTCAACTCCTCGTCACAGACATGCAAATATTACATATTTCCATCTACATCTATAAATATGGCGTATAGCGCGTATGAAATGAGCATACACTACTTTTTATAAGCCTGATTCGGGGGGGACAATACAGGAGATGGTCAGACAAACTTTGGACGATAGCAGGCAAGACATGGTATAGGTTAGCTAAAGATAGAAAAGAGTGGAAGAAATTGGAAGAGGCCTTTGTCAATAGACCACCAGATAGTGATAGATACTTATTTAGGGATAGTTTGTAAGTATATATGTAAATGATACTATCTGAATAAAGGCTATATATTATATTATAAGACTGATTCAAATATGTAGGTAAAAGTATACAAATATGTTTAAACTATTATGTGGCTTGAAGTGACCAATAGAATTAATAAAAATTCTTTTTTTGACTGTGCTTATGTTTATAAGTGCAACAGAAAAGCATTTTGGTTTTTTTTTTTTCATTTCCGTCGTACAATGTTGGTATGAATAACATATTAGGTATGATTTGATATATAGACACTGTTTCTCTATTTGAAATGTTATGAATGTTCATAGGCACATAAGTGAATTTACTAGAAACTGTCACAACCATAATGTTAACACCAGGAACAGACATAGGCTTGCCTACTACTCGGCTAAGTCGAGTTGGTAATTCTTTTATGGGCGATGTATATGCTTTTACGACAAGATCCCAGAAAATTATCAAAACAAAAATATTACGTTATTCAAAAGGATTGTTAAAAAACGTTTGTGTGGTAAAGGTTGCTATAACATAAATGACTTTCTTAATGATACTACTACAGATTTGGAATGTATCAACTGCCCTCAGGCTATTAAATAATAAGTTTAATTGTACAATATTACTTTGTAAAAATATTATTTGTCGAAAAAGAAGCCCGCCGAGTTTGTTGCTTCTCAGGTCTGAGGCATTCGTTTTGGAATGTTTGGTAGTTTTTGACTTACAATAAGTGATGTCACATCCTATTTTAACTAAAAATATTTGTTTTCGAATTTGCTTTTGGGTAATGGGTATGAATTGTAGACTGATGCCTTTAAAGGTGGGATAGAATTTATAACTAAAATAGTTAAAGTTCCAGCCCTAAAGTTTCTAGTACCTACCGAATAATAAGATAGAAAAGTTAAGTTCCCTTTAAGTATTTAAATGTTATTAGGGATTTTCGAAATCTTGTTATCAAATATATATATAATGAATTTAATAAATATGTCCTAAATAAGTATGATAATATTAAGAGATAAGTCTCTAAAAAATTGCTTGCGAAACTTAATGCGCAAAATTTTAAATTCGAATTGGAAATTATAGAACGGGCGATCTAAAAAATCAAAATGGCTACCGCATTAATTGTATCATTAAATAAAGATTTGCTTACGCAACAAGATTTCCCAGAAAAATTGCCACGCGCCATCTTTAGTCACACCATAGATTACCAAAAATTAATACCGCGAAATTCGCGAGTCAACGCACACAAAAAGAAACTTTATACACTGTTGACAGAGTTGATATAAGTTTGAACATTGCTTTTATAAGCATGAAATAGATAAATAACATTGTCTATGGATATGGCAATTGGTATATCTGTGGGGCGTGTTAAACGCGTGTCTTTCGTTATCCAATTTTACCATGAATTATGAAATATAATATCACCATTTCGTATTTGTTATAGTATTATTTTCTTGTTAAACGATTGTTATCTAAGTGTTAAAGTAAATTTTACCGGTTAAATTGGACATTATTCACTTCGGAGTAAGGTCACGAGCGATCTAAATGCATTAAGATTCATTCCTCTTGGATCTTTTTGTGCTATCGTCGAACGAACTTGTAAAGAACATCATCAAATTGTAATTTTCACCTTACTGTATGTTCTATTTAAAATAGCATATTATATCTACTTATATATATAGCTAAGAAAACATTTTGGATGCTATTCTGCTGGTAGCTAGGCGCTGTGGAGCGAGGTCTACGACCGCCGTGACGTCATTACACTACAATAACTTATTATGGTGAGAGCGGGCCTCTGGGTGGCGCACGATGCTATGACGTCACGGGAGTATACGCGCCATATGAAATATATATGTATATATATTTATATATCGCGCCAATGAAAAATATCTTAAGTTCATACATTGAACGCTTGATTTTACTGAAACAAAATCTATTATATTACTCACGGACCAATAAAAAAAAGATGGACTCCGCGCCGTGCTATTAGCAAGTGAAGCACCTTAATGCTAGTGTGTGTGCGGTTACGGGGTATACCAGATACACAAGTTTTTCTCGCTTAAATAATCATATATCCACAAATACTTTTATAGTATTGTTTTTAAACTTTATCACAACGCACGACGGCATTTTTAAAATATTTTATTGCGACGCAAACTGATCTGTCACAGACGATGGCAAATCTCATAATGGCGGCCGATAGGCCTGTATTTGTGTAAGTGTATGCGGGGGGCTATGTATTTACACGTTTACCGGCTTGTTTTGGTGCCTCACTGTTATGTAAGGTGACACGGAGTCCTTCTTATTTTACTCGTCCGTGATATTACTAGATTTATTATAACGCTCAAGTTTTGACAGACTTACGGCCATTCCCAATATTCAGTCTATATCCGGTTGTGGCCTACTTAAAAAAAATCGTATCGTTGGCTTTTCTGTCCCAATAAACTTATCGACGGTAACTCATTTTATCCGTACACGCTTACCAGGGATAGAAGTTTGTATGGCAATTGCAACAGTGAACTGGCGATAAGAATGACTTATCTGGTATATTGGGACAGCTTCAGATTATTGACAGCTAATTACTGACAGTAGAAGGTAGTAATTTATCTCTATCTGTAGATAGTATATTGGGCACATCCATTAGTGATAATATTAATTGCTGGTTTAACATTCATATTCAATAGATCTGTGTGAGTCTTAAGTGTTCGAGCTGTATGGTTTCGAGACACTAATTCGCTCTCAAACATCAGAATAGTTCAATTCTCGCCCCCCACGTATGCAATAGGTTTGTGTATAAGACATGCAAAATGAATAAATGAACCTAGCTCATGGGTGAATAAGTCAGAAATCAAATCAAAATATTAATAACACTATTATAGCAGCAACCCGGACGTTACACAATTGTGGTAGTGATGATGATAAAATATCTGCTAATGAGAATTTTATAGAAATAATATCTATCAACGAGTTTTCACCAGCCAGTATCAAGTAAACATAGGTAAAGTATACATTAAATAACATTGCCAGTGGGAGGCTCCTTTGCACAGGACGCCGGCTAGATTATGGGTACCACAACGGCGCCTATTTCTGCCGTGAAGCAGTAATGTGTAAGCATTACTGTGTTTCGGTCTGAAGGGTGCCGTAGCTAGTGAAATTACTGGGCAAATGAGACTTAACATCTTACGTCTCAAGGTGACGAGCGCAATTGAAGGGCCATTCAGAATTTTAGGGGTTTTTCAAGAATCCTGAGTGGTACTGCATTGTAATGGACAGGCGTATCAATTACAATCAGCTGAACGTCCTGCTCGTCTTGTCCCTTATTTTCATTAAAAAAAAAATATTTCCATGAGTTTCAAAAAATTCATTACGATTAGTTAAGTTTTGGAGGGTGAAACCCTGATTTTATGTTTAAGTCAAATCCTACTACTATTGTCTCAACCACGTAAGCCTAAAATAAATATTGATTTAGAATTCTTAAATCTGTGAAAGGCTTCAGCTTATTTTGTCTCTAAATCATTTAATATCTACACCTTCAGTATTTGACTAACGGCCGTTTTCAATAACCTATCTATCCTTAGTTTAACCTACGGATATATTGCTGTCACACACCGTTTAATGACAATACAAGATAAGAATGGATCCATAGTTATGTCCAATATAGTTATAGTCCAATGCTATGCTAAGTTAAACTAAGGATAGATAGGTTATTGAAAACGGCCTAATGATGAACAGTTTGACTTGTAAAATCATAGAAATCAAAGCAGGCTTAACTAAAAAATGAATAATACGAATTTAAGATAGAAAATTATGTTTTTATTATAAGTACAAAACAAAAAACGCGAGAAACACCAAAATTAGTTCCCGATGACAGTTCAAAAATTTATTACAATATCTAATAGGCCGACGATATTGCCTTTAAGGTGCGTCTGCTGCAAGGTAAAAAACCTGCCTTTGTGGCACAGACAAAATAGATTATTCACTCTGAATTACTGTTTTTGGACATGCATAAGTGAATATCTTAATTGTTTTAAACTACGAGGATACAAATAATTTTAAATGGGAATAATTACCAGTGGTAGGCTCCTTTCCACAGGATGCCGGCTAGATTATGGGTATCACAACGGCGCCTATTTCTGCCGTGAAGCAGTAACGTAAACTTTACTGTGTTTCGGTCTGACGAGCGCCGTAGCTAGTGAAATTACTGGGCAAATGAGACTTTACATCTTACGTCTCAAGGTGATGAACGCAATTATAGGGCCGTTCAGAATTTTTGGGCTTTTCAAGAACCCTCAGTGGCACTGCATTGTAATGGGCAGGGCGTATCAATTACCATCAGCTGAACGTATTTTCTGTTCCTTATACGTATACAACAACACGACAAATACCCAAACATAGATATAAAGGAGGATCTAATAGGATGCTGATTAAACGCAGAAAATTTAACTTGATTGTCCACAAATCTAGGCAACCATACCCATAAAAATGTAAAACGGCTATCCTAAATAGATCTGATGATGTGTAGACGTAACAGGCTATTGGTAAGCCTCCAAACGACGTCAAATGATAACTTAAGTCCAACTAGGATGGTAGACCCTGAGCCCCTCCCTCTGCCTCTTTTGACGAGGCACAGCACATTACTTCAGTATATATTATTATTGTAAAAAATATGAAAAAATCCCATATCGAGCCTTTCTATCCTGTTTGCAATAAACACATGTGCTGTAATGATTTGAATACAATCACATGAGTCAAAACTGCTACTAGCGCCACAGTGGCGGTGATGTAAAATGGAATTAGTTTATTAGGGGCATATAATAGAAGTCTAAATATTTGAATACTATAAGTAACAAAACCACGACGTTTGACCACCAGAAGATCATAACGAAAACCTTTTCACAACTAGAAACTATAGCATCAACTATCAAAATATATATTTTTATTGGTAAGTCATCATATTTCATTTAAAGTTTCTTAATATATTCATATACAAGTTCCTAAATATCCGTAGCGTTGCAAGCGTACGTGGAAATGTAATGTTATTATGTATATAGGAGATAGTCCTCCAAGGATTAATAATAATTAGGTAACATTCTTCTTTAGATCTCTTTCAAATTTCAAAAAATTCGTCTTCAAAATTGTTTGCTAAAACAACTAGCAATTTTTGAAGGGTTGTAGTGCATTGAATTTTGCAAACTCTTGACCAGGAACACAATAGCAAATACCAAAAAAAACACTTTCGCTCAATTCTCATGGACAGGTAGAAGTAAAATGTATCCTGGCTTGAATACAATATCACGCACAAACTATTAGCTTGAAAAACATTCATTTACAAGTTCTATATCCGAAACCGTAGCGCCACAGTATAGCGGCTTCTTTTCTCACAGCAGGACACCACAGCTTTCGGTATTAAATTCCCGTATGGCATGTTTATTCATTTCGGGCAACGCTCAGATTATTTTCTACTACAATTTTATGATAATTGTGCTTGTATAACGGCTAATGAATTATTCGGAGCCGTCGTTAATGTGACAATTGTGGTCGAGGTAACAGCTAGGTGATGGTGACAGGTATTCGTGCGTTTTGCTGTTAATACTGATATGTGACGTAAGAGCCTTTGATATATATTTTTCCGTTCTTTATAATATTGTATCGGCTCTACTTGATATTATGTTTTTGGCGTTAGTTTGATAGTAAGGTGAAAAACATCGTAGTTAGTTATTTTTTATAGCTAAGAAGTGACGATACAAACAAAATGTTAACTTGATGGTAAGAGATGCGACTTACTTATTGTGGCCGGTGAGTTTCTTGTATGTTCTTCTCACGAGCTCTAGTTTTTGCAAACACTATTTAAATTTAATATTTTTAATGGCGATACAAAAGCTTAAGTGTATTTGAATAAAGTTTGCTTAGATTAAGGCGAGTGTTACATATTTAAATAAAGGATGTAATTGGACAGAGACTGTCCACTTGAAAACTTCGAGATCTGAAAAGTTCTCAAAACATCGCGCTAACTAACACAATAATAAAAAAAATATTGAATTAGGCGTTACTTTGCGGAAATCCATAATTATACAAATGATTTAAGTTTTCTTTAGTGTTAATTCCGCAATCTGGCACGAGCCAGATTTTGGCGAGACAACACGTCCTGAGGATGGCTCGTGTAGACGCGAAACACGTGTCGAATTGTTTTAAAAACAAATATTGGCGGAATTAACACTAAAGAAAACTTAAATCATTTGTATAATATAATAATAAAAATGTAACTTTTACGAAAACTGTTATGTAAAACATTTACAATTACAGATTAATCACAATTACATTTCAAAAGCGTTTTATTTAAATATAGTTGATTTGCCTTTATTTTGGCGGTATATTGAAAACCGGAAAATTTGAGCGACACCACATTTGCGCACGTCGTCTAGAGGCAACAGTCAGGTCTTAGTAGCCAACTAACTACTAGTTTTAGTGAGTTACTGTGAAAATCGGTGTATCTCTTATATTTTGTTCTGGGTGAAATCCCTTATTGATCGTTTATTCCGCTAGAGTGGAAACTTCATTAGCGTAGCTGCCTACCAAAAAAATACCCTCGTCTCTTGTGGTGTTGTTAAACTAATATTTAGTAGATATATAAATATTTGGTAGATATTAATAAAATATAAATTGTGCTCTGACAAATGACTCGGCGGTAGAATAACCTGTTCTAAAGCGGTTTGTAAAAAATTGCTATGTTTGCAAATTTATTATGAATACATTTATGTTGTCGTATAGACACCTAGTAAGACCGTCCCTTAAAAAAAATTATAGCAATAAGTTTAACATATTCAATGATAATTTACCTATTCAGTTGTTACTAAAATTATTTTTAAAATTAAGTTGTGACGTATTCTTAATCAATTAAAAGGCATAAAGGCATTTATTTTCTCAAAATTGATTCCTTTAGAATTCTTATTGATGTCATTTCTAATAACTACTAGATACTACTACCGCTTCGGAAACAAATGGCGCTCTGAGAAGAAGAAAGAAACTCTCCCAGCATTCTTTATTTGCGCTCTTTTCAATAAAAATATACAATATTGTACAGTCATTTCTATCGCTATAAAATAATCACAATCTAGTCCCAGGCTGTTCGATCATTTAGATATTCAGCAGTGGAGTAATAGGATTTACGACAGAGCCATTTTTTTATAAAACATTTAAATTTATTTATAGATAATGCCTGAACAGTGCCTGGGACTTTATTATAGAAGTGTATACATTTACCCTTAAAGCTATTATGTATCTTATGAAGCCTACTAGAATTAGTTACAAGCAATCCCTTATTTCTAGTGTTATAATAATGAAAATCATTATTAAGAGCAAAAGGTGACGATTTTTGTGAACATATTCTTTTTGTAAATGTACACTTATGTAGTTTTTATGCTTATTAGACGTACTTCTATCTTTATAGGCTAATATGATAAATAAATTAAAATTAAATAAATACTTGATATTATAATATTGTTTATAACTTAGTTGACTCTTAGACTACAAGATAAGCATCATTTTCTGCACCCTGTTGCATGTTAGGCATCAATATGAATAGTTTTTTACTAGGCAAACAGTTTAATATATTTCTTTATTAAATATTATCAAAATTTAGATCTAAGTTTTTAATTATTGTCGGTGAATAGCACTACTATCATGTCCAAGTTACGTCAGTTGGTGCTGGGGCTGCTGCTTCGACTGCCGAAGACAGCAAGCGTCGCAAATATGTTGGTCTCAGTGAGTCATACATCTTTGTGCCGTTTGGTGTCGAGACACTTGGCCCGTGGGGCCCAGAGGCGCGGAGAATGTTCAAAATACTATCTTCGCGCCTCAATAAGGCTACTGGAAACCCAAGCGCTGGCAGCTATTTCGGTCAACGGATCAGCCTTGCTATCCAACGCGGTAATGCTGCCAGTATTCTTGGTACGCTTCCACGTAATGATAGTTTTAATTTTATGTAGTCGTAGTATTGTAAATATAGTTATAAGATTTGTTTTCATTAGTATTATATATCATTATTATAATGAATGTTTATATAAGTAGGTAAGAAATTATAATAAGTACAAGAAGTTTTAGCTTTTTTTAGCAATTTTTAGTTTTACTTCGGCGTTTAAGGCGCGGTCGTACCTCAATATACACAAAAATTGGTTTATTAGAGAGTCTATTACAACATAACGCAATGAAAATATTCCGACGCAAAAAATACAGTGCACAAAGAAGGACTTAAAGAAAATTTTTACCCGAACAAAATTTACATATAAGTTTATATATCCAATAAAAAATTTGGAATTTGCTTCCCAAAAATAACTTTGGAGTCAATAATCTCCGAATTTTCAGCTATAACAATTTAATATATTAATTTTGAATAAACAAAAGAAAATCAGTAAAATACAGCTTAGCCACATGATCAACACAAATATTGTAGGGTTGGTTGTAGCGTTTACAATCCTAGTCAGTCCGCGCCATGTAAGCTATCAAATGTATAATTTAAAATATTAATTATGCATATTCCCTAATATTGAAGCTCCTTGTTTGGTCGACGACGGTGTTGATCATTGAAAACAGTCTTTTGAGCTTAATGTTTTGCTATTTAATATAAATTATATTTTACTGTCTGATACGATCCTAGCACGTTCCTGGTTATGATTTGCTACAGTGGGCAGACGCCTTTATAACAAAAGTAAGATTTACCCAGTGTAATACAAGAGTTCCTGTCAAAACTAAGGAAAAAGTAATGAATCGATGTAACAAAGAGTTGGGTAATTATCAGTTGCGTGGAGCCCGAGCCCTTCATCCATCCATCCATCTTAGCTCATTGACGTGCGTGGATGATTTACGATGGGTGGATGTCAGTTCATCTCCACCTAACATTATCAATGTTAAACTACATTTATTAATGAATTGTTTATACAATGTCTTAAAACTCAAATCTTGTATATGTAATGAGACAAATAACAAAATTTCGGCTATAATTAAATTTATTCAGTATTTTGTTGAATATGAGAAAAAATGGTCAGAAGAAAGCTCATGGTCGCTCAGAGGGAAAAGGAGAGGGCAATGCTCGGAGTTTCTCTGCGAGATCGAATCAGAAGTGAGGAGATTCGTAGTAGAACCAAAGTCATCGATATAGCCCAAATGATAGCGAAACTAAAATGGCAGTGGGCAGGACAGGACACATAGTTAGACGTACAGATGGCCGTTGGGGCAGTAAGGTCCTCGAATGGCGACCATGTACCGGAAATGTAGTGTTGGTAAGCTCCCACAAGATGGGCAGGATCTGGTCAAGATCGCCGGAATATGTTGGATTAGGGCTGCGCAGGACTGATCGTCAGCCACGATCTCCAGATAATTGGGGGAGGCCTTTGTCCAACAGTGGACGTCTTCCAGCTGATGATAATAAGAAAAAATGCGCGTATGCCTCTTTGCAAGACCAATGAGAGGAATATTGGTACGCCACACTTACATCTAGACATTGCTATTGTGGAGATCGGCGGTAGAAAAAGCTGACGTTTCACAACGATAAACGACCGAGCTGTTGACAGAGTTCTAGATCACTATTAAACAATATCTATAATGTTTCAAAATATAAAATTTAAACTTTTTTTTCTCTACACAAATTATCTTGCCCCAAATTAGGCATAACCTGTGCGATGGGTTGCAAGACAACGATATATTCAATACAATATACTTACATAAACAAACATATATACATCCATGACTGGGAAACAAACATACATATTCATCATATAAATATTTGCACCTACCGGGATTCAAACCCGGGACCTCTAGCTTAGTAGGTAGTAGGTAGGTCACTAACCATTGTCTATGAAGGTCGTCAAAATCTTCTATAGAGATAGATAGATAGATAATTCAAATCGGTCAAATGAATTAAGCTCATTAATAAAATATCAGTTATTAATTACACTATTTACCATCACTTTGTAAAACTTTTATTTCAATAAGAAGAATTGGCAACTTCATTGGTACTCGTTCAAATTAACTAAAGCTTTTACCGTTTTTTTTGGCATTTGATGTCAGTATCAATAAATCACACACTGGTCGCGCTTGTTAATGAACATGAACGACTCGCCCTACGACTCCGCCACAAGCATTGATATATATAAGCGAGTGTGACTAATTATAGTGTGAATTATTGTTATTAATATTGAGGGGAGTAGCAGATAAATCTGTAGATCAATTGTGGAGGGCTCTTAGGTATGAGATGGACCCGACCAGAAATGAAAGCAGTTCTTCATGAGCTCTCGAGTACAATATTATGTTGTCGTATCGTAATTTATCATCTAACCTTTCTATTTTATATATTTGTGGACAATTTCTAGAGACTAATCTCTATCCTCTTGTTTGATGTAATCAGTAATAACATAATTAATGAATTATTAAAATTACTACAATATGTACATACATATTGTAAGAAGAAGAGCACATCACATGATGTGCTCTTTTTCTTTAGCTAGAACAATAGATGTATCAATATAGAATTAATATCACACTCATGAACCCAATCTTAAAAATGTTTAGAACACACAAATAAAATTTGAAAAACAAAATTTTTATTAACGATGCGGGATTCGAACCCACGACCTCCGGCGTTCCGTGCCGGTGCTCAAACCAACTGAGCTAACCGTTCGAGTACCGCCTGGTTATAAAATTCTGTTTGCTTTGTTCAACTCTCAGGTTGTGGCTTCATCTACAGGATCTACTTTACAGTTGATAACCTGCTCAACCCCAATATTTGCATATTAGGAAATTGACTTGAGATGTCGCTTTTGTTTTTCAAATTTTATTTGTGTACTACTGGACCCAACAGACGTTGTCCTGTCGGAAATTTCGGACACACGTCTTAAATTTGAAAAATCGGTCCATCCGTTGGGAGGAGTCCACTTAAATACACATGAGCAGGATAATTATATTATATCGACGGAATTGAGAATCTAAACCAATCTCAAATCCTTTTGAATACACACAGAAAGTTTCATTAGAATCGGTCCAGCCGTCTAGGAGGAGTTCAGTGACATACACACGCACACAAGAAATATATATATAAAGATTAATACTAGAAGTGGGGGTAACAATTTAAAAACATAATATATTGTTTACGTTTAGAACACGTTACGTTAAGAACAGTTTCGCTATTATCCATTCACGAGCGGGTTAAATTTTTGTTGCAATGAATATAAGGAGCAGAATAAACAAAAAAAATGGACTAGAGGAGCTAAAACTATTTTATGGCCTTGATTATAATAGGTACAACGGTAATATTTTTATTTAAATATTTAACGTACAGACGTGGCACGTTAATGATTTTACAATATTATAATCATTTTCCTTTTTATTAAATACTAGCTGACCCGGCAAACGTTGTTTTGCCATATAATGCCTATATTATAGCCTGTACATCATTTTGTTCTATTGTCAATAGTTTTTGCAGCGCACGCAAAAATAGGTTTTCGATTTTACACCTTGTGTTACAAAATAGCAATTTTATTACGGATCCCTAATTTTGAAAAAAAAACATAGCCTATAGCCTTCCTCGATAAATGGACTACCCAAAACTGAAAGAATCATTCAAATCGGACCAGTAGTACCAGAGATTAGCGCGTTCAAACAAACAAACACTGCAGCTTTATAATATTAGTATAGTAAATATCTATTGACCATTTTAATAAGATAATTAAAACTTTTGTGAGTTATTATTAACTGTATTAAAATCGGCTATCAAAGAAGACCTCCGAATGGTCCAAACTTCGGTCGGTAGCAACACCGATGAATCGGAGAAAAGTCAATTTAATTTACTCCGAAACCAACTATAATAGAGAGAAAGAGAGAGAGACACATACATCATATTCATATATTAAATAATCGAATTTCGTGTTACGTTACTTTTAAAAAAGAAAACATTGTGAAGAATTGTGATTGTTATGCTAAATTAATTTTAATGTATGCTTATTTGCTAATTAATCATTTATTCTATTCTATTATTATATGAAATATATAATATTATAAAAAGATAGTTGACAATTCATAAATATTTTTTTCAGCTTTTTTTTTCACATTTATGAGTGTGGGGAAAAGTAAAATATACGCATAATTTTAAGATGTCTTAGTAACGCTCAGTGATATGTCCTGCCTGTCGCAATACACTGCTATATTACATTGAGAGAAAAAAAGCTGACCTAGTAGGTAAATTTTTCATCATACTGAAACACAAATAGTACCTACATGATATCTATTTAGCCCGGCCTCCACTGCAAGAATGGCCACATACCACATGGGGACTCTTCTCGTTCTATTTAAAAAAAAATTAACAAAAATACTTCAAAAACACTATTCCAAAACAATAGATATAAAATGCACTAAAAAGTATAAAAATAATTGCGTTTTTTTATACAATCTAATTAATTCATGTAATTCTAGTATCGATTATTGTTAATTTTGGAATCGGTGTCCTCCCGCTGCAGCCCCGCTCCGCCTCCTGACGTCGCGCGTGCGACTCAAGCACATCGCACCTATAACTATGTATGTATGTAGCTACTAAACTACCTTGGCTGACACCGACTTGAGGTAACAAACATAGAAAAAAACATACTGACGAATTGAGAATTTCTTCCTTTTTTGAAGTCGGTTAAAAACTTATTTAAATCCAAGCCCAGAAATACGTTTCCATTGTTGAACCAAAATATTTTCTTGCAATCGTAAAGTTAGACTAAAAAATTAACATGTCTCGCCAATGGTAAGCTAATGAAGAAATACTTTTTGAGTGCCCACAAATGATCTCTAATTACCTATAGAAATGTAAAATTCTACAGATAAAACATGGACTTTCACACCATTCGTGACCCCTACTATATGTTCCGGTGAGTTATGAACTTCTGTTAAGATCGAGATTTATTCATTAAATTCATCTCAACTGTTTTCCGGGTATTCTAACTTCTTTAACTATTCAAAGTCAAACTCATATAAAATATTTCTTTTAAATTACTGAATCTAATATATGTTCGGAAAAGGCAGAGCTCGTGAGAAGAACATACAAGAAACTTAACGGCCACTCTTTACCATCAATAGAATTAATTATTAACATCATCTTTGTGCTGCAGAAGAGGGCTGTACGTGCAATTTACAATATGGGTCCCAAAGAATCACTCCGTGAAAAATTTAAAGAGATAAGTATAATGACCGTCACTTGTCAATATATTTATGAAAATCTGATGTACGTGCACAGGAATATTGACTTGTTTAAGAAAAATAGCGATAGTCATAAGTTTAATACTAGGAATAAAGATAAGCTTGCTGTTACCACTACCAGGCTCCATAAAGTTGATAAATCATTTAAAGGGCAATGTATACGCTTTTATAACAAACTCCCAAGTGATATGCTTAATCTGACAATAAACAAATTTAAAAATTCAATTAAAGGGAAACTTTATAAAAAAGCTTACTATAAAATAACGGATTACTTAGATGATAAAAATGCTTGGGAATGAACATGCTCTAACTCTGTCTTAATAAAACAAAATATGTATTATAATTTTCTAGAGTATAAGTATATACATTATTTTTACAAACTACATTATGGAGCTCTTATTATTTATTATAACAAACCTTAAATTGACGATTCAAAATGATCAAATATGATTTCAATGAATAAAGATATTTTGACTTTGCCTTTGTTGACTTTGAGAATATTGAACAATGGCTATAATATACAAAACAAATAAGTTTATAAGGTATTGAATTGCGCTAGTTAAAAGCGTTTTAAATGCCAAATCTTTCATAAAAAGTAATAAAGAATAAACTATATAAATATAAAATATTCTATATTTTATGCAACAACGTGTGTAGCTTATAATAATAATAATAATAATATATTTATTTGCAAAAAACATAGTATACAATGGTGTTTAAATTTAAATAAATAATAAGAGCTTACATGTTTTGCCAGCACTATTCCTAGCATGCAAATATTTAAACACAATGAATATAATCAGAATTTCATTTCCATAAATTCCTTAATACTATAAAAATTATAATCATTTAGCCAACTATATAGCTTATTCTTGAATAATCTAGAATTTAAATTTTTTATGCTACTCGGTAACTTATTATAAATACGAACACAATTACATACACAACTTTTATTATATTTGGTAATTTTTGGAACATCATGACGAACGAGTCTTTGTGGATCACGTCGTTTCCGCGGATTTAGATCATTAGCTGATTTAAACAATTCTTTATTTTTTTTTACAAACATACATATCTCGAAGATGTAAAGCGACGGCTTGAAGTCATTGTTTGTGTAAGGATGCTTCGTGAACATGATGGTTGTGATTACTGTCATAATTAGTAATCACACCAAACAAATACACTGATTTGCGATGTTCAACCTGGCACCTCAAGCAGCATTTCGCAGTAATAGAGCACGGCAATACTTCAAGGCGGCCCACATTCTAGCGCTCTACAAAGGTCCGGCCTAGTGATTTACCCACAAAACTGAGTCTTCCGCAACCTACTCAAGAGAGACCTTCATTGAAGGATTTTTTCCTGTTTCGCCCCGCAAAGTTGCTGCAGTGTGGGGTGACCACACAAAATAATATTTTTTCAACCTAGATTTATTTCCTGTTTCGTCTCAAAAATAACAATAATAAATAATTTATTATTTATTCTTGGTTAGTCCCACTTTTGTTCTTCATTGGTAGTAATTTATGTTTTGTACGGATATAGTACAAAATATTTTAATTAATCTTATTTTTGACAATGAATATTATTAATGAACTCAACAAGTTACTACTCAATACCAGAAATCAATTAATGGAAACAGGAGCCTTTTTAACATTTAAATACATACAATATAATACTTTTGTGTATGTTTAAAATAACTAATATACTTATTGTACCATATAAATATTTATAAGCTTCATATTAACTGCATGCTATATCTGCCTTAAACGATAATGTAATAATCAAATTGTAATATAAATTGGTTTTAATAAATAAAACTATGTTCAAATAAAAAAAATGTCTTTAGGTAGGTGATTTTATGTTGTCTATAATTAATGCAACTTATCTGTGATTATTATTTACTTTATATTTTAAATCTTAACAATTAATGTAGGTAATCTGTGATTTTTATTTACCTACATTATATTTAAAAAAAACCTAATTATTAGTGTAACTGATGTGTGATTTTGATTGTGATTGATATTAAATAAATAGATAGCTAATAAGTAAACAATATTATGAAACTTTACATTTTATTTTATTAATTGTATAGCGGTCTAAATTAGGATGACAATATTAAATTGTTGATAGAATAGTTAATAGAACCGTCTGTGGTTCGAATTGTGATTTGTTAAAAAATATTCTTTATTTTATGATGAGTATACAATTTCATTTATGCTTAAAATATCGCTTTCTCCACCTTCATCTTGATGCATGGACTTCGGAATCAAGATAATTTTACTATGTACCTGGTCCTTTTATAAAATGTTTGTGCCAAGTTTTATTGTTCTACTTTTGAGACAATCTGAGATAGCTGTGCCGTGTCCTGTAATAGGCTTATGAAGTCCTTTCATGCTATCGTTTGGTCTCGGGTAAGCTATTGCTCTTAAATATATTTAGAATATTGTTATAATTCACATTTTTTCCTGGCTGCACTAAAATAAAATTTTATTAAGTGACCCGAAACAGGAATAAAAATAAACGTGGGACGAAACAGGAATGTGGGACGAAAACCCGGGGCGAAACAGGAACAAATCAATTGAAGATACAAGTTTCTTTCAGTACTCAATGAAGTGGAGATATAAAAATCTCAACAAGTTTGATGCATTTCACTCAGTTCTCGAACAAAACCAATTTCGAGAACTCGTGTTACTATCATCGCACTGTCGGGGCAAGTAAAGGTTGCCATCACAAAAAATATACCATAAATTTTATAATTTATTCGTGTAGCAGACGGGTTAACGTTACACGCACGGCATTATACAAGCTCAAGTCTTTACCTCGCCGCTTCCTAGCTATTAAACAGTCTAGATAGTAAAATGTCGTTGTAAACCAAACTGAATGACCCTATTTTGAATGCTTAATCGCTTTTCGAAGATATAGCGCTTATTTATGGTTCGTTAAACTCCGAGGATTTTAATACACCTTTGTCTAGTTATTCTATTGAATTTTGTGCTAACAGTTTTATTTGTTTTTGTTCATGATCGGCAGATCGGTATGTGTTAGAACTTTGACTATGAGATCTTTGTGCCTGTTGAGCGACATGTTAAGGTTTTTGTTCAAGAGCAACCTCCGCTTCCAGATTAATTGCCGTGAAGAGTGGTTGCACGTGTTTGCTTCCGTTTCTGAGTTTAATGCAAGATTATATCGTACAGGTGCAGGAAAGCAGGCACTTTTTTTCGCTTTCATCATCAGCAGGAAGACGTCCACTGCTGGACAAAGGCCTCCCTCAAAGATTTCTACGACGATTCTGCGCTGCCTTCATCCAACGTATTCCGGCGATCTTGACCAGATCGTCGCTCCATCTTGTGGGGGGTCTACCAACACTGCGTCTTCCGGTACGTGGTCGCCATTTGAGAACTTTAATATCCCAACGGCCATCTGTCTACTATGTGCCCTGCCCACTGCCACTTCAGTTTCGCAATCGTTTGGACTATGTCGGTAACTTTGGTACTCCTACGGATGTCCTCATTTCTGATTCGATCTCTTGATCACTGGTTGAAAACTACTGCTTCAGACACTGTGGTAATTCGCTTAGCTGAACCTAAATCTCAGTATTCCAAGCAATAACCGTTATGAGTATAGATAGATAAAGATAGCCTGATTGCATTTTGTTATGCTATATCATTTATTTTTTTATTTTTTACAAGCTGTGATTTAAATCAACACTACTTCGTCAGCGTGGACGTAGATCTATATCAGCCTGTTATTTTTTAAAAACCCAACATTAAAGTTCTAGTCGCGGCTCAGACTATTTCTACAGATATAAAAGTTGTAAAAGGGCTCTGCTGGCAATCCTACTTCTCAGTTGCAAAGAATCTAAAGACCAGACAGCCACTAGGACTAGTTTATGTAAGGCCATAGCAAAGACATTAATACCAATACCAGTTCATCTCTCAGAGGGGCATTTAATTGCATGATCATTGGGAGGCTCCTTTGCACAGGAAGCCGGCTAGATAATGGGTACCACAACGGCGCCTTTTTCTGCCGTGAAGCAGTAATGTGTAAACATTACTGTGTATCGTTCTGAAGGGCGCCGTAGCTAGTGAAATTACTGGGCAAATGAAACTTAACGTCTCAAGGTGACGAGCTCAATTGAGTTTTTTAAGAATCCTGAGCGGCACTGCATTGTAATGGGTAGGGCATATCAATTACTATCCGCTAAACGTCTGCTCGTCTCGTCCCTTGTTTTCATAAAAAAAGGCAATGTTAGGGATATAATTTACATCAAAAAGAATTTCAAGGAAATAAATTTAGGGATACATCGCGATAGATTTGCTTTAACTTTCACTCAATCTTCAGAGAGCAAGATCTATGTTATAACATTACTGAACATTTTGTTATGAAGAAATAATATGCATAATTTTATACGACAATTAATATAAACGTAAAATTTATATGGAGATGACATTAATTATAAAAATTTAATGGTGGCAGGTTGACTTTATCGCATTTTTTATGTTCTAATATATAAATCAAATATATATTTTATTATTATATTATTATAACACGTCGTTTTATTTGTATTGAAATGGTCAATTTAATGGTCAATTTTGTTTAGAAATTTACTACTTTCTACCGTTTTATGTAATTAATAATTTAATTTTAAAAGTTTACGAGAGTGAGTTAGTTTTCTCAACAATAATCACGTAAGTGTAATATGACTATAAGTTTTAAAGAGTGCTTTGGTCCTTAGAAGATTAACCATCATTATTAGAGAGGTGGTTGGTCCAGTAAAGAGGAATGAAAAAAATTAAAATATCTATATTGTGTACAATAAATAGCAAACTAGCCTATTATATCATGACAATATGGAAATTTAGGTGTAAATGGACAGGTCAAATAGTAAAAGGTGTTGACAAAACGAACAAAAACTTAGTTATATATAGAAGAATATAAGCAGATTAAGAAATATGAAGAAGATAATATAATAGCATTAGCAACTTGCGCCAGGAAAGTACTGAACAGTCACTTAAAAATTGTTTTAATGCCTCCGTTAAGGCGACAATTTGGTCTGTTGTTCAAACTTTACCCAACATTTCACAATATTCATATGAGCGTATGGTGAGAATTTAATCCACTGCTCATTAATATTTGTTTATACAATATTTCTTGTAATAATGAAACGGCCAAGCCGCATATTTTCTCTATGGTGTAGAGCTTGTGAAGCTAGGACATGTAGAGTTAGGAGCTCTACGTGAGATTTAATATTTTTGGTGGGATTTCACTTCTTTTTGTAAGGTACTTATGTCAATATTTTTTTATTATTTTTTCTTTTTTTGGGATGTATTGCCTGCACATCAGAGGAGCCTTTTTATATCCCACTCTCTATCATGGATTTTTTTCTTTTTTGCTTTACTTCTTATAATTAATGATAGATCATGGCGGTACTTGGCTGTTAGGCGATTAACAAAATATAAGGATACAGTTAACGGTTTATTATTATTTTAGTAATTTAATGTATTTTAGCATAAACTTAACATTTCGTATTACAGGCTTTTAATGTTTTTATTATTCTGTATGTGATATGTGTCCAATTGTGTAGTGCCAGGTCTAAAAGAATTTAATTTATCTATTTATATTCAATTAAAGCTAACTGAGCCCTGCTTTTGCCCTGTGCTGCCCCGGGGCGTAAAAAGAATAGGGTAGTCCCAGGTCCAAGGGTGTCGTAAGAGGCGACTACGGGCTTTTTGAAAGTGGGAGAGTCACGCTGCTGTCTTATGACGTCAGCACAATCGGGCCAGACTCGTCCGGGTTACCTACCATACTCGCACAGAATACCGGCGTGAAGTAGCGGCCTAGTGCCGCTTGTTTCGCATAGGTTAGTGTCGAGGACCGGAGGCCATTCCCCCCCGTCCTTCCCCCCCAACAAAATATGAGAGCGGTCCTAAAAAAGAAATTACCCCAGGAGGGTACCGGCTCTTGTAGAGCCGGAGAATCCCTCCCCGAGCATTCGCGCTCGGGCTGCCCCTCGTGTTCTGGGGAGGGCACAGTACCGCGTATGTCACAGGACAAACAGGGCAGCAACACCACGGCACCCCGCTCCACGCTTAATGTGGACTTTTGTAACATCCGGGGAATTCACTCCAACTTAAACGCCGTCCACCACCACCTTGAGACGGCGCAGCCGGCCTTGTGTTTCCTTACGGAGACGCAGATATCTCGACCTAGCGATACGTCATATTTAACGTACCCCGGGTACAAAATTGAGCATAGTTTCATGCCTCATGCCGGGGTATGTGTGTACGTTAGGGAGGATATCTGCTGTCGCCGTCTCGGCAATTTTGAGGGTAGGGGCCTGTCTACTCTCTGGCTCCGCGTAGATTTAGAGGACCGCGTCCGCATCTATGCGTGTGTCTACAGGTCCCATAGTGGTAACGCAGAAACGGATCACCTCATGGGCTGCGTTCAAGCGGCATTTGATGACGTGCTTGCTCAGATCCCCTCCGCTGAAATCGTAGTCTTGGGTGATTTCAACGGGCACAATGCCGAATGGCTTGGATCACGTACCACAGACTACGCAGGGCGATCTGTGCATAATTTTGCATTGGCGTATGGTCTGTCCCAATTGGTTGAGTCGCCGACGCGGCTCCCGGATGTGGATAGCCACATGCCATCCTTATTAGATCTTCTGCTGACTACACATCCCGATGGTTACCAGGTCTCTGTCGACGCCCCTCTCGGAACGTCCGACCATTGCCTGGTCAGGAGTGTAGTGCCTATCCGACGCCAACGTCGCAGACCACCAGCGACCCGCCGCGTTTGGCACTACAAGTCAGCAGATTGGGATAGGATGCGTTCCTTTTTTGCATCCTACCCTTGGGGCAGGGTTTGTTTCCTTTCGGATGATCCTAGTGCCTGCGCCGTTACAGTAGCCGATGTGATGCTGCAGGGCATGGATATTTTTATACCAAGCTCTGTAGTACCGATCGGTGGCAGATCACAGCCCTGGTTCGATGCGTCAGTTAAAGCAGCATCTGACTGCAAAAAAAGGCGTATCGAACTTGGGTTGCGGCGCTGGGCTCAAAGGATCCGAACTGCAAGGTTCTGAAGAGGAAATATAACCGTGCCTCCAGATTTTTTAAGCGGCAAATCGCCCGTGCGAAATCTAAGCACGTCGTCAAAATTGGCGAGCAGCTTTCCAGTTACCCGACCGGAACACGCAAGTTCTGGTCGTTGTCGAAAGCTGCTCTTGGTAACTTCAACCAGCCGTCCATGCCGCCGTTGCACATGAGGAATGACACCCTGGCCCATACGGCAAAAGAGAAAGCCGATCTCCTGTGCACTCTTTTTGCCTCCAACTCGACTCTTGACGACAACGGAAAAACACCGCCGACCATCCCGCGGTGTCAGAGCTCCATGCCTGAAGTACAGTTCCGACAGAAAACTGTTAGGCGAGCTCTGTTTTCGTTGGACGTCAGGAAGTCGAGCGGGCCGGATGGCATATCTCCAATCGTGCTTAGAACGTGTGCCCCTGAGTTGACGCCGGTGCTAACGCGTTTATTCCGGCACTCTTATTCAAAAGGCGTAGTCCCTGATTCATGGAAGTCAGCCCTTGTCCATCCGATCCCAAAAAAAGGAGACAGTTCGGATCCGGCAAACTACAGGCCTATTGCTATTACCTCCCTACTCTCCAAAATTATGGAGAGCATAATTAACCGCCAGCTCTTGGTATACCTTGAGGGTCACCAGTTGATCAACGACCGGCAGTACGGCTTTCGCCATGGTCGGTCGACTGGCGATCTTCTGGTATACCTAACACATAGATGGGCGGCGGCTATTGAAAGCAAGGGGGAAGGCCTGGCAGTTGGTCTGGATATTGCGAAGGCCTTTGATCGTGTATGGCACAAGGCGCTCCTCGCAAAACTTCCATCATTTGGGCTTCCCGAGAGCTTATGCAAGTGGACCTCCAGCTTCCTCACTGGGCGCAGCATACAGGTCGTTATCGACGGTTATTGCTCGAATCCCAAGCCCGTGAACGCTGGAGTGCCCCAAGGCTGTGTGCTATCTCCCACGCTGTTTCTTCTGCATATCAATGATATGTTGGACACCGCCAACATGCATTGCTATGCAGACGACAGCACTGGTGATGCCGTATACACGGGCCATGCAGGTCTCTCTCGGGAAAACGTCGACCAGTGCCGGGAGAAACTTGTGTCTCCTATCGAGTCCTCTCTCGAGAAGGTCGCGGAATGGGGTAAGTTGAACCTTGTCCAATTTAACCCCCAGAAGACTCAAGTTTGCGCGTTTACCACTAAAAAAACCCCATTTGCCGTATCACCGCTCTTCGAGAACACTTCCCTTAAAGCCTCGCCTAGTATCGGAATACTGGGTCTCGAAATCTCGAGCAATTGCCAATTCCGTGGCCATCTGGAGGGCAAAGCCAAACTGGCTTCAAAGAAACTGGGCGTCATAAATAGAGCACGGCAATACTTCAAGCCGGCCCACATTCTAGCGCTCTACAAAGCGCAGGTTTGGCCTCACATGGAGTATTGCTGTCATCTCTGGTCTGGCGCACCCCAGCTCGATCCATTTGACCGCGTGCAACGCAGAGCAGCTCGAATTGTCGGGGACCCAGTACTCTGTGAACGGCTGGATCACTTGGCGTTGCGTAGAGACGTCGCTTCATTGTGTGTCTTCTACCGCATTTATCACGGGGAGTGTTCCGAAGAGCCGTTCAACCTGATTCCTGCCGCCGAATTTCTTCTTCGCACGACACGCCACAAGTTACGATATCATCCCCACCATCTGGATGTGTGGCGGTCCTCCACAGTGCGGTTTTCAAGGAGCTTTCTTCCTCGTACCACGAAGCTGTGGAATGAGCTTCCTTGTGCGGTGTTTCCGGGACGATACGACATGGGTACCTTCAAGAAAAGCGCTCTTGTGATTCCTCTGGTGTTGCAGGAGAGTGTGGGCGGCGGTGATCACTTAACACCAGGTGACCCGTACGCTCGTTTGTCCTCCTATTCCATAAAAAAAAAAAAAAACTGATGTGCCTTATTACTACTAAAATAAATATTTATAAGGTGAACAATATGCAAATCAGTCGCTCTGGACAGTACTATATAACCCTGCCCAAAAGAGAAAGAGGATGACCCAATATCAACGACCAATGAGGATTTATCAATCTTAGCCCGTTAATTTTTTTGGACATTGTGTTTTAGCGACTACGTAAGCCGAGGAGGCAGGAAAAGATATGAAGTATACTTCGATTAAGATTAACATCACTAACTTTAACATTTAAATATTTAATCTTAATCGACATATTATCATATGTTTTTATGTTGCTTATAAAATATTACATTATTATTTTACTGTATAATTTCAAGGAGTCCCTTTCTTAATTTTCAACTGAAAAATATCAAGAGTACCTAACGCAAAAATTCGACAAACCAATCTTTGTTGATTTCTATAAAACCGAATAAATTCTAATAATTTCCATGAAAAAGCTTACTCATATTATACTGTATATTAAAATCGGGTAAAATTTAAAACTTCACAGAGCTTCGTGAATAATTAAAGAAGCTAAGTGTACCCTGAAGCAGAACAATAAGTTTAAATATTTGTTCAGCTAATAGCAAGGCCATTTACACTAATTTGTTGAATCAAATTTCCCTGAAGGATATATTCAGGTATATGATTTTGGTGTGATAATAATTGTCAGTAAAACATTTCTAGTTAAAAGTTTATTTATTTAAAATACTAGCTGATGCCCGCGTAGATAAAGGGGATTTTAGAAATAATAAGCAAGTTTGAAATTGAAGATGATCTCATGTCCTATTCCAGTTCCGGTTCCCGTTTTCACTCCCTTTCTCAACATATTATATGAATATGATTTCGAGGAAGATTGCTGTTGAAAACTAAACCTACTACTGGAATAGTTATAGCTCATCGGCGTGAATTTCAGTTTTTCGCAAAACCCGTGGAAACCAAGGATTTTTCGGGGATAAAATGTAGCCTATGTCCTTTCCCAAACTCTACTCTATCGCTTTACCAAATTTCATCAAAATCGGTTCAGTAGCTACTGCGTAACAGCGTAACTAAAAACTTATATTCACATTTACAATATTAGTAGGGATGTGCAATCGGTATAGGTTTTATTAATCTAATTTAAAGTAGGCTTCATAAGATACATAATAGCTTCAAGGGTAAATGTATACACTTCTGTAATGAAGTCCCAGCCACAGTTCAGGCATTATCTATAAATAAATTTAAATGTTTTATAAAAAAATGGCTCTGTCGTAAATTCTATTACTCCACTACTGAATATCTAAATGATTGGACAGCCTGGGACTAGATTGTGATTATTTTATAGCGATAGAAATGACTGTACAATATTGTATATTTTTATTGAAAAGAGTGCAAAAAAAATGTTGGGAGAGTTTCTTGCGCCGCTTCTTCTCTCTCAGAGTGCCATTTGTTTCCGAAGCGGTAGTAGTATCTAGTAGTTATCAGAAATGACATCAAAAAGAATTCTAAAGGAATCAATTTTGAGAAAATAAATGCCTTTTATGCCTTAAACGAGTATCTTAAAAGGTGAAGAAATCTAAGTAAACTTCCTATATTTTTTTATTTGTGAATAAAATATAAATCAATCTGCTAATTAAATTGTAACTTGAAATAATTACGATATTTAGAATTATGTCAGCCTCAGAAGGCTAACAGATATTTGTTGAATCATCTTTACATATAAATAAAATTGGAGTGTCTGTTTGTAATATTGAAATAACCGTTTTCTACTACATGTTTATGAATATATATGCAGTACATACACCAAACACAACAATTTTTACAATTTTTGTCTGTCTGTCTGTCTGTTTGTTCCGGCTAATCTCTGAAATGGCTGGACCGATTTTGACGGGATTTTATTGGCAGGTAGCTGATGTGATAAGGAGTAACATAGGCTACGGTTTTTTTTAGAAAACTTCTTTTATTTTGGAAAAATAAAGTAATGTTGCAATGTAAAAGAAACGGTCTCACTCTAAAAATAATTTATATGGCAAACCAACATTTGCCGGGTCAGTTTGTTGTAACATAAAAATTTAAATAGCTAAAACTTTCAATGGGCAGTAGTTCGGTAATATAGATATTTTATAATTATTTTAAAAGAAGAAGAAAAGATATGAATAGCCCGCTGAGTTTCTTGCGCCCGTTTTTCTCAGTTCTGAGGTATACCATTTCGAATAGGAGCTAGTTTTTTGACGTTAAAGAAGTGATTTTAATCCTTTTTTTATGATAGTAGGGGACGAGACGATCAGGACGTTCAGCTAATGGTAATTGATACGCCCTGCTCATTACAATGCAGTGCCGCTCAGGATTCTTGAAAACCCCAAAAATTCTGAGCGAACAATTATGCTCATCATCTTGAAACATAAGATGTTAAGTCTCATTTTCCCAGGCGCCCTTCAGACCGAAACACAATAATGCTTTACACATTACAGCTTAACGGCAGAAAGAAGCATCGTTGTGGTACCCATAATCTAGCTGGCCCAAAGGAGCCTCCCACTGGTGGATCATATATTAAGTAAAAAAAATTGAATTTGAATACATAATCCAAAATAACTTTGGCCTATATCAGTCATCATCCAACTTCTTTTATTTAAATAGTAACAAAATTTGTACAATTTAAAAAAAAATTAATGTTCATATGTCGGCATATGATCGGGTCCCCAGAATTCCTCTTCTTCAGCTTCAGGAACTGGCATCCATTCATGTCCTTGGTATAAATATGACTTTCCACCGCGACCTTTGAACCCCAGTCGTGCCGCCTCGACCTGTATATCCTTTTTTGGTGGAATATGTTTTTTTCTTGCTAAGAGATATACTCTTGTTGTCTGGAATATAAAAGAGTATTAGTTTATTTATTTGTAATAATCCTTTTTTGTTTAAGAGCACAAGACAAAAGTGTTCACTTTAAAAAATGTGTTATATAATGTATACATAATAAGCAACCCTCAGCCATAACTTATCTAAAATGAGAAAACCAAAAGAGGGCTATTTTTTTTTCACAAAAATAATTTGACGTATTCGTGCATTTAAGAAATAAGTATTAAAAAAATCATCAGTAATTTTATTTCTTTTGCCCGAGAAAATATCTGGTGTCGAACAACACTTACGCGAAATTAGGTATATTAAAACATTCCGTTCCGAGAATGATCGCGCGGTATGCCTCAGATCGGCGTGAATTTTGGCGCTCTCGCACCGTTTTGTCAATGCGTATTATTTTAAGTATATAGATTTCTTATAATTCGGATGATTTGAGTGAATGTATCTGAAAGCTATAAGACCATGCAAAATAAACAAAATATGGGTCAGAACTTGGTGAGGGACTACGTACGAAGCTTACGTATACAGCTTTATAAAACAGTTCCCTGGGTCGAGTTGGAATAATTTATTCTACAACAGCGACTTTTAGTGCCATCAAACATTATGGTTTTCTATTTGTAACTAGACTTAACAACTAATATCTCAAAATAATGAGCGTAATTGTTTTCAGAACATTATAGAAGAGTTCTTACGACTCGTCCCATTACCTTTAGGACCTAAAATACAACACTTCTACTTATTCTTATTTTCTTACTTACATTGCAAACCATTAAGCCAATGTAACGGCCATTGGCGACTTGCTTGAAACGAATATCTATTGCTTCAAGAATATCGCCATGTTCCATATCTGAAATTGGTTGTGGAATGGTCAGTTTGCGCATTGGAGAATCGCGTTGATTTAACTAAAGCATTCGATAATGTGCACTACGAAACATTGTCAGTGATAACCTTGACAAGCATTAAAGAGCTTACTAGGAAGGAAAAATCCTCAATGTTAGAATAGAAATATATATATTTACCAAAGGTTATGAGGCATAAAAAGGCATAAAGGCAGGTTTTGTTAACTGTTATAGCATTAACCATGCCATAGTGACACTTTAAACAATATGTTTAATTGTAATGATATGTTTGATTGCATAATGAAATTCATACTAATTTTTATGTATCTGTCTTGTTGGCTGTTCCTTTTTCTGTAACTAATTCGGGATATCAATCCGGGTCGTGGTTACCGTAAAGTTGCATGTCAAGGATAAGAGAGTGGTTGTGAAAACCAAAAAAATTACGAGCATTACAAATTAAAATTTAAAGTTATACAATAATTATGCTTTATTTATATTAATTACATTTACATTTATCTCGAAGGGAGCAAGAGTTTAATCCCATATACAATAATAATAATATATATAAAAAGGACCATTATAACAGATATAATCATAATATACCTATAATAATAAGTGACGTACCTTTGTATGGCGTGTACATTAAGTACTGACCCCTATCGGTCACCTCTACTAGAAGACTCATTACGTTGTTATTTTTTGTCATTAATAACAATTTTGCATTCCAATTAAATTTTTGTTCTAGATGTGGACTTAAAATTTTCTTCATGAAGTAAATTTGCTGGAGAATCGTTAAAATCATAACATTAATTATATTATTAAACTATTTCAGGCAACATACTTTGAAAGCTTCTTCTCTAATCTCTCTAAAAATCTTATTGCAAAATAAATAGAAAAAAAAAATCTTGAAGTATCTTTTTCAATGGTACTTGCATCATTTACTAATTAAAACAACATGTTAAAATCACAACGGTAAGGGTTGAATTGATATTAAAATATATTCTATGCAAGTATTCTTTCATTTAAATATAACACTTTTAAACGATTAAAACACGTGTAAATGTAACTGTGTTTTAACATTAGATTTTTGCGTAAAAGTTACATTTTTATTATTATTTTAGTTAACCCGACGTTTCAAGACCTTTCCAGATCTCGTTTTCAGGGGCAATGTAAAAACACAGTTACAGTATCCTTTAAAAGTGTTTTATTTAAATGTGTTACACTCGCGTTTTAAATGATTTTATCTTATTGTTTTTTGTGCATAAGCCATTTAATAGAATATAAGATTTTGTTACTTTTCCTTTATAAATATGAATATAACTCAATAAATTACTTACCTCATGAGTTGGTATTGCAAATGTTATCATAAGAAATGGTTGGGTTGGGCCCCAGTAATAAAACGCAATCCATTTTGACAGTAAAACAGAATCTGGATTGAATCTAGCAAACTTACTAAATTCTTCACAAGAAGTCGTTTCATTAATATGAAAATCAGGACCCGCTTTGTAACATTCAACAGTTTTAATTAAAAATAAACCTAATAATAATGTATTTATTCGTTGGCTCATATTGAATATTTTTTGGCAATTATACATACAGTAAAACACTGAAAATACATAATTAGCAGCGATGTTATCACTAATACTAGAATCCATTGGACTGTTATATTTGACAATGCTAATACAATATGTTGCTAGTTGTTGCAAAATATGTGGTGTTGTTTAGACATAACAATGTTTACGTGCAAACAACGGAAATCATCAAATAGTTCTATCAAATTATACTTCACGCAAGAGTACTTAGATCTACTGGTGTTCGTTGAACAGACAAATATTTCCGAGATTCTAGTTTCATTCTCTGTTCTCTTTGTACCTGTGTTAAATAGTTTTCATGATCAATATCTCTAAATACTGGGTGCCCTTCACCATTGAAATTCAAAACAGCTGCTTCTTTTTCCATTTCGGATTCGATTTTCGGGCCAGTATCAGCAATACTCATGAGGACAGCATAAGGTTCATTGCAATACATCATAGCTAGGTAAGGATCAACTATTTTCAATCTTAATTTTATAACAGGATACGTAGAATTACTTTCTGGAAAAGTAAAGAGTATCTAAATGGGTTGGGTATAAAAACAAACATGATATATTTATTACAATAGTGATATAGCTTTAAGTGACTAATTTGAAAATGTTAAATTTTGGCCAATGAATTCACGTAGTGCTTTGGTGTGGTAATTCTGCCGCATGCCATTCAAAACATACAGCTCCTTTTTTAATTGTAATTATATATGAATAGGTATAGATAGCCGATAGGGTATACCTATGGTAATTGTATCAAAGTATTGCAGGCTGTTTGTCTGCGATGTTAATCAAGGAACGGCGTTAATATAAAATTGATAAATTTTAAAAGGGCAAAGACCACGGTTGTAAGAGTTGTGAATTGCGGATTGTGTTTTTTGACCATTGTTTGTAAATGCAACTGGAACTCAAACTAAAATAAAAATTTGATATGCCGCGCAATAATCTTCATTATCTAATCTGGTTTGTCTAATTATAATATCATGATCATTATCTAACTGATAATTTGAAAAAAAAATTTAAATTTTACACTTATAAATATTTAACCATATACCACCACTTCGGAATAGTTAGCTTTTTGAGGTAAAATGGAAAAGTAATGTGGCAAAAAACTCAAAGCCACTTTTTCAAATCAACATTTGCAGCTTTCGCAATTTAAAAATATCTTAACGATATATTTACTCAATAATATTCAATCGTCTCGACTTATTTGAGTTAGTTAGTTAAATTTAATGTAATAAATAAATAATTATAATTTATAAATTAAATTTATAAAAACCATGAAAAAACAAGTCGTAAATAAATAGATATATGATTCCAGCAGTTTATTAACATAATGTATAATAACTTTTAAGGAACACAGCTTTAAATTTATTTGTTACCAAGAAATCAGAATCAGGATTGACAGGCTCTACAAACAGCGCCCGTTTACCAATCATCGCTATATTTTAGGAATGGTAACGAGCCAAGATGTCGCACCGACAAAATGAAAATTATGTACCTTTAATGTTCATACTCACGTCAATTTGCACAAAAACATTCCATTAGTGAGCAAAATTAGGTGTTTTCTAAAAATTGTTAAAGTAGTTGCTTACGTTTGATTGAATCTGGCACTTCCTGATGAGTGATTGCATAAAATAAGCCCTTTCTATCTCCCGCAATAAGTAACTTCTCAATTTCTTCACTCAAGAGTATTTTTGGTTGTTTCCAATCTATATTTCGGGTGTAAGGTCCATACTCAGTTTGATAATGCTGTACTACCTGAAGATATTATAAAAAAAAACTAAAACTGTCTTGTAAGTATATTGTAATGTTATATTTTAATTTTAGATAGAAGTCCAAGGACTTAAATATTTTTTGATATTTGGATTGAAATTATTTATCCTCAAAGATACATACATAACAGCTGTTTGTCCTCATTACCTCTTATTTAAGAAAATAATAATGGTTCAAATAAAATGGTCAGATAGCCATGTAAATACAATGTCAATGTTACTAAAATAATCACAAAGTGTGGTGTTGGTAATTTGTACGAAGTAAAATTATAACAATGCTTACCTTTTTTGTAGGATATGTAAATCTGTGAATTCGTGCCATTCCCAGGTCCCGATCACTCCATAAATAAAAGGGAAGCCAATCTAAATTTACTATATCATTTGGATGAAATAATGCTTTCTTTGCAAACTGATCACATGTTGTCCAATTTATATTCTTTTGTTTAGATCCTACTAGAGAAAAAAAATTTTTATCAAAAAATTCCCTTAACTTTCGGTCGCTTATTAGAGGTTTACCTATTTCTTTTGTATTTCCATCTATATTTTGTAATTTCTTTAATTGTCTCCGATTCGGGCGAACAAAATTACTCTCCAGAATTTTTTCAAAATCATAATACATTTGAGGTCTGGTTCCATTTGAACTACGAAATTGTTCTCCCAAAAATGTATCTCCATGAGTTTTTTTCTGATTATATATCATTTCTTCACGTGCACTAAGAAAACTGGGACGTTCTTTTGCGATTTCCGTGATTTGAGATCCATCTTTTTGAGTAAAACTATACTTCTTTAGCTCTTCGTCTATTGGCAACCCATAAGTATGTGGCGTATTCCTAACGCGATCTCTGAAAACGTGACCAAAATCACTAGAAATCGATTCACCCTTTTGTTGTCTATCTTTGTTAGGAGATTCATTACCCTCTCTCGTAAGGGAACTATCTTTTAAAATTAAAAATGAAATTATTAGCAAAAAATAAACCTTCATGTTGCCCGGTTACTTATAACTGTTGTGACTTTATATTTATAACCTTTATGTGGATAGTAGCAGATGGATAAACCTTTTTAGGTGAAAAAATTGATTTACTGCCACTAATTTTAACATACCTTGGAACTATACATACCTTTTTGTATTCCTCTACCTAGATTGATATCTTGCTAGGAAATAGCCGACTCTGGTCAAAATTCCAAATATTTATTTTATATACTACTGAGCAATATGTACCTTTCTTACTTTTGTTATAGAAGATGTCTACTTTTAAATGACATAGATTTTATATATCGACATTATGGCGCACAGGCCATTACATTTTTTGTCTATTTCCTTCTTCTGTGAGTGTGTGTGTATTTTGTCTTTTTTTCTTAGAAAAACATTATTTACTTCAAACCACCTCACCAACCTAGAAATTGCCTCATTTACCTCTTCAAAGCTTAATTGCCTGCGAATAACTTCAAAAAGTTCCTAAAGATGTGCCATCCGCAAATAATATAATTTCATGATTGTCAATACGATAGGGGAAGTCATTAGCATAAAAAATAAGAAAGAGAAAGTGACCTAGAATTAAACCCTGTGGCACGCCGATAGTGACTACTGCTGATTTCACACTATTCAGAACTAAATGATTTTAAAAGATAAATACCATGATTTTAAAAGATCCAGAGCTTTAACCTCAGACACCGTAATGGGATAATTTCCCATGCAGATTTTCATGGTGAACACAGTCAAATGCTTTAGATAAGTCACAAAAATCCCAAGCGCTTTTGCAAATCTTCTCAGGATTCATAGACATACTTCAGCAATTCCACTCCAGCATTGAAACAATAAAAAATAATTACAAAATAACCGATCGCTCCATACCCACTTTGTGCAAGGCAATCCCATTCTACTATTGTGATTTAATATCGACTTCGAAAAACACATCTGAAAAGCCGTAAAATTAGTAAAGTGTCTAACAAAATAGAAATTTGAATTAAAAAAATTGAGGTTTTTCAGTTGTATCAATATTTATTGCCAGACTTATTTCAATCTTTCTTTACTTTGACTAAAGTTGAAGGGTAAAGTAATTTAAAATCATAACCATTATGTTACCCACACCTTTCCGAATCATTGTCGGAATTTGATCTGTCATCCGTATTGTTTTACAAACACTTACTGAGTGGACGTCCGCCGCTATTATTTTTCAACAACAAAAATGTAACTTGACGGTTTTATGTTAGTTATCAAGGAACAAGCCACTCACTAGTTGTTTTATTATGAACAATCAGCGCTACGAATAACGTATTGCCGATTAAGTTTTTATTTAAATTTCATCAGTGCCAATCCCGAATACTCGCAAGGAGTAATTTTACAGAAACTGTACGATATTATTGTGACAAATAATATGTACCTATAGGTACAAATCGAGTTATCATTTCGAACCTTTTCAGGAAGGGTTCACCAAAATCGCAAAATCCAAAATGGCATTATAACAATATGATTCAAATTCCATTTATCTTACCTATTCCCTGGAATCGAATATCTGATTTTCTATATTCAGTCTATTTCCTATCTGACTTTCAGGTTCAACACATAGGCATCTATAGAGCGTACTAACTTTGGTCAGACTTTACTTAGGTAAAACTTTGCTGAGGGTTTAGCATAACATATTCTTTGATTTCGGATTTATACTCATCTGAGAGCTGAAATTATACTGTGCTTCAGCTAAGACAGCCCAATGCAAAAGTTAAGTTCATGTTTTATCACACTCTGCTATGTTTTACATAATTAAAGTCTGAGCAAAGTACGCTTTATAGATCACAGCTTTAGTGATTTTTGTGAAAAAAAATATGTCAAAAAACAAATCAGAATAGACAGATACACAAGAAACAACTATAAGTTGAATTGCAACAGCTGTCAGTTGAAATCACGAAGTATCTGTTGACTTGCGGCCGTCTTCAATAACCTATCTATCCTTAGTTTAACTTAGAGGTAGACAATTCTATCCTTTTACGCTTACTTACATTTCAATAACCTATCAACAGATAGCATTGAACTATAACTAATAATATAACCATATTGGACTATGGATAGATAAGATCTTGTCGTTAATCGGTGATTGCAATGTCGGATACATTATTACTGATACATAACTAGAGATACGTTATTAAAAACGGCCGTTAGTCTAATTGCCTGACTTACTAATTTATTCAGGAGTGGAGTTTGAGCTCGCTATATCAAAACTTAGGACTTAGGACGAATAAATATGGTAAGGATACTAAACCGAATTAAAAACTAAATAAATAAGATATTATAAAATATCTATTTATTCCTTCCATATTTTTATTGAGTAGTAAATTAATTTAATCATCGACATCAATATAATTTTCAACCTCATTATCAACGTAACTATCAAGATCTTCATCATCTTTAAAACTGTCTAGGTCTGGAGTTTCTAAGTCCTCAATTCCCGAACTATTATATTCTCCCCTAATTCCAAGTCTCGATGCTATTTCCTCTACCTGAAATAATAATTATTCTTCATTTACTTTGCATTGGTTACTTTAGTTACATAAGACTTTGTTTATAAAAACAAATAAATTTCGATATGTCGAAATTTAAATGGTTTCAATATTACCCAAACCTCCTTTTTCTACTGCCAAGCAGATAAAATGTGCAAGTACTAATAGTATTTCAGTTTAAAGGCCTCCATGAAATTACTAAATAAAATTGGCTTCTGAGAATTACACCCAAAAAATACAGATAAAATCTTTGTTTAAATAAGCCCGACTATGCGCTTTTGAATTGACTAAGCCATATTATCCTCGGAAAAAGCCCATGAGAACTATAAAGTAAAGACAATCCTTGCCACCCTTTTGAATCAAGAAATTAAAACTGTTAAACATGCTATACAAATCGTATTCTACATTTTACAGTTTTTGTATCAAATAGATCATGGAAATAATTATCATTGTATAAATATAATTTATGCCACAGTCACCACATCATCAACCTTAAGAACTTGACTTGTGTGTATATTAATGTTTCAAGAGGTTTATAATTTTCAAAATTCCAAAGCAGCAATTATATTAGATAATAATATATTTTAAATATTGTAGTAAACAGGGCGTTTACTTACCATCAAGTAAATGTCTTGCTCATAATGCCACACATCTTACCAAAAAAAATGATCGGCAGTAAAAAATAAGGTTATTCTAGAAGTTAGAGATCAGAATCATGGAAATCTGCGCCAAGTTTTAATATATTAGGTCCCCTTAGGTACCATCATCATGGAGATATTTATCATTCTGCAGGCAGAGGACATGTTTGTTAAAAAGCACACTTACGTCACTTGCATTAATTTTTGTCTCCAACGGAGCTGCGGCATATCCCACACGATATTTACAATTCAAGATACCAAGGTAACCAGGATAAACCAGTTTCATCCCAAAATCATGAACCTTGAAGTTTCGAACTAAAAGTGTTAGAAAAATACATTATATTTAATACGTCATAACCAGTGCTAATGAATAATGAACCAGTGTTATAACAGATCCAAAGTTACTTTAATGTTATACTTGTATGTCAAACTCTCCCTGTTAATAATGCTATGAATCATCGGTGTGCTACTTATGCACACGCATCCCTAATAAATATAATGTATACGAATTTTAATATATGCCAAAATGTATGAATTTAACTTAATTTTGAATATTTAAACCCAGTAGCGAGGGAAAGTGCGCAGTGTTGGTAGGCTCACAAGACGGACCGATGATCCGGTCAAGATCGCCGGAATACGTTGGATTAAGGCAGCGCATGCCGATCGTCGTTGAAATCTTGTCGGGAGGCCTTTGTCCAGCAGTGGACGTCTTCCGGCTGATGATGTTGATGATAAGGAAATAAACTTAAAGAGGCTTTTAAAGTAACCACTGCTCTACGAATTGGATATTATCCAAGATGTATATAGAATAATCGACTAGACTTTAATACACTTTAAACCTTCTAAGGCTTCTACCAAACACGACGTCTAGGTACTTTTTAAATTCATTTTCAAAAATAATGAATTTAGTTTCCATACATTGAAAAAAGTAATAGAAGATCGATCATTTTTCTTTTGAAAACAAAATAGAAAGTCCCCCCTTTTCTTTCCCTCAGTTATATAAGCTTTGGATGCTGATAACTCGAGTGACAGAAATATTATATGCCAATGGACAATTATCCTTATTTATCGAACTTATAGCACAAAGACTCCTGTATTATAGAGGGCGAACTCTATCAAACACCAGTAGCAGCGATTGTTTAAGATATGTTGGGTTTATTACTAGACCAATTACGATAGGTTATAATTACCTGACCAATGAGCATTCAGTGCCACTCGCCCACTGACCTCACTTGGTTGACTGATTTGTATGCATTGCGAATATTATCGGTATTAGGAGCTATATGGTCGATGTCTTTCGTACTTTTTGTACTACAATGTTGTTGTGTAAATAGGATATGACTAATAGTAACATAGACAAACTTACACTGAAAGGCTACACTAGGCACCATACTAAACTTGCCAGAAACATTTGTGCTTATAAACAGTGCACTCATATCTGCTGATGACTCCATAAAAAGAACTGATTTGTTCCAATCCACAGGCGGATCTAGATCAATCAGCTCTGAACTAAATCTCTCTATTAGCTGAAAATGGTATATAATTTATAATTCAATGAATATTTATATAAATTATTTCAACTCAAATAGAATCAGTGACTTTACAAAAGTTTTCTTATTTTAAGAATATAAATTTTGTTTCTTTTATGTAGATATCACTTAGGAGAAAATAAGATTCTCTTTGTCGGGTTTATTGTTCCCATCGACCTAAAAAATTGCCTTGGTTACTATTTTTTTTAATGAATATAAGGGAAGAGACAATTAGGTTGTTCACCTTTTTTTTATGAACTTAAGGGACGAGACGAGTAGGACGTTCAGCTGATGGTAATTGATACGCCCTGCCCATTACAATGCAGTGCCGCTCAGGATTCTTGAAAAACCCCAAAGATTCTGAGTGGCATTACAACTGCGCTCGTCGTCTTGAGACATAAGATGTAAAGTCTCATTTGCCCAGTAATTTCACTAGCTTCACGGCACCCTTCAGACCGAAACACAGTAATGCTTACACATTATTGCTTATCGGCAGAAATAGGCACCGTTGTGGTACCCATAATCTAGCCGGCATAATGTGTAAAGGAGCCCCCCATTGGTAGATGCTGTTTTTAGTGACCCACAGCTGAAGCGCCCTGCCCATTACAACACAGTGCCGCTCAGGATTCTTGAAAAACCACAAAAATTCTGAGCGGCACTACAACTGCGCTCGTCACCAGTAATGTACTAAGAACAGTTAAAATTGTAATAATAAATAAATAAATAAAAATACAAATTAATAATATCGATCTATACCTTATATTCACAGTTTAACTACATTTGTCCAATATTGAGTATTATTTATATATTTTTTGAATTTTGTAATTTGTAATTGTTTTTTGAAATATTACAGTTTTCCTCCCTTATTAAGGTTTACATGTAATAATGTGTAATTATATTTTTTTATGTAACAATTTTTGGAAGTCCTTATAAAATGTAAATCCAAACATGAGTACTTACAAGAGGATATGCTAAGCTGAATTTAGCAATAAAAGGTACACCACCTTGATAGTTCCAATAGAAAAATGATTTCCAGTCAATGCCTATTACAGTTTGTGGATCAAATGTTGTGTTAGCCAAAAACTCTTCGCAAGTAGTCCCGTTTGAAATGAGAGACTCTTCATCGTTTGCCGCGGATAATGTTTCATCTGTGCTTGTATTATTTTCGATAAAATCGCTTTTATTTGCTGACAATACAGTTATGATAACAAAGAAAATAGCAAAACACTTAATTTTTTTAAGACACATAGCTCTGTGATTTACATGAGATTCTCGTTACAAATGAATTTCACTGTACATTGGTACAAATTTTATTTAATATTTACACAACAATGTTTTGTTTACAAATATTTGGTAAATATTTTTATCAAGTCCTTGTGTTGTGATATTATAGTAAATTCAGTTCACTGTGATGTGTAAGTAATAACATATAAATCATGAGTTGGTATTATTGGTATTTTTTCTTAATGAAAAAGGAACGTCTCTCTAGCTGTTCGTTATCTTTGCAAGAAGAAAGAAAAAAAAATATTTTATTCGCTTAGGTCACAATGGCACTTATGAATGTCAAACACTTTTTACCAACAAATGGCAAGAAACGCATTGCCACTAATTTTAAAACTATATTTACAATATATTTTATACAAATTTATGTAAAGTGATGCACCAAATTTACTCACATGTTTTGACTTTGGTGAGTAAGTTAAAAAAGAAAAAGAAATGATTAATCATGAAAAAAAAATCAAAAGAGTAACGAGTACACTAAATGTGTCAATTTGCACTGTAACTAAGGAAAGTTATGTATGTGTATCTATATATATATATGTATCTATATATATAATGAAAATAGTATTTGTTTGAGGCTCAATCGCGCCTAAACCACTGGTCGTATCGGCATGAATCTACGACCAATCGATGCGAAATTTATCCTAGGTGGTTTATATTTTTATTGAATTTGTAATAAGACGAATAAAATTTTATTTATTTCCTTTTAAAATTCGACCAGCGAAGCGGACGGGAACGGCTAGTTTAAACATAAACTGGTAAATTATCAAAATAAAAGATAAAAACCCCGAAGACAGGACCCCCCAGGCACCACAAGCAGCGCCTATTATTTCTTCGTTTTCTTTCTGTCCTTCTGTATCAAGTGTCTTTTTCTTAGAAACGTGTTGGCAAATCAAGTTGAAATTAACAAGTAATTATGTGTGCCTTAAAGAGCTATAACATATTAAGCTAACTTCTGAATTAAGTAAGAAGGCCTATCAATGACAAAAATGTTAAAAAAAACCGTTAGGATACTCTAGGATACTTCCTGTCATAACTTTTGTCGAGTAAAAATTACTCGAAAGGTCGCCAGTACAGGCAAGATGAAAATCAATAAATATTTTTGTTTAACATTGCAGCGTATAAGAGTGCTAGAAAAAGACCTCAGACATATCAAAAATCCGTCATATTATGTTGTTGGAATCGTATAAATTAATACTATACCATATTGATACTATAACTTTTAGATATATTATATTAATAGCAGGATCGGGGGTGTCTAAAGAATAAATTGCCTTACATTTTTTACTAAATGAAACAATTTGTTTCTTTAAATAATAAATACAAAAAAAATCCAATTCCTATAACATTATATTTAGCATTTTAATATAGTAAGAACCTCTCGTTCTCAAAGCTTCTATAGAAATTTCCAAGTATCCCTATTCTTTGCAGTCTCCATCTACTCTTTGCCAGCCACTAATATGATATCACCACACCAAGAAGTTGATGATCGACCTCTGATTCAAGTGCCTTGTGGCCCTTTCCAATAAATAATAATTTAATGAGATATTTTATGGATTCTTTTAATTTATCAGTATACTTCTCGCTAAGTCTCGTTGATCTGATCTAACTGTATAATTTATCCTATTTGTGTACTTCCAAGTTTGACTTGCCTAAGCAAGAAGAATAATAGAACGAAAAAAACGTCTTTTCTTTATCTCGTATCTTTTTTTCTTTTAATCGGAGAAAACTGACCCAGTGGGTCAGGTCACGGAAAAAGAGGATCATCATCATCATACAGAGCCAGGAGACGTCCTAAAAAACGATGGATACCGGGGTACGTATATAAACGATTAAGAAAGAGAAGTCAAGAATGACTTGGAGACTGCTAGAGGAAATCTTTACAAGGTAATGTAGATCATCAATGTAAAAAAAGAAAAGCAATCGTCCAAGAATAGACCCTTGTGATATTGAGAGGAGTCCCAGTAGATCTTCTGCTATTCACATAGACTCAGAATTCTAATGGAGAAATATGAAATCAGAAGATCGATCGCAGTTCTTTTTCTGCCATAGTGACATAGTTACCTTACTATAGTTAAATGTTAAACACAATCAAAAGCCTTCCATAAATCATAGTAAATTCCAAGTGCATTCTTTGCTTCCTCCCAGATCTCTAAAATATTCCTGATTTACCCACCGAGTGCATTCATTATTAAAACTCCCCTAGTCAAGCCAAACTGTTATATATGAAGTAACTTATAAGTTAAAGTTAGTATTTGGCTTAAAATATTTTTTTCAGAAACGTTACTAAGGGTCGCTTGCACCGAAACAGGCAGATAGTTGTTCGGTCTATAGCTGCTTCCTTAAATAAGAATTACACTTAAGTGATAAGTGTAATTTTAATTTATTTCAGACGAACAACAGACACGCCATGTTTTATAAAAATATTAAAAACTATTGCAAATTATGACATCAATTTTCGAACTGTTTTTAATTGTCCGCTAAGAAACTTGAAAAATTTCCAAAATTCCGGAAGTTTTGTTTACATTAATGCACCTTCCAGTTTTAAAGTGACCCATATACCAATAGTTTTTATTCATGTTAAATTGATATTTTGCTTAAATATTTCAATAAAATTGACTTAGCAACGCTGGTGGAGGAGAAATTCTGTAAATAAATATAGGTGCAAATTCCATGCAGATAATTTATTATACAAGAATAGATTATTGTCATATACTATATAAACTAGCTTGATCTCTTGGATTCACGGGGTCAAGTAAGTTTATATATTAAAGAGACATATCAAACAGTAAAATTTTTATTTTACAAAGAACTCTTCTCCTTTATTCTTATCTTTCACACACGCTGGGAAACCATCACCAAGGCCCAGGGTTGCAACGGTAGCTTGGATTTCAGATCTGTATGGTATTGTATCAAATCTTGCAGCTAAGGAGGCACCTCCTATGTGACAGTCTACCATCAGGAGAAATTTTCCCTGTTGTAACAGCTTTAGTTGAAATTTCAACAGGGGTACCGGATCCTTGACTGGTAAAAAATCTGAAATACAAATTAAGGCATTCATAAGTCATATAGGTATAGATTGTAATATTAATTTCTTGTAACTATTTCATTTATCTCATATGAACTAGAACTCGAGAAACTGAGAAATAATTAATAAAAGTTTTCATTAAAGCATTTTTTTCTGTTTGACGATTTTTTTTGTATGTTTCTTTGCGTGTCACGTAGATTGCCAATCATTCAAGTCAAGTCAAGTCAAATAAACTTTATTCAATTAGGCTTAAACTTTTGAAACGTCACTTCGTAAAAAGTTGAGCTCGTGAGAAGAACATACTCAACGGCCACTCTTTTCAATCAAATAGAGTATTTCACAATGGCTGTAATATACAAAGCAAATTAATTTGCAAGGTGCTGCAATATATTTTAGTCGTATTTAAATAATATAAATTATATCGTGAAAAGTAATAAGGATTTAACTGTATAAATATTATCTATTGTACATTGGATGTATCAGCCTTTAGAGCTTGAACTCATTGTTTGTGTATGGATGCTTCGTGAACATAATGATCGTGATTACTGTCACAATTAGTATTTGCATCCAACAAATGCAATGATTTATTAACGAAAATAGGTTCACGTTCACGAGTTAACGCATGGACAGGCGACATCACAGCAAGCAATGCCTTTCAGTGAGCATGACATGAGCATTGGAATCAAAAACGAATTTCTGGTAAATTCTTTTGAGTAACATTTCGCGCCACATGTTACTACTTACTGCCAGCGCGCATGACGTTAGGTACTCCAGTGAAGCTGCCAGCAGGGCCTTGATCGGCGAACAACAGAACTTCGTGATTTGTATTTTCATTTAGCAGCTGCAGTGTTGCCGCTTCCCAAACTGGTTGTTGCTCCAGGTATCCAGACATTTCAGTGAAAATACGACTAACTATCTGGAACAAGATTTATTATCCTCATTTTTTTAGTCCTTCAATGCACGTTGACATATTATTTCTTAAGTACTGTCTGATCACCGCTGTGCAAACTTTATCGGCTTTTAGACGGGTGTACGCTCTGTCAGGTATCAAACCCATGAAATAAGGATGGACAGTTTCAGGTCAATATAAAAGAGATCATACTCATTTTGTATTTGTAGATAAATATCTAAGCGATTGTAGTGAATTTAATCTGAGTTACGGCATATATTTCCTTCACTACAGACATTAGTCTGTACTCTCATTAGAGAGTCAGTATGTAATAATAACTATTCTAAACTCAAAACATGCAATTACTAATAGTTAAAACTAAATCTATAATAAAATAAGTATTTATAAATAATACCCATATTATATTTGATTTATCTAAACACACTACCGTCTACCATTATCCATACACCGTTGTATCAATGGAGTGATACAACTATAATAATTACTGTAAAAACTTACCCCCTTATTCATAATGGTCCGCTAACTTTAAACAGCCGCTTAGGAGTGTTTTTTCTCATTCTGACTTAGGTCAATAGAAGAAGACAGAGTGAGAATTAGCAATGCTTTAAGTTAGCAGACTATTATGAATAAGGGGGTTAGACTTTAAAAAACTGAAGTGATAAATGCGATATCAATAGTAACTTTACTAGATAAGCTAAAAAATCACGTGATTGATTCCGGGGTTGTAGCGTTGTTTATATATAAAATAATGTAAAGTTTATATATATACTTTGAATTCATTAATAATTAATGTTTTATTTATATCCACACTTGAACTGAATAACGTTTAACTAAAATGTACACTCGTTTTCATAATAAATAAAAAAAGCAATTGAGTATCTATCACCATATTAAGGTGTTCATTATTCGTTCTTGAAGCTGGACTTAGCTTGTATTGTAAAATAGAAAAATGTTATTTGAATAATATACTTCCTTAAAACATATTATTATCTACCGTCAAAAATTTTTGATAAACTAGCAGTGTGACAAAACACACACTTGAAGTGATTGCCTTGATTAATGATTGACAAGGTGGGTATGGTAACAGTAGACATATTTACCAGTGGGAGGCTCCTTTGCACAGGATGCCGGCTAGATTATGGGTACCACAACGGCGCCTATTTCTGCCGTGAAGCAGTAATGTGTAAGCATTACTGTGTTTCGGTCTGAAGGGCGCCGTAGCTAGTGAAATTACTGGGCAAATGAGACTTAACATCTTGTCTCAAGGTGACGAGCGCAGTTGTAGTGTCGCTCAGAATTTTTGGGGGTTTCAAGAATCCTGAGCGGCACTGCATTGTAATGGGCAGGGCGTATCAATTACCATCAGCTGAACGTCCTGCTCGTCTTGTCCCTTATTTTCATTAAAAAAAAAGACATATGTTGGTGCCAAGACATTCCAAAAATTTGGTGTTCGTCGTATATTTGTATATCATACTATCGATAGATATACCAACACATCCTCTTGCAAATACCATAAAAGATCGTGGCCATCGCGTTGTGCTATAACAAGGAACGTTGTTAAAGCTGTTAAAGCCAGAATTTGCAAAAATCCTATAAGGAAACAAAAAAAATTATCCCGAGAAATGGTTATTCCCGCTAGGACTCTTCCGCATATGATCAAAGAAAATTTCAAACTTGGTGCTTATCATGGATACAAAGGACATGCTCTAAATCAATCCCTACAGTTAAAGAGAGAGTGGGAGGCTCCTTTGCACAGGATGCTGGCTAGATTCAGCCATGAAGCAGTAATGTGTAAGCATTATTGTACTTAGGTCTGAAGGGCACCGTAGTTAATGGAAGAGTACTAGGAAAATGAGACTTAACATCTTATGTCTCAAGGTGACGAGCGCAATTGTAGTGCCGCTCAGAATTTTTTGGGCTTTTCAAGAATCCTGGATTGTAATGGGCAGGCCGTATCAATTACCATCAGCTGAACGTCCTGCTCGTCTCGTCCCGTATTTTCATTTAAAAAAAAAAGCTAAATTGAGTGGCTAATTCAAAACGCAGGTGAAAAGTACAGAAATATCATTTTCACTCATGAAAAAATTTACACAAATGAAGAGCACTATAACAAGCAAAATGACAAAGTTTACGTTCATAGCTGACGACCTGTATAGCCGAGTGGTTAGGGATCCTACCTACAAAGCTATCATGGGTTCGAATCCCGGTAGGTGCAAGCATTTATATGATGCATATGGATGTTTGTTTCCGAGTCATGGATGTTTAAATGTATTTATGTATGTTTAAGTAATTATATTGTATTAAATATATCATTGTCTTGTAACCCATAACACAGGCTATATATGCTTAACTTGGGGCAAGATAATGTGTGTAAAAAGTGTGTCAATATTATTATTATAGCTCCGAAGAAGGTACAAGTGGTCGGAAAAGTGCTTTCTTGGAGTTACAGAGCTTCATTTTTGTGAAAAATAAGTGAAGACTTCACCCAAGTATATCAAGAGACTGTCTTGGATCGTGTTGTAAAACCTCTTAGCAATACACTCTCTTAAAATTTACGTTGGACTTTCCATCAAGACTACACCACAAAGCCCAACTTGAAGCTGTTGAGATCTGAAGAGGCTCCCTCTAAGGCTCATATCTGAGTTCTTTGGACTATATTATGGTCAATTTGAAAAGGCGTGGCCTCCTCTAAGCGAACGCTAACATACAGTCACTTAAGAAATCTCTCATGAAAACAGTGAGAAAATTCATAGACTAGTTGCCAGGCTGCCAGCCAGCAGGTTAAAACCAACGGTAGTCACTCCAAACAGATTTATTTATTAATTACTGCTACTTCAATGCATATAAGTTTTATTAAGATTGAATTACGTCATAAAAAATAAAAGCATGTTTAATTGTAATAGAACTTATGGCCAAAATAGGTAAATACTAACCGATCGAGTTGCATTTTTAAATTTCATATCTATGCATACGGTCTCCAACTTCATGTTCCATGTGTAATATATTCTCCAGGGCTTACCGATCACCACATCAATATCAAAATGCGGCTCCTTTGCCAACTTCAAACACAGTCCTTTGGAGTCCTGGTGAAGCTTCTTTCCGGGTGAGTCGGCAAAAGACAACGCAACAAGGTAAAATGTAACCAGTAACTGAATATCTCGATAGAAGTACATTTTGATTAATCACAATTCGTTCAAGTTTTTCTTTATATAGGTAATGTATGTGATAATTAGTGTTACAATATCCTTGTTTAGATTTTGGGGTGCATTGTTAATGTGTGAATGCATTGATTGTAACGAGTAATATTTATCAATAAGAATTGTCTTGCTTTGAATGAAATGGGACTCTTACAATGTTAGTATCAGTTAGACGACCAGTACTGTTATGTGGGATGTTAAGCTGTACTACAAAAACAATTATGTAACGGCCAGAGAAACACAGGCAATAAGATATACGCCCATAAGAGCAAGAACTAATGCAAATAGCTACCGCAGGTAAACGATGCATCTACATTATGTCATAGGACGCCGTGAGTGTCTCAAATGAAACTGTCTATTGCAGAAATGGATGAAGTTTCTTGTCACATCCTTAGAAAGCGCAATTGATTCCACAGTTAAAGAACAATAGTTTGCTGGAAACATTTGTTCTGAAGGAGATGCTGTAGCTTGTATGGGTAAACTATACAATTGATTCGAAAAACGATTGCTTTGTCCATTAGAATGCTTGTCTTTATTGAACTGTCAGTGGCATAATATTATATCTATGGTTATAAACCAGTGGACTCTATATAGGTTTGTACGAACACTCTTTGATAAAAAAAAATCTTATTTATGTACTTTAATAATTTTTGCATGTTTTTTAAGTTTTTAAAATATAATCAACTCATTTTATTTTTATTTCTCTCATATCGAAAGAGTGAATCGAGAGAATCTAGTGATCTTAGACAAGGGCAAAAGTTATGAAAATGTGCAGCCAATATTCATTCAAATCGGCCGTCTTAAAGTGAGTCTCTCCACAAGTCAAACTGAACTTTTGAAAACAAAACAAAAACTAAAGAAATGAAGGAAGGATTCAGCAGATTACAGAGGATATAGGATCATAGGATCAAACTAATTGGGGCTAATCGAAAAAATATAGGAGCACGAAAAAATCCTGCAAGGTATTGTCCACGTACTAAAACTGGATTCACATAAAAGGCTTTCGATCGTGTAT